>CAJQZJ010034140.1:2006933-2020044 GCA_907164525.1 Lophiomys imhausi
AAAGAAAGAAAGAAAGAAAGAAAGGAAGAAAGAAAGAAAGAAAGAGGAGTCTGACACTAGCAGGCTCAACACTCAGCACTCATGGGCTCTAGTTTTATTGGAGGATTTGAAGACAAAATTTGCCTGTAGGTTCCCACTTCCCTTCTGCTGTTTTCTAGATGGTTATTTTGAACATCCCTCCCCTGTCTTTGTTCTCCCTCCCTGTTTTGAAGCCAAATAAAGAGGAAACATTAATGAAATAAAGCCTGTGTTTCTCCTTTGCTACATCATGATCACATTTCTATATTATTATGCAGTAGGGTATCTTTTTTTCCCTCCTATTCATCACTTTCTATGGATAAAAGAGTCCACCTTCCATAAAGAAATCCCATCAGATATCTTTAGAAACCCTCCATCAGAAAGATGCTCTGTCCTCGTGCTGTGCAAAAGCTAATCTAATTAAGACCGGATCTGCCAAATTTAATAGCCTGCTATGAATTTTTACAGACATCTGGTAGCTGAAAGTTGGAAAAGCTCTGACATATAAAATTCACATTGTCCAGATGACCAATATCAGGGTCAATTTTTTTTTCTTTTGGGAACTGATATTGTTTGGGCATGATGTTTTTTTCCAAATTGTGATGTCCTACAGGTAAATGTTATGGAGGAAGCTCTGGAGTTGAAGGGCCTACATCTCAGCTTCCCATCTGCCTAGTAAAAACAGCCATACTTCAAGGTACACACAGAGTTTCATGCACATACATCCTGTACTCAGACAAGCAGACCTCCCTTTGCTGGGGTACTGTTTCTTCTGACTGCTGTAGT
This sequence comes from Lophiomys imhausi, assembly GCA_907164525.1. NCBI lineage: Eukaryota > Metazoa > Chordata > Mammalia > Rodentia > Muridae > Lophiomys > Lophiomys imhausi. Next base: position 2,007,738 of record CAJQZJ010034140.1, read on the forward strand.
TTTGAGAAAGGGGACCTGCAGTTTTCATTTTATATTGGGCTCCACCAGTTATGTACTGAGCCCTATTTACATAAAACTTTCTGCATGATGTTTGCTACATAGTAAATACAAAATACACTTGAGGCTTCCCCTCACTGTCTTTCCTTTCAGTATAAAATTATATAGGTAATAGATTTGTCTCCTGCCTCTAATGACAGTAACTTTCTAACTAGTAGTCCTATGATCTCTCTCCCCAAAAGAGGCCTATATCAATTTATGTCAAATAAGCAATCATACACATACATATGCACATATACACAAACTTTTATGCACACAAACTTATAGGCACATTCTAATTGACTATATATTCTCTATATATATATTCAATATATATAGAATTCATATATGTAGATATGTATAGAGAATATATATATTCAATTTAGTTTGTGAGTATAAGTTTGTGTATATAAAAAAGACCAATTGTTTAAAAGTGACTGCTTCCAAAATGTACCAGAGCTAATAGAGTTTGAGTTATGAGAGAAGAGTCATTTTCACCTCATTTTATTCATTTGTTTTGTTTTTTATGATGTGAACATTCTGTCACATCTATGCATGTGAATATATGTGTCATGCATGCATATAAATCTAATTGACTTAGATCACCAAAATCCTGCCAACATACATGCATGATTATACAATATGCACTATGTGCATTAGTGTCAAATTTTCACCTTGCTCATTGAAAAGATGGAGGAACAGAGGATAGCATTTTCTAAGTCCTGCACTGTGTCCAATGTTCAGAACCATGTGTCCCGCTCCAGACCTGACACTCAGTGAGGTCACTGGGGGTTGCCTTTGTCTTCTTTTGTGTTCTGTGTGAGGAAGTCATGCCAGCGTTCTCCCCACAGAACCTCCCAGGTACCAGAATGCTTGTATACTCACAGGCAACTTTCTTTGTCAAGCACGAACAAGGAGAGATAGAGTGACCCATTAAAAACATGTGATCTGTTTCATGAGGTCCCATTTATTGATTGTTGGTCTTAGATCCTGAGCTGTTGGTGTTCTGTTCAGGAAGTTGTCACCTGTGCGGATAAGTTCGAGGGTTTTTCCCACTTTCTCTTTGAATAGATTTAGTGTGTCCAGCCTTATTATAAGGTCTTTGATCCACTTGGACTTAACTTTTGTACAAGGTGATAAGTACGGGTCTAATTTCATTCTTTTACATGTCGATATCCAGTTGGACCAGCACCATTTGTTAAAGATGCTGTCCTTGTTCCATTGTATGGTTTTGGCTTCTTTGTCAAAAATTAGGTGACCATAGGTGTGTGGGTTCATTTCTGGGTCTTCAATTCGATTCCATTGATCCATTGGTCTGTTTCTTTACCAGTACCATGCTGTTTTTATTACTATTGCTCTGTAATACAGCTTGAAATCTGGGATGGTGATACTGCCAGATGTTTTTTTATTGTACAGGATTGATTTAGCTATTCTGTTTTTTTTTCTTATTCCATATGAAGTTGAGAATTGCTTTTTCCAGGTCTATAAAGAGTTGTGGTGGTATTTTGATAGGAATTGCATTGAATCTGTATATTGCTTTTGACAGAATGGCCTTCTGTAAGGCAAAAGACACTGTCATTCTAACAATGGCAGCCTACAGATTGGAAAAAAAAAATCTTCACCAACCCCACATCTGACAGAGGGCTAATATCCAAAATTTACAAAGAGCTCTAGAAATTAAATGCCAAGAAACCAAATAATCCAATCAAAAAATGGGAAACAGAGCCAAACAGAGAATTCACAAAGGAGGAATCCCTAATGGCAGAGAGACACTTGAAGAAATGTTCAACATCCTTAACCATCAGAGAAACGCAACTCAAGATGACTCTGAGATTCCATCTCATACCTGTCAGAATGGTTAAGATCAAAAACTCAAATGACAGCACATTCTGGCGAGGTTATGGAGAAAGGGGGACCCTCCTCCATTGCTGGTGGGAGTGCAAGCTCATACAACCACTATGGAAATCAGTCTGGTGATATCTTAGAAAACTTGGAATAGCTCTGTCTCAAGAACCAGCCATACCACTTCTGGGTATACATCCAAATGATTCGTCACCAAATCACAAGGAAGTTTCCTCATCTATGTTTATAGCAGCCTTATTTGTAATAGCTAGAAACTGGAAACAACCCAGATGTCCCTCAACCGAAGAATGGATTAAAAAAAACTATGGTACATCTGCATAATGGAATACTACTCAGCCATCAGAAACAACAAAATCATGTAATTTGCAGCCAAATGGATGGAACTAGAGAAGCTCATCCTGAGTGAGCTAACCCAGACTCAGAAGGATGCTCATGGCATCTATTCACTTATAATCGGATTTTAGCCACATGGTACAGGATAACTATACTACAACCAACGCACCAAAGGGAACAGGAACATAGACTTTGTTTCCTATCAATGAGACACTTTGCCCTAGTGGTGCTGCCTTGTAGGCCCCCAGTGTATGAGGAGGCTCTTGGCCCTCATATGACTGCTGAACTGGGGTAGGGGACTGTTATGTAGGGACACTCCACCCCAGAGGAGTGGGATGGAAGGGATAGGGGTAGAGGTTGGGAGGGTGGGACTGGGAGGAGTGGAAAGAGGACTCTGTGATGGAGATGTAATCTGAAGTAATAAATAAATATTTTTTCAAAAACATGTGATCTGACAATATTCATCTCTGGGACTGCTGAAAAACAAACTGTCCAACAGACTTTGAAGATAAAAGTAGAATTCCATGAAAAAAAAAAAAAACTTTTTCTAAAGTATAAGAAGGAGCACCCCCCCCATGCACATTAGACCTTAGCATGAACGAATGACCTTGAGCAATGACAAATAAGATAACCCCTCCCCCACCAGTCTAGGTAACCATCAAGTTTAATAATTAAGCAAGTGGTCTAAGCTCGTGCTCAGCACTTCTACTGAGGTCAGTGCAGCATCCAGGGGTGAGGAGTGGACAAAGGCCAGGCTGACTAGCCAGATCTCAAGATTTGAATGGTAAAGAAATTCAGCTCCTTTCATCTAAGCAGTCTGGTCTCCTGCAACAGAACCTAAGTTACTCCCTAAGTAGAGGGATACAATTCCTCCGGTATTGTTTTAATCCACTGCACGTGGAACAGCTGGGTATTTAGCAGGAACAGTGAAATGGAAAGAAAGAAGGGCTGTTTGGCGGCTGGCTGCCACTCAAGCTTGTGTGTTTCCTGCTTTTTCTGCCTAACATAAAATGCTGCCTAGGATACTGGCCTCTCTAACTGCAGTGTTTCCTACTGCAGCTCAGCTGTGATCTGTAGGGAACCAGACCCAAACTCCAGGCCCTAGAAAAGAGCTGCAGGAGAGCAGATCACTGTGTACCCAAAGGCTCCTGTGACCATCAATGGAAATACGAGGAATAAGATGCCTGCTGACTACCCCAGCCTCTCCTAGCTGTGCTTCTAGGGTTTTGGCCTTTCTCATTCCCCAAAGCATTCAGGTTAGGGCATCCCCTCTGCTGCTGTGGCTGGCAGGTCCTGGATTCGGCTTTGCTTGGCTCACTGTCTGTTTGTGCTTCCCAGCCAACCCTGGAACATAGAAAGGGCAGCGTGTGTATTTTTAAATGAATAAATCATGACAGTGACTGGTATTACTCCCCTGCATGCTAAGTGGCCCAAGGTACTTTTAACTCTGGGCCCCATCTGTTTCAGCCTGTCCCTTACTGCCACTTGCTCTCTCATAAGCAGGCACAATTGCATTGTCATAGGCCACACAGGAGTCATAGTGTTAACAATGAAGAATGTGGAGACAGGAGCCAGAAATCTTGGACAGGAATCCCTGCATGCCACTCACTAACCTTTCTGTGCTTCTATTTCCTCATCAGTAAAATAGGGACCAAGAAAGTTCCTAAATCATGTGTTGTAACAGAGATGAAGTGGCTGCTATATTGAAATGCTTCACGTGACACTAGTGTATAATAAACTTGGCATTTGCATTTCACTGAATAAATTCGTTCCTGTTTCTGAGAAAGGGTCATGCTAATTCAAGGGTGAAGCTTTATTCTAAGAGTGAGCTGTTGTGTGCTGGCAGGAGACATCTGAAGCCTTCTTAGGAAGTTCAAAGCCTCATCTGGATCCAAGTTTCTAGAACCCTAGCAACTGATGAGGTCAGGTGTGATCTCCAATAAGGGAAAGGTATGCAGCCCATCTCTGCCATTTCCCCACACACCTATGACTTTTGCAATCTGCCATGTTCCAAAGACTCAGGAAAACGGGTCACAAGGCTAGCAATCTTGCATAAGTACTTAAAAATATATAGTTATGTACCTATTGTGCTAAGCCCTAAAACAGAAAAGTCAGTCTAACAGTCACTACATACGAGGTGTTTAGAAACCAGAAGTCACAAACCTGAAATTATAAGTTAAAATCAATGTATACTAATAGAGGGTAAAAAAACCAAGTAATGATAGCACAAAGAGGCGGCAGCTAATGTGGGCCAGCATGGGAGGAACTCAAGGACCCCTGAATGATTCCTCACTCCCCCCAATAAGACACGTGCTACCCAAGTTTCCCATGAAGTATAAACAACTAGACAAAGGGGCAGAAGCTATTAAACATTCAGACACTGAACAAGAATCAGCACTGTACCTTGTTCTCAGAGAGAAGGCAAATCAGCAAGTCCCTATAGGCCGGGTAGATCCAACTCAAAGCACATTAAAAAGCAACCTAGAGCCTGGTAGCATCTCTGAGTGATGCAGGTAAAGACTGGATCAACAAATACTAAGACAGTTAAAACTGGAGGACTGAGTACCAGACGGAGGGGAGCTCCACGAGAGAAAGCTGGGGTCTACCAAGGCTGCCCATGGATGCTTGGCTGAGTACCCTTCTGTTTATAAATTATAAAATATGCTCGAAAACATAACAGAAAATACAAATATGGTGGGTAAAAGAAAGCACCCAAATTGAAGTTCTAGAAATAAAAGCAAAATATCTAGAGTGCATATTACTCAGGATTAGTTTACAACATACCTTAATCCAGGCAACCTTCAACTAAAACCACATCCCTTTACAGGTAGAGTATGATAAAAATGTGCAAGAATCTAATAGGGGTTTTAAAATTATAAGCAATAAAAAAATCAAATACAGGGGGGAAGGAAGATGGCGGCAACCTACACTGACGCATTTTGAACGTGGGGGAAAAAAGAGCCATAAAAAACACAGAGTTATTGGGCACTGTGCAAAAACCAGAGGGGCTAGACTGCCCTGGGCACACTCACAGCTCCCAAAGGACTGTTAAAAGTCACAGGGAGAGCTGTTGGGGGGAAAAATAAATACCTTAAACTAAAAAAAAGAAGGGAAGAGGATGGGGGCGTTGAGGGGGAGGAGGGTGCAAGGGTGGGACTGGAGGGGGGAGTAGGGAGGGGATTGTGATTGAGATGTAACTTGAAGAAATAAAAAATAAATTATTAAAAAAAAACACAAAAAAAAAGTCACAGGGCAAGGCCCTCACCCATCTCTCGCAGACACAGCAGCCACTAAACCCAGGATTCAGGAACTCCCATTTGGAGAGGCGCCTGGTAAGATCGATCCCAACTTACAGCAGGCAGAATCAGAGGCCACTTGGCGATAGTTCACTAGCCTATTGGACTCCCCACGCCTCAGGAAGAACTTATATCCACTTAAAAAATTTTGCAAGATAGTGGAAGTTTTAGCAAGGAATAAACAGGGGGCTCAGCGGGTGGTCTGCAGCCTCTCGTGAAGCGGAGGGCGGGAGGTTCAGACAGAGCGCGGGAAGCTGGGAACACAAAGGCGGGCGGGAGGAGCCGGAATCCCACGCACTCATGGCAGCTCAGCTGGGGAGTGAGCCTGGCTGGCAGGGCCAAATCCGGGCGAACCCACGGCAGGACAACTGGGGAGAGAGTCAGGCGTGGGCTGGGCCAGGGATCCGCGCACCCACGGCTGAGCTGCTGGGGCAAGAGGTCCACTCAGGCAGCCGGGGTATCCAGGGCACTGTGCACCCACGGCCGAGCAGCCAGGGAGGGAGAGCCGTGGCTATGCAGACAGGGAGGGAATCAGACTCAGAGGCCAGGCCTGTGGCGAGAAGCCTAGTGAGAAACCAGAAATTGGGACCATAGCTGTATTCTGGAAAATCCAGACATAATAGGTGTGGAGCCAGACCCTGTCAGCCTCCGTGATGACAAACAAAGCCCACAGAATCTGTGCCTGGGCAAACAGGTCAATACCATAAGAACCATTACAGGCTGATAACTCAGAGTGCAACTTAGAGAAGTCTGAATTGGGAGCAGTGAAACAATTCCGGTCCATTACTCACAACCTGGGATTAGGCTGCACCAGCTCACAGTGCCTCAGACGAATAAAACCACAGTGACCCAGAAACCCCCCTCTAAGCAACGACAGATAGCCAAGTAACTCGTCCCCTGCACCAAAGCATCCACTGTGGATCCAAGCACAGAAAAAGAAAAGAACAGACAGCTAAACACACCCAATGGCCAAAGGTCAAAAAAAAAAAAAAAAAAGAGAAATCAAAGAAATATGACGTCAACAAAGCAGAATTATCCTAGCTCATCCAATTCGGATGACCTCACACCAAAAGAATCACATGAAAACGTTGACAATTCTGCATTATGGAAAGTGATAGAGTCCCTGCAAGAAGAACTTAAATCTATGAAGGAATTCAAAGAAGCCACAATTCTACAACTCAAAACAAGGAACAACACCATTAAAGAGCTCCAAGCCAAGGTGACAGAGCTTGAACAGGAAAAGGACAAGGCTATGAAAGATTTTCATACAAAAACAAGCAAGCTGGAGAAGGAAATGTACAAAACGAACAAAACCATACAAGACATGAAAATAGAAATAGAAACAATAAAGAAAACACAGTCAGAGTTAAAAGAGGAAGTGGAGAACCAAGGGAAGAGAACAGGAACTACAGATGTGAGTATCAACAATAGGATGCAAGAGATGGAAGACAGGATCTCAGGCATGGAAGATTCAGTGGAAGAAATCAGTACAACATCCAAAGAAAATGAGAAGGCTAAAAAATCTCTCACCCACAACATCCAAGAAATCAAGGACTCAATGAAAAGACGGAACCTAAGAATTATAGGTATAGAGGAAAGAGAGGACTCCCAACTCCAAGGTCCAGGAAATATCTTCAACAAAATCATAGAGGAAAACTTCCCAAACCTGAAAAAAGAGATGCCAATAAAAATCCAAGAGGCTTACAGAACACAAAACAGATTAGACCAGAAAAGAAACTACTCTCGCCACATAATAATTGAAACTCCAAATGTACATAACAAAGAAAGAATATTAAAAGCTGTAAGAGAAAAAGGTCAAGTCACATACAATGGCAGACCCATCAGAATTACACCTGACTTCTCCTCAGAAACTTTAAAAGCTAGAACGGACTGGTCAGATAAACTACAAGTCCTGAGAGATCATAGGTGCCCAGCCAGACTACTTTACCCAGCAAAACTCTCTATCAACATAGATGGAGAAAACAAGATATTCCATGACAAAATCAAATTGAAACAATATCTACCCAATAACCCAGCCCTACAGAAAATCCTAGAAGGAAAATCCCGACCCAGAGAAGAAAACTCCACCCAAGAAAACAAAGGGAATAGAAAACCCCTCAGCAACTAACCCAAAAGAGGCACAGGACCACCACCTATACCAAACTAATGGGAAATAACAACCCCAGATCACTAATATCCATCAACATCAATGGACTCAACTCCCCAATAAAAAGACATAGGTTTACAGAGTGGATCTGCAAGCAAGACTCTTCCTTATGCTGTATACAAGAGACACATCTAACTACGAAAGATAGACACTGCCTCAGAGTAAAGGGCTGGGAAAAGGTTTTCCAAGCAAATGGACCCAGGAAGCAAGCTGGAGTAGCCATCCTAATATCAAACAAAACAGACTTCCAACTGAAGTTAATGAAGAAAGACAAAGAAGGGTACTATATACTCATTAAAGGGAATATTCATCAAGAGGAAATCTCAATACTGAACATCTATGCCCCAAATACAAAGGCACATACTTTCGTAAAAGAATCACTTCTAAAACTTAAAGCGCACGTCGATCACAACACATTAGTAGTGGGAGACTTCAACACCACACTCACAACAATGGACAGATCATTAAGACAGAAGACAAACAGAGAAATATTGAGTCTAACAGAGATCATGAAACAAATGGACCTAACAGATATCTACAGAACGTTTCACCCAAACACAAAGGAATACACCTTTTTCTCAGCACCCCACGGAACCTTCTCCAAAATCGACCACATACTTGGTCACAAGGATAGTCTCAATAGATACAAGAAAATTGAAATAACACCTTGTATCTTATCAGACCACCACGGAATAAAGCTGGTCTTCAACAGCAAAAGAATCAACAGAAAGCCTACACACACACATGGAAATTGAACAGCTCCTTACTGGATGATCACTGGGTCAGGGAAGAAATAAAGAAGGAAATCAAAGACTTCTTAAAATCCAACGACAATGAAGACACAACATACCCAAACCTATGGGATACATTGAAAGCTGTGCTACGAGGAAAGTTCATAGCACTAAGTGCTTTCAAAAAGAAAATTGTGACAGCTCATGTTAGTGAACTAACAGCTAAGCTGGGTGAATTGGAAAAAAAAAGAAACAAACACTCCCAAGAAGAGCAGAAGACAGGAAATCATCAAACTTAGAGCTGAAATCAACAACTTAGAATCAAAAAGAACTATACAAAGAATCAATGAAACCAAGAGTCGGTTATTTGAGAAAATCAACAAAATAGACAGACCCCTAGCCAAATTAACTAAAAGGCAAAGGGAAAGAACCCAAATGAACAAAATCAGAAATGAAACGGGAGAAATAACAACAGGCATTGAGGAGATCCAGAAAATATTCGGGCATTACTTTAAAAATCTATATTCCACTAAATTTGAAAACCTAAGCAAAATGGACAATTTCCTCGATAAATTCCACCTACCAAAACTAAATCAAAATCAGATTAACAGCTTAAACAGCCCAATAACAGCCAAGGAAATAGAAACAGTCATTAATAATCTCCCAACCAAAAAAAGCCCAGGGCCAGATGGCTTTAGCACGGAATTCTACAGGACCTTCAAAGAGGAACTAACACCATTACTTTTCAAACTCTTCCACCACATAGAAACAGAAAGAACACTGCCAAACTCATTCTATGAGGCCACTGTCATTCTGATTCCTAAACCACACAAAGACCCAATAAAGAAAGAGAACTTCAGACCAATCTCCCTCATGAACATAGATGCAAAAATACTTAATAAAATACTAGCAAACCGAATTCAAGAACACATCAAAAGCATCATACACCATGATCAAGTAGGCTTCATCCCTGGAATGCAGGGATGGTTCAATATACAAATGTCTAACAATGTAATTCACCACATAAACAAGGTGTAAGAAAAAAAACCACATGATAATCTCGCTAGATGCAGAAAAAGCATTTGACAAAATCCAACACCCCTTCATGCTAAAAGTTCTGGAGAGAACGGGCATACAAGGACCATACCTAGAAATAATAAAGGCAATATACAGCAAGCCAGTAGCCAACATCAAATTAAATGGAGAGAAGCTTGAAGCATTTCCTCTAAACTCAGGGACAAGACAAGGATGTCCACTTTCACCATATCTCTTCAATATAGTACTTGAAGTCCTTGCTAGAGCAATAAGACAACTAAAGGAGATCAAAGGGATAAAAATTGGAAATGAAGAAGTCAAATTATCCCTATTCGCAGATGATATGTTAGTATACACAAGCGACCCCAAAAACTCCACCAAAGAACTCTTACAGCTGATAAACAACTTCAGCAAGGTGGCTGGATACAAAATTAACTCAAAAAAATCAGAAGCCCTTCTTTATACAACAAACAAATATACTGAGAAAGAAATAAGGGAAACAACCCCCTAAACAATAGCCACAAACAACATAAAATACCTGGGGGTAACCCTAACCAAGCATGTAAAGGACCTATATAACAAGAACTTCAAGCCCCTGAAGAAAGAAATGGAAGAGGCCTTTAGAAGATGGAAAGATCTCCCATGCTCATGGATAGGTAAGATCAACATAATAAAAATGGCTATCCTACCCAAAGCAATATATAGATTCAATGCAATTCCTATCAAAATACCAACACAATTCTTTATAGACCTGGAAAAAGCTAGTCTCAACTTCATATGGAACAACAAAAAGCCCAGAATAGCTAAATCAATCCTGTACAATGAAAAAACATCTGGAGGTATCACCATCCCAGATTTCAAGCTGTACTACAGAGCAACAGTAATAAAAACAGCATGGTACTGGTATAGAAACAGACCAGTGGATCAATGGAATCGAATTGAAGACCCAAACATGGACCCACATACCTATGGCCAACTAATCTTTTACAAAGAAGCCAAAACCGCACAATGGAAGAAGGACAGCATCTTCAACAAATGGTGCTGGTCCAACTGGATGTCCACTTGTAAAAGATAGAAATTAGACCCATACCTATCACCTTGTACAAAACTTAATTCCAAGTGGATCAAAGACCTTAACATAAGGCCGGCCACACTAAAGACACTAGAAGAAAAAGTAGGAGAAACATTCGAACTCATTGGCACAGGTGACAACTTCCTGAACAGAACACCAACATTTCAGGACCTGAGATCAACAATCAATAAATGGGACCTCATGAAACTGAAAAGCTTCTGTAAGGCAAAGGACACTGTCATTCGAACAAAACGGCAACCAACAGACTGGGAGAAAATCTTCACCAACCCCACATCTGATAGAGGGCTGTTATCTAAAATCTACAAAGAACTCAAGAAACTAAAAGCCAAGAAACCAAATAATCCAATCAAAAAATGGGAGATGGAGCCGGGCGGTGGTGGCGCACGCCTTTAATCCCAGCACTTGGGAGGCAGAGGCAGGCGGATCTTTGTGAGTTCGAGGCCAGCCTGGTCTACAAAGCGAGTCCAGGACAGCCAGAGATATTCAGAGAAACCCTGTCTCGAAAAACCAAAAACAAAACAAAACAAAAAAAAAAAAAATGGGAGATGGAGCTAAATAGAGAATTCACAAAGGAGGAATCCCTAAGGGCTGAGAGACACCTGAAGAAATGTTCAACATCCTTAATCATCAGAGAAATGCTACTCAAGACGACCCTGAGATTCCACCTAACACCTGTTAGAATGGCTAAAATAAAGAGCTCAAATGATAGTGCATGATGGCGAGGGTGTGGAGAAAGAGGAACCCTACTCCATTGCTGGTGGGATTGCAGGCTTGTGCCAACCACTACGGAGGTCTGTCTGGCGATATCTTAGAAATCTAGGAATAACCTTGCCTCAGAACCCAGCCATACCACTTCTGGGTATTCACCCAAAGGACCTCTCAGGGAAACATAGGCAAGTCTCCTCATCTATGTTCATAGCAGCCTTATTTGTAATAGCTAGAAATTGGAAACAACCCTGATGTCCCTCAACTGAAGAATGGATTAAAAAATTGTGGTACATCTATACAATGGAATATTACTCAGCTATAAGAAACAATGAAATCATGCAATTTGCAACCAAATGGATGGATCTAGAGGAGCTCATCCTGAGTGAGCTAACCCAGTCTCAGAAGGATGCACATGGCATCTATTCACTTATAGTAGGATTTTAGCTATATCGTACAGGATATCTGTACTTCAACCAACACACCAAAAGGAACATGGACATAAATTTTTTTTTTAATCTTTTTCTTTTTCCTTCTTTTTTTCTTTTTTCTTCTTCCTTTTCCCTTCTCTTTTCCTCTCTTTTTTTGTGGATATTCTTTGTTTTTGTGGGTTTCTGTGTTGGTTGGTCTTATTTTTTAGTATTCCCCCAGTAGCAAGGAGACACCTTTCACTGGTAGTACTGCCTCGTAGGCCCCCGGAGAATGAAGAGGCTCTTGGCCCTCATATGACTCCTGATCTGTGGTGAGAGACTGTTAGGCAGGGACACTCCATCCCAGAGGAACAAGATGGAAGGGTCGGGGGTAGAGGATGGGAGGGTGGGGCTGGGAAGCGGGAAAAGAGGACAATATGATAAGGATGTAACCTGAAGCAACAAACAATTAAATTTATTAACTAAAAAAAAAAAAAGGCAGGTGGCAGGGCTGAAACACTGTGAATGGAATAGAGGATACAGCCATTCGGCCTGGTTTTGCAGACCTCCAGATGTCGAGAAGATGTGGAACTAAGGTAAAATACAAGAGAATTGTGGTATTGGCCCATGCCTTTGAC
>CAJQZJ010034140.1:2020144-2035859 GCA_907164525.1 Lophiomys imhausi
GGGGGGGGGGAGCACCGTAGAGTTGGTGGTCTTATGTATTCTGAAGTCATACGGAGCGGGGTGGTGAGGGTGCATACTCTTGGTCCCACCATTCAAGAAGAGTACACCCTTGGTCCCAGCTCCTAGCACACTGGAGAAAGAAACGGGCAGATCCCAGAGCTCAGGGTCAGCCTGATGTAGGGCAAACTATAAATAGAGAAAGACTTCGATCCAGGAGTGGTGGAACACATCTTTGATCCCTTCAGATGGGAAACACAGGTCTCTGATTCCAATAATTAGAGTTCAGAGACACACACATGAGATTTGGAGGGACCTAGGTTTGGAGATTACTTACAAAAGGCCTTCTCGATGCAGGCAGATTGTCCTTTGGGATCTCAAAATATATACACCAGAGCTGGTTTAGCTCCAAGGTGACAGAATGATTTCTTCTTTAACCTGGATTGAAAGATAACGCTTTGTATGTTGTCGGAAGGCCAAATTTGCTTCAGGAGAAGTACTACCTAGCCCCACACCCCTAAAAAAAAAGAAAAAAAAGAGGGCAGTTTTCCCAGGGTTGGGATTGGGGCAGGGCTCTGTTCTTATCTTTCCAGGAGAATCGAAGCGTCCATTAAGGAAGCCTGGGGACGGCTGGACAGCGGAAACCTCAGCAGAGAGCAGAATCAGGCACCAAGGTGGACGAGTGACCCAGTTGATTCTGCCTGGCACACTTCCTCAATAGCTGTCTCCATCGGGGGCCTGCAACCACCACGGCAATCCAATGTCGCTGGGACCGTTCAGCTCTACACAATGCCCCGGCAGGAACCTCAGTGAAGCCTGCAAGATCAGCTTCTGCCTACAAACCCCTTAGGTCATCTAAACAGCTGAGTACAGAAGGACTGAACATAAAAGGAGTGTACTAACATTTTTAACCATTTTTTTCATTTGAGTTCGGGCCCCAATCAGGTCTACTACGACCCAAATCAGCAGGAAGTCACTTTAAGAGAGCGACATCCCATGCCCAGAGGGTGGGGAAGGTGTTTCTCCACCCTTCTTTTTGGTTATTTGAAGGATAACTGAAAACTCCGATATTTAGGGGAAGAGATTACAAGCTGATAAATGGTCATATTTAATGGGTTTTGGAGGTTAGCCCCAGGGACTTCCTACTTTTCCTTTTCTGTATCCTTCTTCCTCTCCTATGTAGGAGTGCATAGGCTTGAGAAAAATGAGATATAGACATAGCACAGGAAGGTCCAAGAAGAATGGGCAGATTATTGAATATGCCCTTATACCTTTGTATATTGATACAAAATTAGTAGTTTATTTTGCTAAAGTGGTATTCACCATTGTTTAATGTGCAAAAATAAGATTGTATTGGATTACATCGGTATTGATCTTTGTATATTGATACAAAATTAAGATTATAGTTGGCCACAATGGTATTGACCCTTGTATATGGACGTAATATTAAGATTGTATTGAGCTACATAGGCATTGATCTTTGTATATTGATACATAATTAAGAGTATATTTAACCACAATTGAATAGATCTTGGTATAGTGATACAAAATTAAAGGTAACACTTCCTAGTGGTATCATACCTAGAGATACTTAAAAATAAAATGTGAAGCTCTGGCCTCTTGATACCAACCGTCTAAAACGGTCTAGGATAGTTAAGTAAAACAAACTCCTAGTCATACAAACATGTCACTTTGTTAGCTACTATGACAGTCTATCACAGATATTCTCTAAACTACCCAGTAATCAAGTTGCTAAGAGACAAGCAACATTTGCTTATCTAAATACAAGAGATGGATAGGGCATCTTCAAAAACCCCAAGAGATCTGTAGAATATGACATTCAAAGAAGTTATCTTAAATCAAGATTTTCTTTTTTTTTTTTGATATCGAGACATATCAGCGCCTGATAGCACCCCCTATTCTACTCCAAGTAGAAGATAAGCATCGAAGAACCTCCACTGTAAGATGGTTGAATTAGTGGCAAGCCTATCTCTTGGCATGAAAAAACCCCTTGCACCAACTGCAGACAGACTGCTGTCCAAAAAGGACAAAACTTGGTAGCAGGGAAGTCGACAGCCTAACTCTGCCAAGACAGGGTAGGTAAGTCCTTCATCATCCCTGCTCTACAACAAATGTCTGTCATAGAAACAGGACCCAAAGGCTGAAGACTGATGCAGGAATGTATGGAGAGAAAATGGGAACTGTCCAGGCAGTCATTGGTATGTCCTTTCTTAATTTTGGAAGCTGCAGGCCTGTACTTCCTATATAAGCAAATATATTTATCCCTCTCAGGTCTCTGAGGTGGTTGAAGAACAGACAGCTAGAGTCTCATAGCTAAATTTTGAGTTGTTTAGGAATCAAGAGGGTGTTATAGATCTAAGAAGATACTCTTAAAAGTGTGTTGCAAGATAGTAAGAATGTTGAGTCACATATAGACCTTTAAACTCATGGAGCTGGGTAGATAGTAGAATGTTAAAGTCAGGGGCCAAATAGGTATAAACTGAACATTGGGAAGGTATACTGGGCCAATTTACTCTCATAAATGTGGCATATTTATATCTATTATTTTGTATAATACTTACTGTTATAAGAGAAGGAACCAGCTGTTGGACTGAAAGGGGAAACCTCTGGAGGGAAGAGGGTGGAAGGGCGGGTTAGGAAGGGGGAATAGGGAGGGGTTTGTTACTGAGATGTAACTTGAAGAAAAAAAAATAAAGTATTTAAAAAAAATCAATAGCCTAAAGGTAATTAAAATATTTTTAAATAATTTTATGCAAACAAACAAAAAAAAAGAAATACAAACTAATAGTCATTCAAACTTGTCATTTTGTTAGGTACTAGCATAGTGTATCATAGATGTTTTCTAAGTTAATCAGAAATCAAGTTGCTAAGAGACAAGCAACATTTGCTTATCCAAATATACAGAGATAGACTGGTGTTCTTCAAAACCTCAAGAGATCTGTAGAATATGGCATTCACAGATGTTTTCTTAACTTAAGATTTTTTGATATTGAGGTTGAACACTATCTTAATCCTGGCACTCATGAGGCAGAGACAGGCAGATCTCTGAATGTGAGACCAGTAACGGTATACACAGGGTATTATTCTAGGTCAGCCAGGACTACATAGTGAAACCTTGTCTCAAAAAAAAAAATCAAAGTATTTGAATAACCTAACTTTTCAGAAGGTGCAAGAATTCACTGTGATGTTCATCATACTATTTCTTTGTTGTTGTTATTTTTGAGATATTTTAATTACAATATACCTCCCTTCCATTTTCTCCCTTTAAACTCTTCCTATAGCCTTTGTTGCTCTCCTTTAAATTCATGTCTTCTTTTTCATGAATTCTTATTGCATGCATACATTTATTTGAATATACATATGTTCCTAAATTTTATAAACCTGTTGAGTCCATATAATATTACTAGCATGTTTCTTTTCAGGAATGACTATTTATCACTGCACAACCAACTGATGTGCTCTTCTCTGGGGAGTACTACCTCTTCTGCTCCCAACTTTATATAGTTGCCTGTAGTTCTTTGTGTATGGTTGTAACCTCATGGGCTTTTCCCCCTCATGCAGCGTGGCATGTATGTTGATGTCCTCTGTGCTCAACTCATATGTGGGTAGTCATGTTTGTAAGATTCTACAGGTGCAGCTTATGGTGTGCTAGGAGACACAATCTCACAGCAAAGTCCCTGACACTCTGACTTTTGCAATATTGTTTATATTGCTTGCTATCTTGGTTTATACAATTTAAAATCAATATAAATATTAATGCCCTTTCACGGAAGATGAATAATTGCCTCTCTTTTATTTTTAGTTTCCTTCCATTTTCTCAATATTTAGTCAAGCAGTCTATTGTGAAAGTTTTCCTGAGTATCAACTCCTCTTTCTCATGGTTCATTTTGTAAGTTAACCCTGAATCCTAAGATCGTTAGCAGAATATAAAGCTCTCTTGATATTTCATACTCTTATGCATAAAGAATTCTATTCCAATTATGTATTATGAGGATATCCTTTTCTGGAATTTTCATCTTCCAACTCAAATAAATACTTTATTCTTAAAAAAAAGCAAATACAAACACACACACACACACACACACACACACATATGTGTATATTACTATTTGGGGCAACAGTCATTACTTTTTCAGATACTCTTGTGATTTTTATTGGGGAGATATGAACAAACATCTATTCACTCCAGATTCTACAAAGTCTTTGATGTTTTTTTTCTCCTATATCTGCTGCACTCAATAACTGATAAGATATTAGTAAAACAAGGATATTCATCTACTTGAGAAAACTTAAAGAAATATTGTAACTAGCGTTAGGAGGACACTACTTCAAACAAAAGACAAAATTGTCTTTTCAAGTGCACGTGAAACATTTACCAAAATAGATTATAAAGCAAAACACAATAAAAATTAAAAACAGACGAATCTTGTCACCTGCTCCTATTGAAACTAAGCTACAAATAATAAAAGGCAGATTTCTGAAATTAAAAAAAAAAAACTTAAAATACAAAAATTTTTAAAACCAAACAAGTAAACTGAGGAATATTTTTACTCAAAAAAGTGGATAAACGTTATATCAAAATCTATGGAAAACTGCTAGTAAAGTGTTTATAGGTAAATTAATTTCATTACATTTCTCTACTAGAAAAATTTTAAAATTTCTGATGTCAATTACTTAAGCTAATATATAAAGAAAGTATGAAAGACAATTGAAACATAAAGTAGAAGAAAAGAATAGTAAGAAGTTTAAAGCAATAAAATAAAAATTTAAGAAAAATCATTAACATTAAAAAAGTTGTTATGAGTTTTTTAAAGATCAGTAAAAGAAACTTCCAATGAGTGAGTAACAAAAAGATAAAACATCAATATAAATAGAAATAAAGATACAGTAAAGGTTTCTATATATTAATAAGAGAATATTATGAACCATTAATTAGCATAAAATACTATATATAATTTAATGTCAGTATTTTTGAGAAGTTGGGTGAAATATACCCACATTCATGAAATAAACTAACAAAGTACATTACAAAAGAAATAGACAAACCGAGTAATCCTCTCCATTGAACATATGGGTAGATATTTTTCCTCAAAGGAACTTCTGGATCAAGGTGACTTCCTTAGTGAGTTCTAACAAAGGAGCAATGAATTGATTCCACGAACACACTTTCTGGAAGGCAGAAGAGGCAGAAACATATTCTAATCCACTCTGCCTTGTGGAACACACAGCCCTGCACTTAGAAACAGGAGAAGGTATAAAAAAAAAAATGAAATTCAACCCAATACCAAAGAACCGCACTGACAAATATCCTTAACAAACTTTTTAAAAGCATCTATCTGGATCTGGTGGCACACACCATGATCCTGGCACTCAGTAGGGTGAAGCAGGGGCACCTTGAGTTCAAGTCTATCTGGGGGTACAGAGGAAGAGACTGTTCCATTGCATTTTTTGTTTGTTTGTTTTGTTTTGTTTTTTAACTCCTAAAAATTTTGAACTTGAGGATAAATGAAGATTTTACATACTCCATGAATTGGAGTTTATATAAGAATTCAACTGGAATGTTAGATTTTTTTTTTCTTTTTTTGTTATATGAACAACTGAAGAAAAAATATTTGTTTCTATAGATGCAGTAAAAGAAGATCTAGGCTGTGTCTTAATGGCAATGACTGCATTCTATTTCTACTACAACCAGTGTATTGAATAAACATCCATGGCCATTCATATTAGAAGTCTCAATAAAGCAGTAGAGAGGAAGCTTCCTCAGACTAAAAGGGGGCATTTATAAAACTCCCACTCCAGACACTATGGTGAATGGGGGAAGTGTGCACTCTCCACTGAAAACTGGGTACAGGCTCATTTTCTTCTCTTACTACTGATATTGAACATTGTGTGGGAGACCTAGTTAGTGAATAAGTCAAGAAAGATAAATAAAAGGCATTAAATTGGAAAGAAAGAAAAATTGTAAGTAATAACCAAATTTGCAAGAACACAAGGTTAAAGTTTCAATATAAAACGTTGATCCCATTTCCACATCAGTAATACAGAATTAAAAATAAAATAAAGGAAGCTCTGTAGAAGGGTGGAAAACATAAAATGGATGAACTGAACAAAGTATGAGCAAATCCTTTGACTGGTAAATTTTAAAATGTGGCTGTGAGTCATATAAGAATATCTAAACAATTGTATCCTGTTCATGGCTGTGAAGGCTCATGTGAAGGCATTTGCATTAAGATGTCTTTCCCCCCAAATTTATATACAGGCTCACTAGAAAACTCAAATTCTTTTCAATATAATAATTTTATTAATCCTTTGAGAATTTCAGATATGTATAAAATGTGTTTTGGTCATATTCACTTCCCAGTCATTTCTCTGGTTCATCACAGACCCACATCCCACCTCTCTCAACGTAATGTTCTATTTTGTATTTCTTTTTAATAACTTTTTAGTCACTGTTTGCTACCCACATAAACATGGATGTGGGGACATCCAATGGATCATGATTGACCTATGACAGGCCATGCCATTGAACATACTCTTCCTCCTCAAGAAACCATTGACTGTCAATATCCCTCAGCTACAGGGAGTAGGGAGCACTCCTTAGTCTCTCCCCACACAATTACAAAAAGCTGACTGTCTTGATCTTGTACAGGTCTTGTGCAGGCAAGTTCATGTTTCAGAGTTTGGGGCAGTCCTGTCATGTCTAGAGGATGCTATTTTGTCTGAGTCCTTCCTTCCATCTACCTGGCTGTTACAGTCCTTCCATCGCCTCCTTCTTGATGTTTCCTGAGCCTTGGAATAGTGAGTTGGATCAAAATTCTATCACACTTTTTTTTTTAATTGTAGGAGTCAAGATGCTGATTCTGAAGAGCACACAGAAGAACAAATAGTCTCTACTGTCCTTCAAGATTTGAACAATAAAACCCAAGCCACAGTCTTAACACTACCTTACTTTTAATATCTTTTAGGACAGCTTGTTATTGATATAATTTACATATACAGAGATCTATATTGTAAAGTAAAATGCAGTAAGGAACCTACAAATATATGACTAATTAATTTTGACAAAAATTACTCCGTGAATGATATAATTCAATGGCAAAAGGATAATTTTCTTCAACAAATGTTGCCGTGATAATTAGATGGCCAGTAGTGAGTCTGTCTCCAAGATAACTCTGGAGATTTTTTTTTTTTTGAGGTCTCTGTGTGGATTCCTCTCACTTAGTTGAAGCTGATTTATGCAAACATCAGAATATGGTAGATGGAAGGTGGGAATGTCCAAGAAGGAAGGATCTTCAGGGTATCATATTAGATCATTTTATTCCCCTGCTCAAAATATTTGAATAACTTATCTTACCCAATAAAATTCAATGTCGGCCTTGGCTTGATAAAAATGTTTATTAATAATTCTGTGACCTCATTTTCTACCCCTGCCTCTCTTACTTCATGTCATGTAGACTTCACTGTCCCTCAAAATCTGCCTTGACCTTAATAGTGAGACTTGTCATCCAACTGGCATGTGGTCCCAAATTCTGTTTCTGTGAAATGTTATTGTACATTTACACCTTTAAACTATGTGTTATATCTGATCTTTGGTTTCACTCAATCAAGTGATATACTTATTATTGATTATATTGGGCACACGAAAATGTTGACATGGGCCTGAGGAGCTATCTTAGTTGATAAAGTACTTACTCTGTAAGCTTTAGGGATGGAGTTTGTAGCCTCCATATCCATACAAAATCTGGATGGACATTGTAGCACTCTTATAATCCCAATCTCCAAGAAAAGATAGTTATACTTGCCAATTGATATACTCTAGATATAGCAAGAAGCCTTGACACTTACAGAAAGTGGAACATGATGGATGAAGACAATGACATCAACTTCTGACCTCCACACATAGGGGCAACCATAGGTGTATGTGCTTCTTCACACACATGTCCTCACATATGTGAACACACATAAACATGTACATGTATATCACACACAAGCACCTGCAAAAAAAAAAAAACTGCCTAAAAGACATGATAGAACACAGACATGTTGGGAATGAAAGATGGAGAGAAGTGAGGTCTTTGGGTCAACGTATTTCTTTGCTCTATTTTCCTTCCTTATGACTTGGGGTGTATTGTTCAGCACGAAGCAGTCGATGCTACCCCATTGGAACAATCTTTGCATGATGCCATTGTATGACTGCCACAGGCTTTCTTCTCAGTGTTCTTAATGTTGGTTTCATTTGTCTTCACAAGCCATTACTGCAACAATGTATTTCCCCAACTTCCAAATCATGCTCTTCCCCATTAGCTCAAAAGGTTGCACACTAAAGACAAAACAACGCCTCCTCAACCCTCCAAGTAGGATTTCTGTGGTTTAAAAGCCTCAGTGAGGTAATGCCTGAAAATAACCTCTCAACAGGAACAAGACTGGCACTGGGCCACATCTTCTGTACGCCCCCAGGGATGAGTTTTCTTCCCACTCTCTGACTCTCCCCTTCAAAGAAATCTGTGCTTTGGATTCTCGACTTCCACATCACTTGTGGAAATCTCAGACAGACACGCGGAAAAACAGTATTTCCAGCTATGATGTACAGTAATGTTTACCATTTTGAAAGAGTCCCCTCTTACTCTGCTGCACAGCACAGCACCCATATGTTTCACTCAAATCACTTCTCACAAGAAAAGACTCCTGTAGATGCAGTGGTAATTCTGTCACTCTCAGGTGACAAGCTGGCACGGGGAGATTTATCTCCACCATCCACCAGAATGAAAAGTTGGTACTGCGTTTTTTAATATGAAAAAGAAAAAAATAGCAGGGAAAAAGTTGCAACTCTGGCTTGTGAATTCATCAAAAGCTGACTTCATGAAATCTTAATGAACAGATTTGAGCTGGGACTGGGTGTAACTCATTCAGGCAAACCAAAATGCATTAAGGCAACACGAAGCCTAAAAAAAAAAAAAAAAAAAAAAAAACCCTAAATCTATATAGTCTAAAAATTTAGTCAGAGCAGCAAAATAAATAGTATCATTTCCTATCCATGCCTATTTGTAGATACACAGAAAAACACAAGAAGACAGAGACAGAGGGGATATCACTGAGATAGTGATGTAACACTGTACTACAGATCTTTCTGCAAGGTTAATGTCCTACTTTCATATCTGTGGCTGTGATAAAAAGCCCTGACAAAGAATACTTTTAAGAGAGAAGGGGATTGTTTGGTTTCTAATTCTAGCTTGAAGTCTTCTACTATGGGATTACCAGGGTGGGTACTTTGAAGTGACTGGTTATATCCACGGTGAGGAGCAAAGAGAAAAGAGTATGTACAGAGACCTTAGCCAGCTTTCTCTACCCACATCATCCAGGAGTTAACAGTGGGAGAGCAGGTGCAGCCCATTTGTCTTCCCACAGAAATTAACGCAATCAAGACACCCCTGCCTTCACACACACACACACACACACACACACACACACACAGAGAGAGAGAGAAAGAGAGAGAGAGAAAGAGAGAGAGAGAGAGAGAGAGAGAGAGAGAGAGAGAGAGAGAAGCCTGTGGGTCAGCCTCACCTGAACAATTCCTCTTTGAGACTCTCTTCCCAGGCAATTCTAGACTGTGTCAGGTTGACAATGAAAATTGACCTTTATGGAAGCCAAAAACTGTCCTTGGATTTGCTCAAACAAAGGCAAGAGATACTTTCCTTCAGAATTACGGTGGGAATCCCTTAAATAGATTCTTTTTCCCAAATATATGTAGGTTACAGATATGTGCCGGGTTGCAGGGGCCTGATTTGTGTTTGTGTGTGCATGTTTCCTAGACAAAAAAGTTTTTCTTATGCTAATAACCCTAGCTCCTGCCAACCTTTCTCTGCCAGTGTCCCTGAGTCATGTTCTATGGACTGGAATGTTTTCCTTGGACTTCCAGGAGACTGTGCTACAGCAGGGTCACAGCCAGGAGAGGCTGAGGACTGACTGAGGTTTGCAGCACAGACCACAGGGAAGCTGGGCAATGGAAGAAGTCTGTTTCTCCCACTTGCCGTGGCTCTGAGGGAGCCCTCCCATTCTCCTCATTCTCCTAGGTGAAGAAGCTGAGACTGGGCCAGATGACACGCAGAGCCAGCCAGACAGCCCAAAGGAAACTTTCTCCTGTCAGATCTCCTGCGTTCCACCCCAGCTCTATAATCTCTTCATTCTACTCCAGTTCTGCTGTCCATGGGGAAGTCTCAGCTCTGGTCATACTACACACGGCTCCTTCTGTACCATGCTAAATAGCTGAGAATCAGCATGGCAACTGGAAGGCAAAGTTAGTCACCAACATGTTCCTGTGAATGGCAAGGAGGACTGGACTGGATGGTTTCTGTTTCTGCCGTCACAGGCACCAGGCTGCTACAGCTCCCATCCCACAGGCAGCTCATGTATGCATGGAACTCAAGCTAAGCCGACAGCTGGTACAACTCTCCTTGGGAATAAAAGCACTTGAAACACCTCACGCACACAGAAAACAGACACAAAGCTGTGGGTATACTTGATGAGGTGGTGTTAAGCATTCTAAATGTTAATTGGTCCCGTTTGCTGTCTGTTATTTAATTGACTCTGATTGGTTAAATAAATGCTGAGACCTGGAGATTGGGCAAAGACAGAGGTAGGTAGGACTAAGGCTTGAGGGCTTTTAAAGAGATACAGAGCATCTTGGGAAGAGGTTGCTAGAGAAGAAGCCAGGAGTAAACAAGGAAGACACGCCATGGGGTAGATTAAAAAAGATCCTTTCACATGGCCTGAAACATTGACCTAGTGTGGAGAATAATAGTCCAAAGGGACGTATGCATATATGGGGTTATATTTGGGTAATAGAATTATGAGCTAGCTAAGATGGGCTAGGATTGCACAACTCAGGCCTAGGCTTGATAAAATCCACCCGGTGTCTGTGTGTATTCATTTATAATGGTGGGTTAAGGATTAATACCGCCGACCAATCAAAGATAGTATAAATACTAGTATATAGTTTAATTAGCCATTTTTTCAACACATACTAGTTACACTGTTTGAGCCAATGGTCACTTCCTCTTTCTATAAACATTTCATTATTAATTCAGTAATAAGAGACTTTCATTTAGATGGATTTGAAAAAGAATCTCCCACCTGTGAGGTATGTAAGTGGGAGAAATGTAATACAAATATAAGCGTTCATATTTTGGTCACGTGTGATTAATTTTTCATAGATAAAACACTGAGGAATCCAGTATGGAAATGTCAAAAGTGCCTCAGAGTGAAAAACTCAATTTGAATATTTATGTACATGTTTCAAGTTGAGGCAATCCAGAAAACTGTTTAATAAAGACAAAAGGATTCTGCTGTTTGTGCATTTTAATTTGCAAAACAAAGAACACCCCATAAATGTGATTTAGTTATATTATTACACATTTTAATTTATTATTCATGCATCTTTTTTCTATAACCCAAACAACAAGACGTGTGCTGCAAAAATATCAACATTGCCACACATGAAACCACTTACAGCAAGTTAACTGGTGCATCGTCCAAATGGAACAAGGGCAAGTGTATATACATAGATATGTGTGTGAGAGAGAAAGAGGATATTTTTATCAGTCAAGATAAAAATAAAGCGAAACGGGCCAGAATTGTAGGATATATTTAACTTTTTAAGCATTGTGCACTGACAGATATTTTCTTGTTCAATGTGCTTGTTTGTCAACTTGAATGTACTTTCTGGAAACTGAGGCATGGCTGCTCCTGTTCCCTCCTGCTCCCCATTGTCTAGCTTCCTTGTAGCTGCTCATCTCTCAGGTATATAGAAGACTGTGTGTGGGGGTGGTCCCTTCAGCTCTTTGCACACATGGTCTTGGAATATTTTGGCCAGTATGGAGTGGATTGACAGTATTATAACCCTATGCCCTAGGCTGCCCATTTGACATGTGTGTTTTTGTTTGTTGTTTGATTTGTCATTGTGTGTGTACGTTTGTGTGTGTGTGTGTGTGTGTGTGTGTGTGTGTGTGTGTACTTTAAGCAGATCAATATATTAACTGTGGAAACATTGTCTTTTGACCATTTGTGATATCCATGGCCAGAACTTTCTTCATCTTGCAAAATTGCAACACTTGTATCCTTACACAAGGGGCCCTAATTCCTCCCTGCCCCAGACAACCACCATCCAACTTTCCATCTCTATAGAGTATCCTAAAATGGCATCAGACCAATCCCACACATAATTGAGGCCATATGCTGTTTATATTTTTCTCACCAGTTCATTTAGCTAAGCATAACAGACTCAACACTCACCTCTGTCGGAATCTCCTTCTTTTGTAGGCTACATAATGTCTCACTGCATGTCTTTGCCACATTTTATCCAGATGACATGGGTCACATGTCACTTGATAAATAGTAAATCCCACTTTGGGTTTTCTTTTAGTTTGTTCCCATTTTGACCACCGTTAGACAGGGCAGGTCTTCTTCAGGTCCTCTGCCCTTGGCCACATTCTCCTGACTTTACCATGGAGCTTTCCAGTGAACACAGTGCTATGTGGGGTCATATTCTCTTTGCTAGAGTGGGAACAGGAATAACCAATCTTAAAATTGAGTACTCAGAGATATGTTTCTTAGCTTTTAGCCAATTTGAGTGAAAATTTAAGAAACGCACCCTTCCCCTGCACAATTTTGATCCTTCCTGTTTAACAGATTGAGCTGAGAAAGCACATAGCTCTGGGTATGGACTCAGACTATTTTATAAACATGGACACCAAGAACACCTTCACAGAAATTAAGTAGGTTCCCTTCATTCATTTATCCACTCATTCCATAAATCTGCATTAAGTGCTTACAGTTTGTGACAGGTTTGAAGGAAGAAGTATGAACATTACCCAGGGCTTTGGCCATCATGGTACCTGTTATCTCTAGCCAGATCACAACTAAATAAATAGTAATGTAATTTCAACATGAAAATGTGCTGAGTACAGTGAAAACTCTGAAGAGTTTGCCACTATAGCAGCTAGCTGCAAGAGAGTCTGATAGAGATCTCTGTGTGTGTGCTGGAGGTGGTGGTAGATAATAGGGGAATGGGTATTCCTCTCTTAGACTGATCAGAAAGAAGCATGAAGAATTATATGAAGGAAAATGGGGTGGATATGGAATAGGAATCCTCAGATCCTTTCTTTACATTCATTCATTCAGTCAGAGTCAACCAGTCAATGCCTTTCACTATATACATACTTAGAACTGACAGTGGGAGGTACTGGAGATGCAATGATAAAACAAATGTGAACTTCACCTGGATGAAGTTAACATCCCATTGGGAAGACACACAAAATAAAAACACAAAGGGAAAAAACAAAATATTGGCATATGCAGGGGCTAAGAAAAAATTCCTAACATTTTCAATGACTCCACTTTGAGGAAACCACCTTAAGCAGGGTTGCCACATAAGGCTTCTTTGACAACAAAGTATTTAAAAGGAGTCTGAAAAGATGAGAAAGAATGAACTGTCCAATGAAATGGATGGGAAAACAGTATGATCAAAAGCAAGAGCATGCATGAACAGAGCCAAGGATGAACATGGTGGATCACTGACTACAAAACAGTATGACAGAACATAAGATATGTATCGTGGGAAAGTCATCCGGGCCTCGGCAAGTACTTCAGGGATTGTTGTTCTTTTTTTGTTTGTTTTCATTACATAATCTGAGAAGATCTGATCTGCATCTCAGGAAAAATGTCCTTGCTGTTGCTGTGCCAGAGAGAAACATCCCAAGGAGGAGATAGCATGCCTTCCTAGTCTTATTTTCTTTGGATGACCCCAGACTGTAAGCTCCACAAAAGGATTACTCCTATTTGTTTTTGTTCCCCAACTGAACTTCCAGGGCCAGACTGTGCCTGGAATGGGAGAGACACACTTGATATATATCTGCTGCTGTTATTCTTTGGGTCATCAGCCCTTTGAATGTTGTCTTTACCACTTGAGATAATGACTATGGTAGATTTGCTGAAACAGTATCTGCACCGGGCTCTTCTCGTTTGAACTGGACCTCAGAATTCTCATGAACATGCACTCTCATTCAGCTCTCAAGTGAAGACTGGCTGTGTGGGAGCAGCAGTGAGAGGGCAGGTCACCACAGCCTCATTACCTTTCCAACAGACTACAGGGTGTTTACATGCGTGCTATGAAGTGGCAGCTTAAAACTAAACCTCACTTGTCAAAACAAACAAGAAAAGTAAATTCCAGGAGGCCTTGTAGCTCCAATAAAAATTGCATTATTTTTACAAGCTAATTCATAAAGAGGATAATTCATTGTAGCACACTCCTTTGTAAATGTGCTGTGTGAGATTCTACAGCATTCATACATCATTGCAGGTGTGTAAATAACTTTACCAATACCTCGATAAAGTGTTTTATTCTTATCACTGTTGAGTAAATATGCCACCTGAATAATTTACTTTTTTTCTTTCCCTCCTGGAAGTAATATTCTAAAGGTAGGAGTTTAGATCTAGAAAACTGAGAAAAACTAGTGGGATTAAAGTATTTCAAACTTTAAAGATTGAGGTGTGTGTGTGTGTGTGTGTGTGTGTGTGTGTGGTATGTGTTGCATATGTGCAAGTATCTGAAGAGGCAAGCAGGGCCATCATATCTCCTGGAGCTGGAGATTTAGGTAGCTGTGAGACACCTGATGCAGATGTTGGGAATTGGACCTACATCTTTTGGAAAGGATGTACTCATAACCACTGAGCCATCTCTCCAACTTTAAAATAAGAGTATGAATAATTATTAGCCATGCAACTTATAATAATAAAACATTTGGTATAGAAAGCTCAGTACTTCACATTGTTGAGTCCATTAGTCACCCAACCTCCAATCATTCCCCAGTTTTGGCACTGTGCAAATAAAACATCTCAATGACTGTGTTTTTTGTTTTATTTTTTCCCATTTAAGTGGTTTATATTCTAAGTTACTGCAACTTTTAGAAAAGACAAGTACTTTCAAAGGGGTCCTTATGCAACACATGTTTTGATTTGATTTAGCATCACAGCAAAAAGAGCCTATTAGATATCCAACTCTGAGTTTCTACTGGATGCATGGTGCTAAGCATGTACATCACTGATGCTAATGTACAATGGTGCTTGATATAAGGGTGATCAGGTCAGTCTGGCAAAGATGTTTCATCTTCACAAGTGTGTAAATAAAAAAAGAGCCAAACTTGGTTGAGCTCCTTCCTAGTTAACTACCAACTTAACACAGCTTAGAGTCACCCCAGGTGGGAGCTTCAAGTAAAGGATTGCCCACCTCAAATTGCCCTGTAAGCATGTCTACTGGGGACTGTCTTAAGTGTTAATTGATGTATGAGGGGCCTAGCCCACTGTGGGAGGCACAATTTTCTAGGCAGGTGGGCCTAAGCTGCATAAGAAAGCTAGCTGAGCATGAGCCTACAGGTGAGCTGGCAAGCAGCTTTGCTCCGTGGTTTTTGCTTCAAGTTTCTACTGAGTTCCTGCTGCGTGACTTCCTTCAGACTGTGACCTGGAAGTGCAAGCTAGACAATATCCTCTCCCCCTCTCCCCACCAAGTTACTTTGGTCATGGTGTTTGTCATAGCATCAGAATGAAACCAGAACAAGATCCAACTGGAGTCTTCTAGAACATTAAGTGTGTGTGTGTGCGTGTGTGTGTGTGTGTGTGTGTGTGTGTGTGTGTGTGTGTGTGTGTG
>CAJQZJ010034140.1:2036755-2067833 GCA_907164525.1 Lophiomys imhausi
CACACACACACACACACACACACACACACACACACACACACACACCTGTAACCCCAGTGTTGTTGGGAGTCTGAGACAGGAAAATCACTGTTGATTACTGATCAGGAAAGTATATCCAGGTTCAGTGAGAGACCTTACCTCAAGAGTACAATGTAAAGAGGAATAAGGGTCAGGCACTGGCCTCCTCTGGCATCCATGTGTGCCCACAGTCGTACATACATACCATACACACAAATACCACAATCATATCATACATACTGCTGGGATTCAGACCTGGGACAAGCAGCTGAGGTATCTATTCTACATACCAATGTGGGCCTGGCCTCCAGCTTCTCCCAGCATCCCTCAGTCCCTACGTGTTACAGGGCATGGCTGGCATACCCCACCCTCTACCCTGAACTTTCCAGGCCAGGGGCTGGGCTTCCCCACCAACAGAAGCTCTTTCCTATGTAATCCAGACATTTTGGTTTCTCTCCCTCTCTCTGCATTTTCTCTCTGCATTTGCCGGTTCTTTCTCTCCTCTTTTCCCTCCTCTCTGTCTCCCTCCCTCCATGGTAACTTCCCTGGCCTCATTCCTTGGGATCTGTGAACTCGCCTGAGAGCTGCTTCCCAATAAACCTGCCATTTCTCTTCAATTTGGCTTGAACTGGCTCGTTTCATCAACAAATAATAGCTTATCATCCGCACAAGTACATACATACATATATACACATACATGTATGACGCACACACAAAAATGCACCACACACAAAATCGCACCAGTGCATTGCTAGTCTCAAAAAGAATAGTTAATATTCACTGCTTGAGGTGGAGGAAGAACACTGAACTGGAGGAGCAGAACCTGGGAGAAGTTCCAGGCCCACCCTCAGCGTCCCGGTGAGACTTGGGTTTGAACAGACTCAGTCAACTTGCCACAATGGAAGCCATGGCTTACCATTCCACACGTCCGTCACCCACCTTACTCAAGTCAAAAGTCAATCTGCATAGCTGTTCTGGATCCCTCTTAAATTTTAATTCCAATTTTAGTCCACTTGGAGGTTTAAAGATTGTGGGATAATTCACAAGAAGGCTGATTGATCTTATTTCTGCCAGGGGAGACAATTATTAGCCTGTGAGCAGAGGAAGAGTCTGGCTTTGGAGCCTTCTGAACACATTAAGGGAAAAACAAAGTTGACAAACGCCTTAATGCACCAGCCAGGGTACAGGCGATGGGGACCTCAGCTGAACCTCCACTCCGCTAATTAGGTGACAGTGCTGGGGCTTGGCATGGAAAAGGAAGGGTGGGAACGTTGGAAGGTGTCCAGAGGACACAGCGCCTGTGTTCCACAGGCTACAGGAGCTGGTGATACTTGCACTGTGGGAAGGCAGCTAGAAGACAGTATTAAACACCTCTGTCAGCATAATAAAGAAGACAGCCAGGCAGAGGGCACAGGCAAGGTGAAATTATCAGACCCAGCAGAGGACAGGGGTACACTGTTCCCAGAAGCAATCACTTCCCCACATGCTCGGACTTGGGGAGGTCAGCACACTGGTGGAGGTGATTCCATTACAGCCTGGCACAGCAGGTCTGGACTGCTGAGCAGGGAGAGATGTTCAAAACCCATGGGGATCTCATGGCCCCTGTCACAGTCCCCTAAGGCGAGAAGGGCACTCTTGCTCCTCTGCTGGCCCTACTCCTGCAGCCTGAGGACTCATGCCAGCAATGGCTGTGGCCCAGAGCCCAGAGGGTAAGTTAGCTCTCAGTGAATGACAGGCCCAAGGCAGGTGCTTCAGGAGTTGTCTTAAAAAATTTTTTTTAATAATAAAAGAAGCGCAGAAATAATTCATAAATAATTCAAAAGCTAGGTAGGAGTACATAAAGTACAGAATAGCGGTGTCCAATATGATAGTCGCAGGCCCAACATGTAGCTCTGCCAAAGCACAGAGAATGTTGCCCAGTGCTGTGAGTCTAACACATCTGGATTCCAAAGTCTCTAAAGGCAAAAAAAAAGATTGAAAAAATATGATGTTAATAATCATTTTATACGGACTGTATGTAGAGATGATAATATGTTGTATAGATTCTATTAAAATATATGCTACTAAAACCAGCACCATCTGTCTCTATTTGCTTTTTTAATGTGGCCATGAGAAATTTTTAAATTAAATGTGTGGTTTAGATGTGTGCCTCTCATTACACTTACACCGAGTAGTGCTGAATTTGAAGATAAAATGAAGGCTCCCCCTTGCTTTCAGCATTTCTGCTTCTGGAAAAAAAAAAAAACAGCGCTCGACGCATTTCAACTATTCTTGGAGATTTTCTTTGACACGTACACAAATTTAAACAATCCCGGCTGGGGCAATGGCGCAATGGGTAGAAAGCATTTGCTGGGCAACCATAAAAGTTTCTCTCCGCAGACCCTATATAAATGCCAGTTGGCTGTGCTGGCTGCTGGTAATCCCAGAGTTCAGAAGGAAGAGGCAGGAGGATCCTTGAGTAAGTTGGCTAGCAAAGCTAGTTGTGTATATGAGCCCTGGTTAACTGAGAGACCTTGCCTCTGTCAGCAAGGTGGCAGAGTGACTGAGGGAATACCTCCATGTGCACATCAGAGTTCCACATATAAACAAACAGTCACACACATGAACACACGTCATACACATGAGCATGTCAAACACTTGGTATGTGTTTTCTTGAAAATGAATTTCTTTTCTCCTAACAGTAAGTCTAGGTGATGGTTTGATGTTGCTACAACATATCTTCATTATGGTTACATTGAAGTTACTTTACCATCCTCCAAATTCACTTAATATTATCCTTTCTGTGGAATACAGGATTTTTGTACTTTTTATTTTGTAGTTACATTAATGTAGTACACTTTTAAAACAAGATCAGAGTCAATAAAGACTTTTTTTGTTTCTTTTTTTAAATACAGATTGCCTATGATGCTCAGGCTAGCCTAGAGCTTGCCATTGTAGCACAGGCTAGCCTTGAACTCCTGATTGTCTCAGCCTTCCAAGTGCTGGTATTAAAGTCATGTGCCACAAAACCAGGTATGGGGGGTTTAATTTTAAAAAGACAATCACCTTCAAAAAGTATTTATCAAATTATATTGCTACTTAATATGAAAATATTAAATTACCTATACTTTTGCTGAGCTTTGACATTTTTTTCTGCTTTGGATTTTCCCATTCCATTTTTGACATGGATTACTTGTCATTTCAATTCATTGTATATTCTAACTGTAGAGGTTGGGTGCCTCCACCACTACCAGCCTCTACTTATAATTAGTTCAATTCTTAAGCAGAACAAATTTTATCCATCCTCAAACTTCAAGTTCAAATCTCAAGTTACCATTCTGACTTGTTCATATTTTCTTATATGTCTTCACTTTTTGGATGAAATCTCAAAATAAGTAAGTAAATAAATAAATAATAGTGGGACACGCCACCCTAGTGGAACTGCCATGTATGTCCCCTGTGCAAGAGGAAGCTCTTAGCACTCATGTGACTGATGAACTGAGGAAGGCTGAGATATGGGGTCACCCCATACTAGGATAGGTGGGAGAGGGGGTAGAGAGTGGGAGGATGGGACTGGGAGGGTATGGCGGGAGGGAGCTGTAATGGAGACATAACCTGAATTAATAAATGTTAAAAAATATAAACAAATAAATAAATAAAGATACCCTTTGTATTCCCACTGAGTAACAACAAACAAAAAACCAAAACAACAACAACAAAAAAAGAAAGTTGCCGGTCTTCTTGCAGTCATAGGAGCAATCACGCCTCAGGAATGAAGACATTCAGTGCCAACTCAGGGGCTCAGAATTCTTTACTCTGACATCTTCCCCTCAGAGGCCCAGCTACTTCTCTCCCCTCACATCATGTTGTCATTAGTTTTTTTGCTTAGCACCTGTAGAAGTTTCTTTGAATAGTCTAGATGACAATTCTGTTTCTGATATATATGTGTGTATATAGGTATAGAGAGGTGTGTGTGTGTGTGTGTGTGTGTGTGTGTGTGTGTGTGTGTGTGTAGATAGAGAGATAGATAGAGATGACATAGTTATATGGCATGTGTTTCAAATATTTTGTCCTAAGCTTCCACTTCTTTCAACTTCATATCTTTTTCCAGATATAGCTTTTGAATGTTGATTTATCAAGCTGTTCTTAACTTCTGTGGTTTGTGTTCTTAGCAAAGCTTTCTATACTTCAGGAGTACAGAAATAGACTCATATTTTTATTTTTGCAAAACCATTATTGAGATGTAATTTACATACATTAGAATCCTAGACAATCAGTTATCATATGTGTGTGCATGTGTGTAGCATGTGTGGTTGTGTATTTCAGAGTATGTGTGAGAGTGTGTGCATGTGAGTGTGTTCACATGTGTATGTATATATGCGTAGGTTAGAGGTCAGTGTTGCTGTCTTTTTCTATATCCTATATTGTTCTCAATCCTAGTTTTTGAGAGAGGGACACTCTGGGGCTGACTGGGGTTCGTAATGTCAGTTACACTAGCTGGCCAGGTAACTTTAGATACCTGCCTATTTTACCCTGTAGAGCCAAAATCAGAGTTTCACCACTGTATCCAGCTTTCCTGTGGGTTCTGGGAGTCTTAAATCAGGTTCTTGGACTGATATGGCAAACATTTTACTTGCTGAACCATCTTTCAGGTTTTTAATATAAGTTGAGCATCCTTGATTTAAAAAAAAATCTAAAATGCTCCAAAACCCCAAACTTTCTGTACTCTGACAAGGTGCAACAAGGGGTATATTCTGTAGCTGATATATGTGAAAAGTTGCAGTGAAAATGCCTACACTTAAAAATACCCTGTAGAATTGCCTTCAGGCTATGTGAATCCAGTACACAAGGGAATGCTGTGCTCAGACATGAGGTCCACTCCCTGAGAACACTCCACATGGACCAGGGCAACTTGTAATTTGCTTTTTGCTTCTAGCCATTCTAGTCAGAGGAGTTTGTGTTCCTGTAATGACTAAAAATGTCAGACATTTTTTCCATGTGCCTAGTACTCCCTAGGATGTTTCATTATATATTCAACTATACCAATGTTTAAGACAAAACAACCACAAACATGTCTGAGCATTTGAGATAGAGCTTGTTCAGCCTGCATGTTCACAGTTTCACAATTGTCAACACAATTTTAGAAATTTTTGCCACCTCGAAAACAAACAGTTCAACTGTCACTCCCCTACCCTCTAGTCCTAGACAAACACTGGTTTATCTGTCTCCATGGTAGCCAGGAGAGCTGACTCACAGAGTCATGCAATGTGGAGTATTATATCTGGCTTCTTCTGCTTTGAGTTTTCAATGTAACTTGATGTTGTAGCCTATATGTGTTCCTTAACACTCTTGGTAACAATTTAGCACTCTATCATATGGATATAGCACGTTTTACTCACACAGTCATCAGCTGATGGGCATTTAGGTTGTCTCCACCTTGTTGCTATTATGAGTCATATTGCTGGGACCATTTGTCTGTATGTTTTTCCATAGTGCTATATCTTTAACTTTCTTGGCTAGATCCCAGGAATTAATGGGTCAAATGCTAACTCTGTACTTTTTGAGACCCTGCCAGGAAGCTTTCCAAGGCATCTGTGCCATCTTGCGTTCTCACCAACAGCACATCACAGCTCTGGTTTCACCCAGCCCTCGCGACACTGACTGTGAGTTGGTGTTTTGACTCCAGCCACCCCAATCTTTCTGAGGTGTGTCTCACTGCAGTTTCAGCTTACAACCCCACAGTGATGTAAAACATTTTATCTCATGCTTGCTGGTCATCTGTATGTCTTTGGAGAAAAGTCTTTTTGAGATATTTGCACATTTGTTTTGAATTGCTTCGTTTTTTCATTATTGAATTATGAGAACTCTTTACATATTGTAAACATAAGTTTTACATCAGATGTACAATTGGCAGATACCATTGGCTCATCTCCTCACTCTTTTGTTGGTGTTTTTGTTGAACAAAAACTTTCACTTAGATACAGCCCATTATATCTTGTGCATTGTTTTATCATTTGTACGTTTGGTGTTAGACCTAAAAATGAAGTCACAAAGATTGACTCCAATGGTCTCCTCTGAGAGTGTTTATAGTTTTGGCTTTTTCATTTACATATTTGATCCATTTTTGAGTAAACTTTTCTGTGTCCTTCCAAGTGAGGTTCCCAAACTCATTCTTTATATAGAGTTACTGAGTTATCCCATCACCACTGTTGGAAAGAACGCTCTCTTCACAGGGTTGCTGAGCACCCTTCTTCAAATCATTTGAACATAAACATGAGGCAAGATCCCTATGTTTTCTCATTTTATAGATATTTTAAAATTAATTTCATCTCTGGTAGTTTTGTGCATTTATATGACACATTCTGGTCTCCGTGATTTCTCCACCCCTCTTATCTTCTCTCCACACTTATCAATCTGCTCTCTGGCCACCAAGTCCCCATTCCATTTTTGCACCTTCTTGTCTTTGCTTTTGCATTGTGATTCACTGAGTTCAACCAGGGCTGCCCATATGGGAATGGGCAATGGGTGTGGAGCTCTTCATCACAGCAATGAACTTGGCAGTGACTACATCACTAAAGACCATGACTTCCTCTTCCCTAGCAGCCATTCATACCCCTAGCTACTCTGGGTGGAACCAGGACCTGTGAACCTCTCTTGCATCTGTGACTGAATGTTTACTGGCTCAGTCTTGTATGGTTTTTATAGAGGCAAACATAGCTCTTGTAGTTTGATGAGTGTCATACCATGATATGCACATAAGAAAGTATTTCACAACTCTCCTCCTTATTATTCAGCTATTAGATTCGTTCAGTCTTCCAGGATATTCCCTGAGCCTTGGAGAAGGTGATATATGGTGTCTTGTTTAAAGCTAAACACTCCACACTTGCTTTAAATACCTCAATTAACCATTAGCCTCAGCTTTTGCTGCCTCTTGATTCAAAGAGGAACTTCTTGGGTCAATGCTAAGGACAGCACTAGTCTATGTACCCAAATAATTAATAATAATTAATAATAAGCACAAATAATTAGGAGGCAGTTTGACAACACGTACAATTAGCATGACGAAAATACTGGGTTCAGCCACACTGCCTATGACTTTTCTAGTCATGGGACATTTTACCAGGCCCACTGTACCAAGCATAAGCTCCTTCCTATAAAGTGGGCCTCAGATCCAGTAAAAAAAAAAAAAAAAAAAAACAGTTGGTTAACCTACAATAGTTGTGTCACTATTGTATCAGCAAGCACCTCTTGTCTAGCAAATTGATATTATATCATGCAAAGTCCAAAGCTGGAGAAAACTATTGCTGACTTTTCTTCTCCAGGTGCCAATTCTACAGAGGTTAGCCAACAGAGAAGATGTTTCCATTATTTGAAGCTGTGAGATAGTTGAAGATCTGCTCCATTAGTTTCCAAACATAGAGTTAATTGCTATAATACCATAATTGAAGCATAGATTATCTTTATTTCATATGTTAAATTTTTTTCTTCATCATATCGTATTTCTCTCCAGAGCTCTGATTAAAAACTCCCAGTAGGAAACTTTTAGGCTCAGATGTTTGTACCATTATTCTTGTTGACTATTAACAAGCTTCTTTGGTCTGTGAGGTTGGCTTATTTAAGTATCATCTTTTCTCTTGTTTTCTTTCCCTATTCTATTCTGGAATAGAATAGAGAATATCATTTTTGGATCCAGCCCTTATGCCTCAACTTTCATTTCATGCTTTCTAACCCTCCATGCATTTCCATTATTCTCTGGGAGAATTCTTCAATTTAATTTTTTGCACTAATTTACTGTTCATTTGTGCTTTTGTCTGCTATTTCCAAATCCTCTATTTGATTTTTTTTTCACAAGCGAGTGAATGCAATTTCTTCTCGCATCTTTCTGAGGATATTAATTTATTGTAAAAGTCCATGGGCATTCCTCCGTGCAGCCTGCTTTCTCTGAGCCCATTTCTCTCTTTAGTCTTAACTCAAACTGTTTCCAAGACAATTGTCAGTGCCTGTGTTTCTTCATGTGAGGGCTTTCTCTAGTCTCTGAGGCTGAAATCTAGGGAGGAATTAATGAGGAAGCAACTTGCACTGGAGCACCCCCCAGTCAGTGAATCAGGGGAGTAGGTTTGGCCATTGGGTAGAATAATTCTGACTCCATGGTTCCATCTTGGTCCTGGGTTTCTGGGTTCCAGGAGACCAAGGTAGTTGTATACTCACTCTAGTATGACTCACCATCTGCCTTCCTTTCTTTGTGTCTCTTCCTTCTTCTTGCTCCCTGTGTCTTTCCCTTTCCAAATGCATCAAGTGCTCTTGAATTCTTGTCTCACGATCCATTTCCTGGGAACCACACTAAGCCTTTTTCTCTGTGAACTTTGTTCCCCTGTACTTTACTTCTTCTGTTTTTCATGTTTTCTAACAATAGTTTTGGGGATTGGTATGAATTATCTGCTTGTTTGTCTCATTATTTGACATCCCCTGCTACCTTATCTGTTTATAATGGGAAGTTCATTTTTGGCACCATTAACCTTACTTTCCTGACCGCTCCTCTAAACACTAACTTCTTAGCCACAGTTTCTAACACTTCTGTTGGAAGTAGAGGATACAAGAACTGTGAGCAATATCAGCTAGGAAAGATTATTTGACTGACACGAAAGTAATCTGGTGATGGTCTCCCACTGTGGAATGTTCCCTTTTGAGTTTTTAACAGTATGCTATTTGGAGGTCCTGCTTTGTGTTCCTACTGTAAGCTTCCAACTACAATTCTTTGCCTACAAAGAATTCTGGTTGTCCATTAGCCTGGGGAAATCACATATGGTTTCTTGGTTGGGGGGCAAGTGACACACTGTTGCTTAGGGGCTTTTTTTGGACAGAGTCATTTTAAAGCTTCAGGTCAACTGAAGGAGTGCACACATTTAAAAATATAATTTAAAAGCCCATTTTAGCAGGAAGGCAAACCTTTATTTCCTCTGAGGAAAAACATAGTTTTGTAACAGCCCGGCCACTCTCTGAAGTCCAATGAGAGGTTTTGCAAATCTTCCAACTCCGCAGGCATTGTTCAAACACTGGTCTCCTGGGTCCCCTATCTCCAAATCCCAAGAGGAGCATGACAGAACATTGGTTGTCTGGAATTGGTTGGAGTGTAGTAGAAAGCAGACGTGCTTCTTGTATCTCAACTTCTTCCATAACCACTCTGCTTTGACACTTGATTTTGGGATATAATTTAAGAAAACTTTCCCACCTCAGTATCCTAACAATGCTCATAGTTTGGATAAGGAAAGTTGTCCCAAATGTGTACATATTAAAGGCTTTGTAATTGAGGAGGTGCAGGGGCCATTTAACAGGAGGGACATTTAGGTCACTGGAGGTGTTCCTAACAGGAATTGTGGCACCCTGACCTCTTCCTCTCTTTTGTTCACTGGTCAGGGGGTGGACAGTGTTTTCTATCAGTCACTATCACTACCCAGGTTTCCCATCCCACATATACACCAGAGGCCCAAAACAATGGGGCTGTCTGATCTTGGACTGGAACTTCCAAAGCCCTGAGCTTTAGAAATATGCCTTTTCTCTTTATAATTAGATTATCTCACATATTTTATTGTAGTGAAATGAGAGAATATTAAGTAACAACAATTTAATTTTTTTACTTTCTCCCATGGGTTTGAATATATGTACTCCACACTTGGTACTTAAATAAACCAATGCATCTATACTGAGCTTAAAAGTCACCATCCTTCAATAGTTCTAGAAAGGGACAGACTTCAGAAATGGGTCCATTAGCTATGGCAAGGCAGTTATTGTTCATCTTTGGTTTCAAATTATACCATTCAGTGAAAAGGATATAATTATCTTGGAAACAGGGCTTTGTTATCAGAAAACTGTTTTCTAGCTTCTCCAATCTCTCTTTTGCTTATCAGGTAGATACCCTGCTCACTTAAGGAGTTGCCACTCTGACTCAGAAGCAAGAAGGGGCATGGAGAAGTAGCCTGAAATGTGGAGAATGGATGAGACATGAAGAGATAGAGAAGAGGATAAGGACTTAAATCTCGTTCCTTTGACTGTCGGGGAAACTGTGAGGGCAGTGGGAGCTTCCCAGAATCTAGGATCACTACATCATGTCCTCTGGCACAGATTATGACAACATGAAGTAACCTCATGTAAGTACAATACCCTTCATGGCACCAGCTACAGAGCATCCAGTCACACAGGAGACTCTTGTCATAGGGATGGCAAGAGATAGGGTCCCTGTGTCTCCTCGGTTCCCATGGAATATGAAAGGGATCTGATTATTCAGGTCAAAGATATATACCACATGCTGTAGTGTTTACGTTTATGGGGCTGAGGTACAAATTGAGGCGTCTCAGCCATAGACACAAAGACATCAGAGTAAAGCTACAAACAGGCTCGTTCTTAGATAATTATGTCTTCCTAGGAATTGGTCCTACTTGAAACCCTTGTTCTGGACATAGTATTTCATTCCGCCCCCTCCACCCTCAGTCATTCGTAGATTGCACTGTTTGTTCCAGGGAACGTGTAGCCAATGCATACAGCAGGAAGAGCAGAAGCCCTTCTCAGGATCAACTTGGCCGACAGTGAGGTAAGACTGTAACAGCTACCGCAAGGACACCAGCTAGTCGTCTAGAAACTAGACAGGAGCATAGTAGCAATTCAGAGGAGAGTTGACCAATGCCAAGGTCAAAGGTGTTGGTCATGCCAAGGGAAAGATCTGTGTTACTTCCATGGAAACAGCAATTTGGACCCCACTTTAAGCAAGATAGACGGGATCCTGTTCACCTGGGAGGACCAGAGGATGATATCCCCGGCAATGAACCCAGGCAATCCTTTTTTACCTAAGAGAAACTAAAAGAACTCAGGCACTCTTAATCCATTGTCTTTTTGCAGGCAGCTTTCCCTCTAACTACAGAAGATGAGACATACAGAAAGGAGCTCATATTACAAAAAGTTAAAGAAGCCATAATTTGGTTTGAAATGAAAACATTCTCATGTAGCACCAGCCTCATTGCTTAAAAAAGAACTGTACCAGATACCTTTAGGCACCATATGGCTCTGCTCTTC
This sequence comes from Lophiomys imhausi, assembly GCA_907164525.1. Lineage (NCBI taxonomy): Eukaryota > Metazoa > Chordata > Mammalia > Rodentia > Muridae > Lophiomys > Lophiomys imhausi. Next base: position 2,047,817 of record CAJQZJ010034140.1, read on the forward strand.
TCTCTCTTTAAACTTCAGATGGTGAACCAGATCAATATTGATGATGAAATGCCTTCTATCCAGCATCACAAACGTCATGAACGTATAAAGCAGTTAGGTCTGTACCTGTGACCAGGGTCTGCAGTGCTGAGGAAAGCATAGAGTGGAAACGCCTATGGTTCAGAGCGGAAGACCTGGTGCTCCTGCAGATGACCAGTTACTTTACTTAACTGCCATTACAGTGGGAGACCAATGCATTTATCCTTCTCTTAGCTCCCCATTTGCCCTTGCTTAGGGGGCATCAGATGGAATAGCACTCTCAGACACTGCTGCAGACGGTCTCCCTACAGTAAAGGGCTGTTAGTAGGATTGCAGGACGGCCAGAGTTAGAGCAAAGTGCACCTTGCACGGATGAAGGGCACGGGGTTCTCTAATGGAATTGTATTAATGGCATACACCCATTCCAGGATTATAAGCATTCAATGATGCCAGATGAAAGACACCAGTGTGGCTAGGCCCTGATTCTCTAGATCAGGGAGGACCAAGGCAATGGTTCAGCCTGCAGGTGAAGAGATGGTTCAGGCCAATTAAGAGTCCAGGGAAAGCTGAACTGATAGAAAGAGATCATAATAGCTAGAAGATGAAACCATTAAAGCAGGGGAAAGAAAGAGAATGTGATCAGATTGAGGAGAAAACACTATTAGAGGGAAAGCACTATTTCGACTCAGTTTCAAAGGTACCCAGCAATACGAGCAGAAGAAAATAAAACTGAAATGTGGCCTTTCCCCTCCTTCATCCCTCATTTATGAAACTATCAGCTAGGGCTTCTGCAAAGGGAATAGCAAGTGAGCTTTGTTCCTAGGGACTAGTCACCTTTCATATCTCACCCTGGGGCTTCCCTTACCTCCTGCATGCAGAATCAGGAGGTTTGATGATGCCTCCTGGTGTTTGTGCTGTCCTCATGCAAACTCAAGGAATGGTGGACATCAGGGCTCATCTGTATGCTGACTGTGGAGGAGTGAAGTATCTCGTAAATAAATACCCAGTTCTCACATTGTGATTATAATGTGAAATGCTCTCCATATGGGCTCCTGTGTTTGAACTCTTGGCCCTTGGCTGGTGGCACTGTTTTGGAAGGTTGTGGAACCTTTAGGAAGTGCAGCCTGGAGGAAGTGGATCACTGGGGGTGGAGTTCAAGCTATTATAGCCTGGGACCACTTCTGTATTTCCTGTTCCATCAAGATACGAAGAGGAAGGAGTGCCAGCTTCATATTCCTGTCACCGTGGAGCTGCCTGTCCCCATGCTCTCCTCCTCCAGAATGGGTAGCACACTTTCAAAATATGAGCTAAAATAAGCCTTCCCTCACCCAAGTTGCTCTTGTCCGGTATTTTGCTGTGGCAACAGGAGAAGAAACTAATGCACTTAAGCAACACACAAGACCCAATCCTAAGCTACTACGAAAAACAAAGAAGGCACAATGGTAGCAGGCCTGCAGAAGGACCACAGTCCCAATCAGGAATCCCCTGAAAATTCAAAGTCCACCATGCTAACATCTACATCTGTTCATGAAATGGACAGTGGCCTTTTGCATTGCCAAGAACTGTATTCAATTTAACAGATAAGTTGAATAAATAACACATGTTCCCTAAGTGTGGCGGTAGAGTTGAAGGGTGAGTTTTAGGGTATTGGACAGAAACATTGAGTTCCAGACAAGGGTTTCATACCAGAACCTTTCCAAAGGAGACATCAATATGCCTCTAAAATGTGCCTTGCCTGGCAATTTTGCAGCAGCAGGCATTCTTTGAGGCTTTGGTTTGTATTTGACCTAGTGAGACTTTGGAATTAGCACAGCCTGACCTGGGCATCACATGCAAAACACGGCAGGTGTCTTCAGCCTAAAGAAACCAAAAGGGAAGGGAACTACAGAGTCTGTGGAAAGCTGCCAAAAGGGGAGGCTCTGCCTGCCCATCTGTCATGAAAAACTAATTCTGTGCCAAGAACAATGCTAAAGATTTTTATGTATAGCTAATCTCATATTTCTCCAATGATATGACATAGTTATTATTTTGGGTTTTTTTTTTTGTTTTGTTTTGTTTTCACAGAAGAGTGTGGAACTTGGAGAAGTAGACAAACTTGCAACTGCTCACACAGGTGCATTGGATAGAGCCATATAGTTAGCCCACTCTGGCTGGTTCCCAGACACAGCCCCATAACACCTGAACCTTGGAACCACAGTCAAGCACTGGCTTGTCGACCGATCCTGTCATTGCCCTTGGGTTAACAGTAGTAATCCAGTATGACACTGGGTCAGTGAAACACTGAAGTTTAGGCATGTGGAACCTGGAGAAGTTAAATCAGGGCATGTGGTACAGAGGGATGACTGAACTAAGGGTCAAAAGAGGAAGAGTAACCCAACTCAGATATGCACAGTGGAAGTTGGGGTTACTCCAGAAGGTTCAAGTTAGAGACAGGATTATTAACAGCACCAGGACTCTTGGCTCAGCACAAAGTAAGAGGAACAGCCAGCATACGCCAGATCTAGAAGGAAGCAGAGCTATTGTTTGAGGATGCTGAGGATACATGCTGAGGATTTCAGTCACTCCCGAGAGAAGCAGAGAGAGAAACCTGGCCTCCTCCATTCTACCCAAGCTTCTTCTAGCACCACTCATTGGTTGAACCTTCTCATGTTCCTGCAGTCAGCTTCCTATTTCATCTCCTTTCAGACTGATACTACCTCTGTCCTCAGGGTCCATGTCATGAAATCACCACAAAACTCACCCATTGTTGTCACAGAAACAACCACTTTTGTAACACTGCTTTTAATGAAGTTTTCTCTCTTTGGGGGTGTTTTTGTGAGAGACAAATTTATTTTTGAGTACAAACTTAGTTGGTGACCTTTAAAAAAATGGGAGAAAATATTGCCCATGTTAACTATATCTGCCTACTTACGTGCTTTGTAAGAGACAAGAATGTTTGTATTCCATCTGAATGGGCAATGGTTCTCAGGACAGGATGAATGTGATATCCCCCACAGCCTCTCATTGGCTCCTGTGTCTGAGCAATTGTTCCTACTTGCTAGTACAATTTTAGGGAGACTGTGGAACCTTTAGAAGTAAAAGTCTGAGTTATAGAAGTATGGTCACTGTGGCCAGACCTTGAGTGTGACAGCTGGGCCCTGTGTCCATCTCAACTCCACTTCCTGTCTGCTGCAGTCATGTGACCAGCTGCTAAAACATCCAATTATTACAGACCAGTCAGCTCTCGCCACTATGTATTCCACCATGATGGACTATGCCTTCTAAATTGTTCCTGCTTTCTCCTTCCCTCCTTTTCTCTTGTCTTCCCGCCCTTCCTCCTTCCTTCCCTTCCTCCCTTCTTCCTTTTCTCCTTCCCTGCCTTATTCCTTTCCTTCTTCCTTCCCTTGTTTCTTTGCTTGGGAGTTTTTGCTACAGCAGTGAGAAAAGTCAATCTATTCCCATAAAGAAAACAGGATTTCTCTGTTTCAGCACATGCTCTACATTGGCTTCTGTATTTCTTTCTGTAACCTGAACCTCCCCCAGGCATGTAGCATACCCTTTCTGAAGGATGAGGTCAACTGAAATACTTTGAGTAACTTATTTTCACCCTCCGTGGCCAAAGGTGACTCTTATACCAAACACTTATTGTCCGATTAGTGGCTAAAAATAGGAAATGTTAGTGATCAGTAAATCTTGAACTTACTGTTAATTATCAGGTAGCATTGTAACATCAATAGCTTTGTCTGCTTTCAGTTAAATCCTTTCATAAGCTCAGCTGAAAATGCAACAGACAAAAGTCTTTAATGTGAATTTCCTGGGAGCCTGTGTCTACTCAGCATTTTCCTTTATCCCAACTGTACCGGGTCACCCGCTGCTTCAGCAGTGAGTCCCTTGTGCCTTTGATCAGTACACTGATGGGGCTTTCATAGCACTTGATATTTATAATCAGAGAGCTGCATGCGGGTTATTGTTGCATATTCAGAATGTGCCTCTCCTTTCACTGAGAAGGAGAATATGCCCCCTGACAACAATAGAAGTGATGGAGATACTCAATGTAAAAAGCAAGGTTTAGCGAGGACCACCTTGAATTTAAGTGCCTGGGACAGGATTCCACATTGCCCAGGATGATGGACACAGGCTGCTATCTACCGAGGAGGAAAATGAAGAGAGATCACATGAAATACAGGCAAACTTTTATCTACTATAGAGAAAGAACCTCCTGGGAAAATACAGGCCTGCTAGGAAATGGTACGGGCATGAAAGGTGATTTATGTTTCCTGTAGTCAGTTCTGAACTAATTCCCAGAATGGCATGAAGGGATGCCAATTTGAACAGAAGACAAACTGTGCTCTCTGTCCGTTTGAAATCATATCACCTACAAGGGTAATACAAATGGCTGGGACTTTTTTTTTTTTATAGTCACTTATTTCTAAGGAGGTCCAAGGGCTTCCTACCCATGAGCTCATTTACTAGCATGGTGGGAACAGTGTTCCCCCATGTGCAAGAGAAGTGCTACTTCCCTGGGTAGAAGAGAGAGACACACTTCCTGTATTCCCCCTCACTCTAGCTCTATTTAACCTCTCTACACAAGCCAAAAAAAAAAAAAATCTGGCTGGCTGACTAAGCCCAATGTTCCCATAAAACAGCAGGATCCTTTGGGCCTGGCATGTGGCATGGTGGTCTAATCACAGATCCTCTGCAGGCTGAGGCAGGAGGACTGCAAGTTTGAGGCCACCCTGGACTAAAAAGTGAGTTCAAACCCAACCTGGGCAAATCAGTAAGACCCTGTCTTAAAATAAAAAGTAAAAAGATATCTGGGATATAGATCAGGGGTTCATGTGAGGCCATGAGTTCAATCTGCAGCATCAAGAGAAAAACCAAACCAAAAAACAGCCCAAAGTAAGGTTTTTCTGAACTTCACCAAGTCATTGCACCCTTTGTGAGCTTTGGATTTTTTTGTGTGTATGTAGAATGTGTACAGTGATCACCGCCTTGTTGGATTCTATGAGACACAATTAATACAAGTGTAATGCCTCACAGACTGGCCATGTGCTCGATGTTAGAAAAATAATCTCACTTGTCCTTACATATGTAGTTGGGGCCTAAGCCCAACATCACACCCACTTCTCTTCTCTCATTCTCACTCACCCTTTCACTCCCTTTCCAGCCTGCTTTGTGTAATGAATTTAAAAATCTAGCAGAGCCTGGGTATGGACAGGCACATGAGAATCCCAGTATAGCTCTCTCAAACTTAACCCTAAACAGGTGCCAGTGTCCTTCCTTCCTGCTCTCTCCCCAAACAGAAGAAAAGCTATGTTCGTACATGCAGACTCATTCAGCTGCTAGTTTCTTACCCACAGCTGTCCTGGAAGTACAGACAATTTCAGAACAATAACAACAACAACAATGAAAAAAAAAATCCAGTCCTTAAAAAACTCTTTGAGCAAGGCAAGTAGAACATGAGTAACTGAAGAATCCTTGTGGCCTAGAAACTCAATCTAAATGTCCTGGCTGCTTAGCTGTCCCACTTCATGGGTCCCTGTCATGTAAAAGCATTACACTAGACCCTAGCAACCAGAGCCCCGTCTTTGGAGCCTACATCATACTGTAGGAAGAATATTTTACACACCTATGGCATAAGGGAGAGTCTCCCTCAGGGTGTGTCTACTTACTTTCTTCTCTTTGTTAGCCAACCAAGATGGCTTCAGAATTAAGTTGGGATACTGTTGTCATCCCATATTGAAAATTAAATTATTACATTTTTTTCCTTAAGAGGAGAGGGACTATTAGCTTTAGGAAAAAGATACAGCTCAATCACTCCTATCTTTTGTTTTTGTTTTGTTTTTCTCCATTATTTTCCCCCTGGGCATTACAGATTATCACACTACTTTCTTAAAATCTTCTGAACTCTATAAATACAAAATGAATGACTCAATTCTCCCTTTATAAGTTGTTCCTACAGTTTAAAAAGGTCTTTAAATGAATGCATATCCCCACACTTTCTGCAACAAAAAAAATTGCTGTGGTTTTTGTTTTTTTTGTTTTTTTTTCATTGTAAGTTTCATGGATTGTCTTTTCAAACCAAATGTATTTATTTTCCCAGGGAAGAAAATAAAAATTCAGTTGTTTTTCATGCGCCTTCACTGAAGACAGACCACTTGTGCTGCAAATCACTCTGTAGGAATGACTTAGAAGAGACATAACTCTCCCCTGCCTGTGAGAAGGGCCATTCCCCAAACTCTGCTAGAAAATGCCATGATGAAGTAAATACCCCCAGCCTCTCTGTTAGGATGCCTCTCTGTGGGATCTACCCTGGCACGTTCTAAGCAGACTGTGTGAAAAAGACGTCTTGTCTGCTTTGTCTGGTTATCATTCTTGTTTCAGAACGATTTCAGAAGCGACCATAAGCTTGTGACAGAGTGAATTTGTGATCTTATCCAATCATCTGGGCTGTTTGCAAAACTTCAGTAGGTGGCAGCGTTTTGTTGATAAATGTTTTGTTAGCCAAGTGATCTCATTTAGTGCAACTGTTGCAATATTAATAAACTGAACTTATGATCGTGTTTGCCAGGACTGAAAATATTGCGATTCTATGCAGCGGGTGCTCTTATCTGAAATGACAGCAACATTGATTGTGTTAGAGATGGAGTAGGGTGTCTCAGAGCGATTGTGAGTACCTTGTATAAAGAGGAATAATGCAAACAGGAAGGGAGTTGGCAAGCAAAGCTAGGGAGGAGGAAAACGGATATGAAGGAATTAATATAAGATGTGCGTCCATTACCTGGCTGGTTGCAATGGAACCCTGGGGTGACCCAAATCTGTATCCTTTCCCTCGATGCCCTGTGAGACTCCAAATGAGCTTGAAGGTGATGCTGGAAGTCAGATTCCTGGCCCAGAATTCTTGGCCCAGGAAGCAGTTCATATCCCCCAAACGCGCATGTGACAAAGCAAGTGAGAATGCCCAGACAGTCTCGAGACTGGCAAGGTGTTCTGTTTCCTCTCTAAATGAAAATACATCACAACGGAAGCAGAAGACAGCCTCAGATGGGTCTCCAGAAGAAATAGAGGGACTGCAGGCCCTTTCACAAAGCTTTTGCCTGTCAGTGCAGCCTCGGGTCTGACTATTATCCCCATCATTACAGATTTCATTATTCCCTTGTGTCATCCCTACTTTAAGGGCTGTGAAGACCTGGCTGAGGAACATAGAGATGGGAATGCTTGAGAAGGTGTCTGCTCTGTAAGGATGTGAGGCACCCACCCAGTCTCTAAATGTCTCCAAGTCAGATCCTCCAGCATTTCAGGGAGTCTCTGGGGGAATCACAGACACACTGAGCTCAGAATATATACGACCATCTCCTCCTCCTGCTCACTGCTTGAGACCCCCTATTCTGTGATTGTCATGTTCAAGAGAGACCAAACTCACGAGCTGACTCAAGTGTTTCCCCAGCAACACCCCATCAGTTGGAAAGGGGCATTTTTATCAGTGTCCACTGTAAACAATCCACGTGCTAAGGTGCATGGCCTGTGTAATCTTAGCCCAGTGAGTTGTCATCTCTGCCCCCAGACTGTCAGTTTGTAGGAGGCAGGACCTGGCCCTACACAGACTCCAGGAGCTCTGTTTCAACTACTCAGTGCACTGATACCTCAGGTCTTACCTGCTATACCACTTACAAATGCCTTGTGTCATAGAAGAAAACACCGTGGACACAGTGAATGCCTTCTCTTAATTCTAGGTTGTGAGACCCCGCACACACACACACAGACCCACCATAGTCATTCTTGTTTATTCCTGGCATCCAGCACAGTATAACATTAGTAAACCTCCAAAGTATCATTTAGATACTTCGAGAACTGTTGTAACTTGGCTTGTAAAACAATCTCAGAGGTTTTGAGGTCGAAGAACAATTATTCCTCCACTTCTGCCCTACACTGTGGCTTGGATATGACCTTACACTGCAAATGACAGCCTTGCCTCCCTTCTCCCTCTCCATATCAGACTCTCAATCCCTGCATGCATACACGCTACATGGATATCCACAAGGTCATGAAAAGCCTCCGATAGAGCTCTGCCACAGCAGAGAAACCCATAGCCTCCCATATCCACACTTAGATAAAGGTTAGACTTGAGAACAAATCACCATTTGTGCTTCATATGTGTAGAAGAGCCATTAAAGCCTCACTCATTCATTCTGATTCAGCCATATTTATTCTCTTCTGGAAATTTGGCACCCATGTTGACTCACCCATGGTTCACTTCTGAACAATCACTAGTGCAGTTGAGGCCCATTATGTAACTGGACACAACAACCCATGCCTCCGTGATTTGCCCCACCCCACCGCCTCAAATTCTAACTGCTTGAACCAATTAAGCTCCATTAATGGAATGAAGAGAAAATGCTTCACAGAAAATGTGCCTCCATCCATCCCATTTTGTTATAGGGATGACAAAAATAGACTACATAATTATGGAAGACCAACAGTATTTTTTTTTGTGGCTTGTCTCCCAAATTATAGAGTACATAATAGTATGCTACTCTCCTATTTTCACATTTAATAACAACTGGTCTAATAGAAGTCTAGAATTGACACTGCTAACTAGCTGTGAGTGGACACTGGACATATGAGAATTACTAACCTTAATTCTAGGCAGTAGATAAGGGGTATGACATAGTACAGAAAACAGGAGAAGACTTTGAAAATTCTCACTGCTCAGTGATGAAATTAAAATCTGACATCTCCTCTAATTCTCCCAGGTCTCATTATTTAAATGACTTATTATTAGAGCATTGACCATCAGATGAAATTAATTTCAAATCTGGCACAAAGTGACATTGCAAAATGCATTACAAGAACCACTTTCACCTCACAGTCCAGAGACTCATGTGGCTCTCTTGAGTCCAGGAAACCAATGACACCATGTGCCAGAAGCAACAGTGGGAAGGAGACTTAGATGCAGGTGCCAGCTCCATTCTTATTCCAAATTAGATGAGTTTATGTAAATCACTTCTTTTCTCTTGGCTTCTGTTGTCATACTGGCAAGAAGGGTCCAGACATTTGCTAATCATCCTCCAGTCTTAACATTCCTCAATGCTGTTAGTATCCTGTAATACTGGCCCAGGAAGTTCCATGAGAGCCCATTGGGTTTTATTTTTCATTTTTTCCAAATATATACAACCAACGATAACCACATCATCAGAAGACTGAAAAGGTATTAAAGTGATGACCACAGATGAAAGTTGGGAGGAAAAGGCCAAGACTGTTGAAGATGGATGTATAAAGGCTTGTACAGCAAGCCTGGAGATAACAGGGCCACCATCTCAGGTTTCCAAAAAGTTCAGAGTTGAAAGGCATTTGGGACATAATAGACTTGGCATATTTGGTTTTCTATATTTACCTTCTGATAGTTTTTGCTTCAAATTCATAATCACTGATTTGTAAGTAAATCATAAACACAGCCCCCGAATCAACTTAGATGACCAGACCATTGGATTGCAGTCCAGACAAATATTCCCTACCTTTTCAAACTGCTGACACTCCCTTCCTACCTTTTCAAACTGCTGGCACTCCCTTCCTTGTTTCCATCTTTATCTAATAACACTTCCCCCTACCTAAGGAGAAGGTGGAAGCCATTTTCAGGACGCTGCAGCAAGCTGTTGCCTGCCTGCCTCTCAGTTTCATCCCTATTGTTGTGATGAAACTACCCTGACAAAAGCCAACTTAATTCAGAAAAGAGTTTATTTAGTGGACAGTCCCTAGTGACAGTCCACCATGGCAGAGAAGTCACAGTGGCAGGAGCTTGAGAAAACTGATCTCATTATGCCCATAAAAAGGGAACAACAGATACATAATAAGTGTTCAGTACATTCTCTCCTTTTTATGTGATCTAGGACTCCACCATTGATAGGATGAAGCTCCCATTTCAGGTAGGTCTTTCCACCGCAATTAGCACAACTAAGAAAATCCCTCACAGGCATGCCCACAGCCAGTCCAAAGCAGACAATTCTTCACTGAGATTCCTTTTCCTGGTGACCCCAGGGCATGCCAACTGCCCCATATTCTGCGGCCTTGCTTCCTAGCACCAGCAGAGGGTTCTGGGAAAAGACTCATTCCTCCACACGTTCTCCACCAGGTCCCAGTTCTGCTCGCGTCCACAAAGCCCTTTCTCCAGCAACTCTCCCATCTCTTCCCTACTCCAGGCAGTTTCCTTCTCGCACTCTGGGTTCCTTGTCATTAAAGCACAAACAAGCTATTATTTCTAATATTTCACAGAAGAGGAAAACAGGTTTCATTTTTCTGCCTATTACTTGGATGGTCTCCTTTGTAGCAGAGCTTCTTGAAAGGGTTGTCTGTTTCCTAGTTCCAGCCCCTCTTGCTCATTTTTACAGCTATTGTTTCACCTCTAACACTGTACTCCATTGCACTCACATTCCTGTCAAAGCCAGCAAAACTCTCCATAGTGAGAAAGCCAAGGTTGAATTCCCAGCTTTCATCTTATTTGATATATTTCCTCCTCTTAAATAATGCCTCCACTTACATTCCACCACACAATATTCTTAGTTCCATCTCCCACTGTCTTTTCATATCTTATCACTCTTCCGATTCTCTCTGACTATCATTTCAATTTCTTATTAGGGATCTACTACAAAGCCAAGTCCTTGAAGTTTTCTGATGTGGCCTTGCTTTAAACACTGTACAAAAAAAAAAAAAATATGAGTAAGCCCTAATTTTTATCTCTAGCTAAGGTATCTGGTACTCTGGATCCCACACCCAAATATTTAGGTGTTTATTGATGTCTGACTACAAGACAGTATTACTGATTGAAAATACTCAAAATTAAACTCTTGATATCTCTACTCAAATCTGTCACAACTCAATAAGGGCTATTTTCTCCTTCCAGATGTTTAGCCTAAAATAGTGAACTTACCTTTGACTATTCCCTTTCTTATCCCATAAATAATCAGTCAACAGACCACACTAGTTTTACTTTCAGAATATGTCTTGAATAATGTCACTTCAGCATCTCTGCAATCACCCTATCTAGACCTTAACTTCATTAGTACACTCTAACTCTTTTGACAGGTTTTCCCATTTTTATCTTTACTCTCCATAGACCATGGTTAATATCACAACCTAGTGGTTCTCTTATGAGGTATCTCAGATTAGGTAATTTCTCTATATAAAAGCCTATCACAATTTCCTCTCACTCAGATTAGAAATCAGAATTTTCTTTGTGGCTGTAAGCACCTACATAGCTTCCTCCTCAATCTCACTTTTCATTATATCTCATCCACTTTACTCAATCATCTCTGGCCATTCACCATTCAGGTCTGTTTACTCCTGGAACATGTTTAATGTATTGTTGCTTTTCATTCTGGTACCAATTATTCCCTTTGCCTGGGACTCTGTCCATGGCTTTCTTTTACCTATTTTCTACAGATTAGCCAACTCTCACCTTCTCAGGGAGAGCTACACAATCAGCTTTAGAATTACAATCCACCCATCCCTGCTTGCTCCATTGCCCATCCCTGATTCACTGTATCTCTAGACCAACATCCTTCTGACTTACTATATACTGCATGTATTGTATATGTATGTGTACATTATATATACACAAATATATATACACACATATGTATACCAACATCCATCCTTCTGACATACTATATACTGCATGTATTGTAATGTATATGTATGTATATAATGTATATGATATATATGTATCATAAGGCATATATATACACACACATATGCATATCAACATCCATCCTTCTAACATACTATATACTTCATGTATTGTATATGTATATATTATATGAGTGTATGTGTATGTATATAATGTGTATGATGATATCTATGTATATGTACATACTGTTTGTTCTACTTAGCTTCACTAGAATGTAAGCTTTACAGAGACTTTGAATCACTGAGTTTTTGTGGGTATTTCTTTGGTTTTTGGTTTTTGCTTGTATAATGCTGTATCTCCAGCAAATAGGAAAATTCCTGGCACATAGTAGACATTCAATATTAGCCAATTAATGAATCTCCCCTCTTCTATTTTCCAATAATATCCAAGTATTATAGAATATAATGATGTAAGTTGGGGAATGTCTTTGGCCATACTACCCTGAATGTGTCCAATCTCATCTAATATTAGTTGGGGAACTAAACAGAAGAGGGACCACTACCTTTATCTCAGAATACTATCTATAGTGATTGTGATTTAATTTCATTTTGAACAGTGTAAAGGTCTTAAACTTGAAGCCAGGTAAGACTGATGTCAAATTCTGGTCATGTCACTTGTCACCTAAAAAGTCTTCAGAAATTTTTCATAGCCAACTATGAAATTGATGTAATGAGGGAGCCTGCTCCCACTCAATGTTTTGGAGAAAATGCTACACACTGATTTATATAGAGCATGTAGCGCAGTGTCAGGTACAGACTGGATTCTTGATACAAGTTGTTTTGAATGTTCAAATTGCATGAATTAATCAAGAGTGCTAAGGCTCATGTAAGGTTTAGTACTTAACCCCTCTCTTCCCAAGAGAACACTTTGATCTAGAGGAGAAAGCCTTGCAGGAGAAATTTCTGGCATCAGCAATAATGAAGGGTATTTTCACTGTCAGTGGAAGGAAAGGTAAAGGGAAGGAATATGGTAGGGAGGGCATCTGCCAGGACTCCGCACACTCTGTGGGAATCCAGTCTCATTAGAACCCCACATGTCCACGTGTCTAGGTGCCTTAATAGAGTGAGCGACTTACTCAAGAGACCATCCGTGACTTCTATAACACAGAGGCAGACTGTCTTTGAAGATTAAAATCCTAACAGCATGCTCCCCACAGAGATAAATGTGGGAAGGGAGAAAAGACAAGCATGCAGGGGAAGGGCAGGGTGAGGACAAAGAGATGAAACCAAAACTAGCCCTTGTTTCTGGTGTAATAATTGCAGTATTAATACTTAAGTGGCTAACATACATGCCTAGTGGCATATTAAATAAGAAATTTCAAAGCCTGTAAATAGAAGAGCGATGAGACTACTTGACCCTAACAGTTGGGATTCACAGGCAGGCAGCAGTTGGCATTCAGAGACTTATATTCCGCAGCCCACACACATGGAGACTCGCTTGCTCCTGACATCTCCTTTCCTTTAATAAGCCAATAAATATTGATTCTGACCTGGTTGCCACTTGTTCTCCTAACATCTTCTTTCATTCCAAGGCTTCTGGAAACTATAAAAAGCTCATTTCCAGATTCCAGCATGGCTAGAAGGACTCGATGTTTTTCAATCAGATCTCCCAGAGGTCTGATAGCAATCATTAGGAATGAGAAAGGGAATTTTGTATTCATCTCTCCTTGCTAGCAGATAGACGGAGTGGGGCTAGTTACTTACTAAGGCCAGGTTGGAATTAAAACTCTTGCACCTCTCTTCACCTTAGCAGGATTACAGTAGGTGGTGGGGCAGCAATGGCCTGACATCTAAGAGGTGCTCACCTGGTGCTGCAAGGTGGCTTTTTTTTTTAACTTTTTTAAAATTTATTTTTTATTTCTTCAAGTTACATCTCAATCACAATCCCCTCCCTACTCCCCCCTCCAGTTCCACCCTTCCACCCTCCTCCCCCTCAACCCCCCCATCCTCTTCCCTTCTTCTTCTTCTTTTTTTTTTTTTTTTAGTTTAAGGTATTTCTTTTTTCCCCCCAACAGCTCTCCCTTTCAGTCCAAAAAATGGTTCTTTTTCTTATAACTATAAATACAATACAAAACAACAGAAATAAATAGGCCACGATTATAAGAGTTATATGGCTTAGCATACATTCCCAATGTCCAGTCCATATGTATTTGGCACCTGACTTTAACATTCTACTATCTAACCATCTCCATGAGTTTAAAGTTCAATATCTAACTCAGCTTTCATACTAACTTGCATCACAATTTTAAAAACATCTTCTTAGATCCAGAACACCCTCTTGATTCCTAAACAACTCAAAATTTAACTATGAGACTCTAGCTATCTATTCTTCAACCACCTCAGAAACCTGAGAGGGATAAATATATGTGATTATATAGGAAGTGCAGGGCCTGAAGCTTCCAAAACTAAAAAATGACATGCCAGTGGCTGCCTGGACAGTTCCCATTTTCTCTCCATACATTACAGCATCAATCTTCAGCCGTTTGGCCCCGTTTCTCTGACAGACATTGATTGTAGAGCAGGAATTATGAAGGACTTACCTACCCTGTCTTGGCAGAGCTAGGCTGTCGACTTATCTGCTTCCAAGTTTTGTCCTTTTTGGACAGAAGTCTGTCTACAGTTGAAGCAAGTGGTTTTTCTTGCCAAGAGAACGGCTTACCACCAATTTAATCATCTCCCACTGGAGATTCTTCGCTGCTCATCTTCTACTTGGAGTAGAATAGGGGGTGCTGTCAGGAGCTGACATGTCTCAATATCAAAAAATCTTAAGTTAAGAAAACATCTTTGAATGCCATATTCTGCAGATCTCTTGAGGTTTTTGAAGATGCCCTATCTATCTCTTATATTTAGATAAGCAAATATTGCTTGTCTCTTAGCAACTTGATTTCTGAGTAGCTTAGAAAATAACTGTGATAGACTGTCATAGTAACTAACAAAATGACACGTTTTCATGACTATTAGTTTCTGTTTCTTAATTATCCTAAACAGTTTATGTCGGTTGGTAGCGAGAGGTCAAAACTTGACCCTTGTATATTAATGTAAAATTAAGATTGTATTGGGCTACATCGGTATTGATCTTTGTATATTGATACAAAATTAAGATTATATTTGGCCACATTGGTATTGATCTTTGTATAATGATACAAAATTAAGGGTAACGCTTCTTAAAGGTATTGTTCATAGTAATACTTAAAAATGAAATGTCAAGTTTTGACCTCTCGCTACCAACCGGCAAGGTGGCTTTTAAACCAGATTTATGATCAAATGCTAAGTAGTGAATCCTTTTACTCCCCTGTCAGGCATCTGTCCTAGGCAACACAGTTCTGAAGAAAACGATTTTGAAAAACATTCTTGATGATTAAACTTGAGTTTTAGAAAAATATATGACCATAAGGGGAAACTTGACCTACATTTTGAGGGTTTTTTTTTTTTTCACTGTCTCAGGATATCAGTAGTTAATAAGAATGGGATAAGGACATACTATATGCTTAACATTCTTGGAACAGGGAATCAAGGTAATAGACAAGAACTGTTAAGAATTAGTTTCCTCACTCTGAGAGATTACACTAGTTAGCAAGAGAGAGGGGAAATATATATTCGGTTTCTAGTCGCTCACATTTTGGGGCCACACCCCCATTAGAGACTCCAATGAGAGAAACAAAGAACTCAAGCATGCATATAAATCTACCCCATTTTAGAGGTCACCATCCTTACAGGGACCTCCACATTCCCAGGTCAATGTAAAGTACTTATCACGTCCTGCTATGGCCTTTCCTCATTCTTTGGGAATACTTGCTTTCATTTCCCAAGTTGTCCAGAGCAATGTACAGAGTTCTGTCACATAATAATACTGTTAGATGAACAAACAGATTATTGAGAAGAAGCAAGGTGTAGATGAAGCAGAAGACAGTGAGATGATGTATTGAGCCTACTTGGACATAGCCAAACACAGCAGGAAAAGGTCCGCGTGACTAGAGATACTGGGAATGGTGTGATGAGAGGATTTGAACTAGAACTTGACAAATGGAAAGGCAGCATATAGTTTGGCAGCCAAAAGGCAAGCCACACTATCAAATCAGACAAAAATGAGGGCCTCTTGCTAGGAGAATAGTGTGATATCCTAGAAATGATGATCAGCATATCAGTGGTCCTGTCTGTGTTGGATAAAAGAACTTATTGGAAAAGAACATCTGGGGTGCTTGGAATCAATCAAGGAACACTACAAAGACTGTGGTTGGAATAAATGTGGAACCAAGGAAGCCACAGCAGCGTGAGCTTAGGCTGCTGTGAAAGCTGCCCTAGTCTTGTGATGACGCTCTCTTCCCAGTCTGATTTGCCTTGTGTGACTGGGGCTCAAACTCTGAGACAGCAAATGCTCATTGAACAGGCTCAGAGTCCCCGCTGGTTCAGCTGTGTGAGACACCCAGAAACAAGCAATGTAGAAATGTAGAGTTAATAGTGAAAGGAGGCAGCAGAGGAGGCTAATCTCTAAAAATGGGCATGAAAATAATGACTAAGAATTTGGGGAGACAGCTGGGTGGTGGTGGCGCACGCCTTTAATCCCTGCACTTGGGAGGCAGAGGCAGATGGATCTCTGTGAGTTCGAGGCCAGCCTGGTCTACAAAGTGAGTCCAGGACAGCCAGAGCTGTTAGACAGAGAAACCCTGTCTCCAAAAACCAAAACCAAAAACAACAACAACAACAAAAACAAAGATTTTGGGGAGAGCCCATGCACTTGTAAAATCTATCTCTGGTTCTTATAACAGCACTCACTCAATTATATAACGTAGCTAGACAGTGAAGACGAGATTTGAACACTCAAACTTTAGACTGAAGCTGTTCTCTATTACACTTAGGTCTTGACCCTGAAGACACACAGGAGAGAAGAAAAGAAAATAGGGAATTTGTGAACCCTACAGAGAAAAGATGCCAACTCACTTCTAAGAACTCAGCCCTCACTCCTCTGTTCTTTCTTCCTGCCCTTGAGGTCCCTTCAGTCTCACTTAGTACCATACCATGAACCTATAAACAATATTCCCCAAACCACCAGGAATTTTTTTTTCTCATTGTTTCTTCATCTTCTCTTTAAAGTGCAGGCCAGGTGTTTATCCTTGGAAGGGCTTTCTCAGACAGATACAGGTAGCCCATCTCCCCTCCACTGAACACCCCATGTTTGGGCTCTAGCATCTATCTGAGTATTTGTTGAACCAGCATCCAAGTCAACAAAGCACAGACTAGGTGTAAACATTTAGTTAAAAGTCTCGAGAATATTTTCCCGGACACTTCTGAGAATTTCGCTCCACCCTTGTGACAGTCACACATATTTCCACCCATGATGCTAGTGTAGGATGTTCACATTGCCGCAGCCTAAGGATGTCCTTTGGTAGGACAGGGTGGGGATGGCTTTCTCGTGGACACTGTTACAGACACTCACTATTTCTGATGGCTACAACTGACTCCAGAGAGAAATTCCCATCATCTCTGTCCCTACATGTCTTCCCTGTCTTTAATGCTAGGAGTGTATATGACAACAGGGATGAGGGATAGCTGAGAAAACACTTGGGAACTGAGCTCAGAATGCAGAGAAAGCGGCAGGTAGTAAGATGCCTTACTCTGATTAGGATTTCTCATTGCACATGACTTAAGCCAAGCCTTTGAACTGTTCTTCCCGCACTAGTTAGAGACCAGCACACTGAGTACCAAATTGCAGCCATCTTCAGAACTACATACTGCTTAACAGCCAAGAGTAATTACAAAAGTCCCATTTACTGTTCATAGCCTTCTTCTACAGTGAAAATCTGCTTATACACTCTAGGGAACTTCGTGGAGGGCCACCTCATCCAATCAAGTATGCATATCCATTTATTATTTGTGGTTGAAGGACAGCAGAAACATAGGCAGAGGCGGACATTCATAATAATTCCCTACCACCTTCCTCTGTGCCATCTTCATATGTCTGTATACAGTTACTTCTTTCAATTTAATCAACTAAGATGGACACTGTCAAAAACATATGGAATGTCAAGGAAGACATAATCACTGAACCAGGGGATATTCTGCATGAGCAAGGCTCATGATCACTCACAAAGATGTTGATGTCCTGATGGCTATTCATTTATCTGCTAAATCAAAGAGTTTTGGAAGAGGAGGGGGAGGTTGGGGAGCCAGGCGTGATTAACAATAGGTGCAAGGCAGGGTGAGCTAGATTAAACTGCTCCATATGCAAATTATACAAGGCTGATTGCATCAAGCCATGCACAGTTTAATGAGGGTAGTAAGATGCCTTTATCTCTGCTTGGATATGTTCTTAAAAGGAAGTCTGGTCTCTCAGATAAAGCACACTTTAATAAGGAGATTTTTCATTACACAGTTGATGTTCATTTGCACATCTCCCCCTCTGCTTCAGGCCTCCTGTTCCACCCTCAGTCTCTTTCAATCTCTCTCCTGCTTTTTGCTTCTGTTTGTCAAACTCCCTCCCTTTAGATCCACCAGCCTATGTCTGGTCTACAGGGCTATTCTGGGTCCTCATTTCTTCTTGCTGTTGTTGTAAACAGAAGTCGGTAAACATTTACATGTTGTTGGCGGATATTTTGGGAGCATGTGTATTTAGTGCAAATTGAGGGAAGTCCTGCATAGATGAGATTAAAATCTTCAAAATATGATCTGAGCAGCTATTTATCTCTGAGGCGTTTCTGTTTGTTTAGCATTCCATGTTTTTAGAATTCTTTAAATGGTTACTCAGATGTATTAGAGTAATTTACTCTGTATGTGTGTGTGTGTCTATGATATTTACTATATATTCATATATATTAAATACATAGTAACATATAGTAAATATGTACATATTATTTTTACTTTTTATTTCTATTTTACTGAATACTGTACTGCCTTAAGGCACATATTTAAAACCCAGCCTTCGAGGTTAAATCTTTACTTTATTTCAGGTGAAGCAATATCGTGCAAACCCAACATTCTTAGATTACCAAGTGGTACATACACATACAAGTCACTTCCATAAGCTCTTTCTGACCTGAAAACTTACTGAAGGCAAGGGCTGTACTTAATTTGTTGCCCTAGTCATTGAACCACAGTACTCTTGATAAATAAAAGATTTCACATTACAACGGATGTTTCAGAAAGTTTGCAGATGCAGAATAGAGCAGTGTTGAGTACAAATAAAAAAAAATAAGCTCATTATTTGAGGTGTAAAATTCTATACATTTGACTATATGCACACCATGATGTCTTTGTTACTCTTTTGTTGCTGTGATGAAATACGGGTGAGAGCAGTGCAGGGGAGAAGGAGTTTACGTTGGCTCAGGTTTCCGGATTACAGTCCACTATTGCTGGGAGGTCATGATAGTAGGATATTGGGGAAGATGGTCACGTTGTGTCCAGCATTGGAAAGCAGAGAGCTTGACTCCTGCTAGTACTTGGTTTGCATTCTCCACCCTTATGCACAACAGAGTCCCCTGCCTAGGGAATGGTGAGACCCACAGCGGGCAGATTTTCTCACCTTCCTTAACCCAATCAAGATAATAATCACAGGCTGGCGCACTTCCAGATGATTCTAACATCTATCAAGCTGAAACTAACCATCACACTTTGAAACCATCGCCACTGTCAAGATGTGCACAGAGCTATTGTCACCTAAGTCCCCATCCATCAATTTCACACTCGCTTTCTCTACTACCCTTCCTGTTTCTCAGGAAACCATTGGTCTGCCTCCCATCACTCCAGATTCTATAATTTCCTACAGGCTCAATAATAAGTTAAGTATTTTGTATCTGGCATTTTTCATCTTACATATTTATTTTGACATTCAAATATGCCTTTGTATGTATCTAATTGATTACTTTCAAGGCTGAATAACACTGATATAAATATACCATGTATTTGTTTATCCATTCACCAGGTTATGACATTGGCTGTTTAAAAATAAAGCTACTCTAACAGTCTTTCTATGCTCCCTTTCTCTTAGGTAAATATCTTGTAGTAGAATGGTCAAGTCTCAGTATGAGTATATGTCTGAGGTTTTATGTAAAGTTCGTCACTTATTTTGTATTTTTCAGAAGCAGCTCACCAGAGTTTCAAGTCATTCACATCCTCACCAATTATTACTGCCAATCTTTTCAAAGTTAGTCATTGTGATACATGCACAATAGGTCTTGGTATTAATCAGGGTTCTCCAGAGAAAAGGGCAATAGAAAAAATGGATACATGATAGATAGATAGATAGATAGATAGATAGATAGATAGATAGATAGACAGATATAGACAGATGATTGATTGATAGATAGATAGATAGATAGATAGATAGATAGATAGATAGATAGAT
>CAJQZJ010034140.1:2102629-2141129 GCA_907164525.1 Lophiomys imhausi
TTATGTCGGTTGGTAGCGAGAGGTCAAAACTTGACATTTCATTTTTAAGTATTACTACGAACAATACCTTTAAGAAGCGTTACCCTTAATTTTGTATCAATATACAAAGATCAATACCAATGTGACCAAATATAATCTTAATTTTGTATCAATATACAAAGATCAATACCGATGTAGCCCAATACAATCTTAATTTTAAATCAATATACAAGGGCCAATACCATTGTGGCCAAATATAATCTTAATTTTGTATCAATATACAAAGATCAATATTGATGTAGCCCAATACAATCTTAATTTTACATTAATATACAAGGGTCAATACCATTGTGGCCAAATATAATCTTAATTTTGTATCAATATACAAAGATCAATACCGATGTAGCCCTATACAATCTTAATTTTGCATTAATATACAATGATCAATACCAATTTAGCCAAATATAATATTAATTTTGTATCAGTATACATAGGTATAAGGCTATATTCAATAATCTGTCCTTTTTTCTTGTTCTTTCCTATACTATGTCTATGTCCCATTTTTCTCAAGTCTGTTCACTCCTATATAGGAGAGAAAGGAGGATACAGAAAAGCAAAAGAGAGAAGTCCCTGGGTCTAACCTCCAAAACCCATTTAACAAGACCATTTAACAGCTGTTAAATGGTCATTTGAGCTTTTGATCTTAGCCATTCTAACAGGTGTGAGATGGAATCTTAGAGTCATATTGAGTTGCATTTCTCTGATGGTTAAGGATGTTGAGCATTTCTTCAAGTGTCTCTCAGCCATTAGGGATTTCTCCTTTGTGAATTCTCTATTTAGCTATGTTCCCCATTTTTTGATTGGATTATTTGGCTTCTTGGCTTTTAATTTCTTGAGTTCTTTGTAGATTTTGGACATTAGCCCTCTGTCAGATGTGGGGTTGGGGAAGATTTTTTCCCAATCTGTAGGCTGCCGTTTTGTTCGAATGACAGTACCTTTTGCCTTACAGAAGCTTTTCAGTTTCATGAGGTCCCATTTATTGATTATTGGTCTTAGGTCCTGAGCTGTTGGTGTTCTGTTCAGGAAGTTGTCATCTGTGCCAATGAGTTCAAGGGTTTTTCCGACTTTCTCTTCTAGTAGATTTAATGTGTCCAGCCTTATGTTAAGGTCTTTGATCCACCTGGACTTAAGTTTTGTACAAGGTGATAAGTATGGGTCTAATTTCATTCTTTTACATGTGGACATCCAGTTGGACCAGCACCATTTGTTGAAGATGCAGTCCCTTTTCCATTGTGTGGTTTGGCTTCTTTGTCAAAAATTAGTTGACCATAGGTGTGTGGGTTCATTTCTGGGTCTTCAGTTTGATTCCATTCATCCACTGGTCTGAAAAAGATGAAAGAAAAAAACCACCTGATAATCTGGCTAGATACGGAAAAAGCATTTGACAAAATCCAACACCCCTTCATGCTAAAAGTTCTGGAGAGAATGGTCATACAAGGACTGTACCTAGAAAGAATAAAGGCAAAATACAGCAGGCCAGTGGCCAACATCAAATTAAATGGAGACAAACTTGAAGCATTTTCTCTAAACTCAGGGACAAGACAAGGATGCCCACTTTCGCCATATCTCTTCAATATAGTACTTGAAGTTCTTGCTAGAGCAATAAGACAACTAAAGGAGATCAAGGGGATACAAACTGGAAACAAAGAAGTCAAATTATCCCTATTTGCAGATGATATGATAGTATACATAGCCACCCAAAAAAATCCACCAGAGAACTCTTACAGCTGATAAATACCTTCAGCATGGTGGCTGGATAAAAAATTAATTAAAAAAAAATTAGAAGCCCTTCTTTATACAACAAATAAATGGGCTGAGAAAGAAATCAGGGAAACAACCCCCTTCACAATAGCCACAAACAATATAAAATACCTGGGGGTAACTCTAACCAAGCAAGTAAAGGACCTGTAAAACAAGAACTTCAAGCCCTTGAAGAAAGAAATGGAAGAGGCCTTTAGAAGATGGAAAGATCTCCCATGCTCATGGATAGGTAGGATCAACATAATAAAAATGGCCATCCTACCAAAAGCAATATACAGATTCAATGCAATTCCTATCAAAATACCAACACAATTCTTTATAGCCCTTGAAAGAGCTATTCTCAATTTCATATGGAACAACAAAAAGCCCAGAATAGCTAAATCAATCCTGTACAATAAAAAAACATCTGCAGGTATCACCATCCCAGATTTCAAGCTGTACTACAGAGCAATAGTAATAAAAACAGCATGGTACTGGTATAGAAACAGACCAAAAATTTCTGTGAACACTACTGTGGATTAACCCATGTCAGTAGTTAGGTTTGCTTTGCAGTAGTTAGAACAGGTCTTCCCATGTACCATGCTTGTCAGTCTCAACGTTGTCCTCTGGCCTCTACATGACCCCACCTACATAGATACATGTGCACACACACATGCACAACCACTTGTTCTCTCCCAACACACACCAGCTCTCCTAGATTATTCTAATGGAGCTTGACCTTGTGTTCCTCTCAGCCATTCTATGTGTATGGTCATAATTTAAACGAAAGGCTTTAAGCCATCTTTTATTACTGCTTCCCAGAACCACTAATTGCCAAAATTAACAAGAGTGATTTGAGAAAATGCTGTTTCTGAGCTTCAAACAAAACACTGACCTAACAGATAGCCTGGGAATCCCATTTGCTTGAATTGGAGTTTTGTTTGCTCATTTTCTTGTTGTCTTTTTTCCTCCAGAGTTCTCTAGATGATTGTTGTGGGCAACACATTTCATAACCACTGGCTCACCAAACAGGGTCCATTTTCACGTTGTGAGGATGCCGAGAAAGCAAAGTAACTCTAATTCAAGGAACACCTAACATCAGAGGTTGGGAATTACAGGCTTCGTGCATGTGACTCTTTAGTTATTAAAACAAAACAAAACAAACAAACGAAAAACAACAACAAAACCAAAAAACCTCTAAACTGTATTCTGAACAATTCTGTCCCTAGCAAATCCTTCAGGGTGGGGCATCATGGGAACTGGATAAAGTTGAAGATCTGTGATGGTGGGAAATTGAAGGGGAAAACACAGCAACAAAGAAACAGGATGACCTCTTCCCTTATCTTTTTCTAGTGAATGATTATACAACTACTCAACTATCCTGCATCAGAAGACAACTGCCCCAGGAGATGACTCAATGGGGACTGAGAGTCTTTGCTGGCTGGAAGTAACAACTACAACCCCAACATTTGCAGTAAAGTGATACAATAGATAGGATCTACACTCAGAAGAGCATCTCATTCAGACTTCAGGGAAGGGGTTATACCCCCAAGCAACTGGTACTTAAAATGACTTTTAGTGAACACAGGTCTCAGCTTAATGAAGGATCAGAAATAGAACTTGTTTATTCTAGTAGTAAATACAAAATTGTTCATTTAACGTAGAGGGTCACTCCACGGATGCTAGTGATGTGTAGCCTGCCTCTTGCATGATATTAGCATGTGGAAAGATGCAAATATATTATCCAGACATCATATAAATGAAAGTCTTAGATAATATTTTTTGAGGCTGATGCTATTGAAGGTAGAAACAAACAGTTTGGCATCCAACAGGAAGAGCAGGAGACTGTGGTCTATGCAGTTTTGAAACGCTAAACTTTGTCTTCTATCAGATGACAGATCAGTTGCGAGTCTGAGTCCAATCCATGGCCGGAAAGTGACATTTGATAAGCCCATGATCTCTTCAGCCTGAAGAATGTGAGTTGGTGTCAGTGAGAACTTGCAGTTGGGGTCTTTTCCTGCCGGGTTCAGGGAGAGGGAAAAGCAAAGAGGAGGCCAGGGCTATTTGTGCACAGGCAGTAATTATGCTCTGAAACCCAGAACCTGACAGTCATGTTTCTTGGGCAATCAACCCTGCTTCCTGAGCTGGCTGCTTAATGTCTCCGAGGTGATGGGACCTGAAGGGAGCATGCGAACAGGTGGTAATTATGACTGACACAGTGTGGGCTTGTGCAGACATGCAGCCCCAGAACAAAACAGCGCAGTTAGCTAACAAGAACTCGGGAAGGCTTTCTGCTGGCACTGTGTCTCTTTGCCTGACACTTCTGAACCAGGAGAGAGGACTGGAGGCATTGTCAGCCAGGGTATTCAAGGCAATAATAGGCCCCCTGAGTTGAAAGGAGCAGGCTTAACATTTGTTCCCCTAGCAGCGATTAGATCAGCCACTGCTCCCACGTCGACTTGTCCGAGGTGCTCTTTGCTGGCATGTGTTTTTCCTTTTGAAAATGTGTCCTCTGAATTCTTATTTATGATGCTGAGAAGTATTCGTGTGCACTCAGCTTTTAAAGCAATTCTCAGACTGTCCCCGGGTTTCTCCATATTGTTCTTCACACTGTATACAAAGATGTTTCGTCACAAAAGCTATCTTTATCTCCCTCTGTTTTGAAGGACTTGTGCATATAGCCTGTCCCTTCTAGAAGAGAAGGAAAAGAAATCCCTGAGCATGTTTCCCCCGTCAGTATGGCATACTTTGAAACCCACTGATGGCTGGATTTGAAAAATAAAGCAGCAAGTTCTAGAACACCCATGGCGTGTAACATCTGACCAACTTCCTAGTTTTCCTTCACAAATACTTATCTGCTTTCCAATGGTAGCTAATCTGGCTTGCCAAATTTGGAGTTATGTGGCTGGAAGTCGGTGTGTTAAGCCAGTGTCCTGAATAATACAAAATTCAAGTCAAAGTACTTGGTAGGAATATCCATGTAATGATGCCCGATTCTAGACAGCCAACTAGTTTTGACTGTCTTTTTAGATGGGAAAAAATGCTTATAGATTTTAATTTCAGAAAAATATAAGTCATTACAATTTTAAATTAGCCACACTAAATGATGAAAACAAAATAAAACAAAAACAAAACAACAACAACCCAGCTCTCATTTATTCTTAAAAATAGTTGATTTAGTTCCACCCAGATGGCAATACACCAAGCAGTTGTTTGGAGGAAGAGCAATGGATATATCCCTGGGTTTGGACAATATTTTACCCATCCCCTTTTGACATTTTTTTTTTGTCCTGCTCTAGGAATAATCCATTAAAAGCTCTACTTGAGATATTAGCATATGTTTTAGAAAAGTTAAAAGCTACTATAGATTAGCTGAGAGTGTACTTGCCCAGCATGCGCAAAGAGCCAGGTTCCTGTCCCAGCACCATAGCAACTGGGCATGGTGGCATAGGTCTGTAATACCAGGGATCAGAAGTTTGAGGTCATTCTCAGCAAATTAGTAAGTTTGAGGCAAGCCTGGGCTACATGAGACCCTGTTTGGAAAAACAAAACAAAACACCAGGTAGGACTTGTGTCAATAGTTCTTGGGGGGGGGGTGGTAAGAAAAACAAAGGGGTCACACTAACCTGTACTTTGTGAATAACTTGCAGATTCAGCGGAGTAAAACTTCTTACTTCGACTATAACTACTGACTTTGGTTTCTGCACACATCATGGGATTCTTGCTTTCTTATGTGACCATATTCTGAGTCTGATCCCTGTCTGTCAGTTCTTTCAAATAGTCTTCCTTTCTATTCACCAACTTTTAACCCTTTCTCTAATACTTTGTTTTATTCTCTCGACGCAAACTCATTATCTATATTTTATCACTTGTGTGAAGATAATCCCCAATTTTCCAGCTTCTACCTGACACACAGACTAGTCTTTGATTGCACATGTTCACTTGATGTGATCGCTCAGATATCATGTTTCCAGAAAATTCCTCTCAAGCCTTCCAATTATCATTCCTAACTGAAATCCATTCTTGAACTGTTTCCTCAAAGCCTTTTCCCAAACCATACAACCACTGCCATCAACTTCAATTCTCTCTGAATTTTGACTCTTCCCTCTTCTACTTGCTACATCAGAAATTTACAGTTGGAAAGAGTGTGGAATTGAAATAGATAATATGACAACTAAAAAAGATCTCAGTCTAGATAGAGTCAATTTCAAAGAATGGCCCAACCTTCATCCCTGCAGAACTGGGATCTATCAGTCCATGTAATTAGATATTCCAGGACAAACTGGTGGACCAGGATGCTGAGAATACAATCAGGAATATGCTCCCCTGACCTGTCAGAAATGAAGGCCTAGTGGGGGTGATCAGTTGTTGTCCAGTAATGGAAGAGCACTTTCTACTATACAGCAAAGATCCAGGTAGGGAATTATTGGAACACCATCCACAGATGTTCATGGGGAGAAGCAAAAGGAAAAGCCTAGAAAGAGGCAAGAAGAAGTCACGAAGAAGTCACGTTTTTTTTTTTTTTTTTTGCCCTTGTCACATATCCCTCAGGCCTCTAAAAAGACACAGCTTCCTTGGCAGCACTAAGGTGACAACCACAAGAGTTCTCTGGAACAAGTCATGTAGATGAAGTTGCAGCATTGTGTAACTCACCATATCCTCACTTTCACCACATCCTATTTGCAGGTGTCATGAAGCCAAATTTTATTGAGTCTTCTCCTGGAGACTCTCCATGCTTTATAATGTAAATGGAACTCATTCATGCCTCCTCTACCACATTCCCTTCAAACATGCTCTCTGGGTCTCCTAGCCCTACAGGAAATACCCATTTCCATGGCACACTTAATCAATGTGTTGGGAAAGGTGCCTTTCAAACATCCTATGGGCTGGCTCACTCAAGGCCCCTGGTTTTATCTGTGGTCAGGTCTTGACCCTGCTACTGTGTTATTCTTATCCTCAGGAACACATATCCCATATTGCCATCCAACATGCCCCTACCTCTCCTTCTGGAGTACCCCCAAACCTCAGAGGCATAGCATGTTCCATATTACTTCAAGTTCTATCTGCAGTTATCTTTAGAGAGAGGTGCATGGGTCTTCTCTGCCAGAATCCAGGCGGACACACCACATACATGACATGGTCATGAGCGTGACCACTAATTGGGATGCACATGTCACAGTCACAGTGTCTTCAGATTTTAAATGAAAGTGAGAACCTTCCTATCTAATACTTAATTATATTTTTTCAACATTTATTTATTTATTCAAGTGACATCTCAATCATAGTTCCCTCCTTCCTCCCCCACCCAGTCCCATCCTCCTACCCTCTTCTCCTTCTCCCTCCTATCTGTTTTTTTTTTTTTTAATTTAAGGTGCATCTTCTTTTCCCCTCAACAGCTCTCCCTTTTAGTCCAATAATAGGCTCTTTTTCCTGTAACAATAAGTACAATTCAAAACAATAAGAACAATTAGGCCACAATTATGAAAATTATAAGGTATAGCATACATTCCCAATGTCCAGTACACATGTATTTGGCAACTGATAATAATATTCTATTATCTATCAATCTCGATGAGTTTAAAGTTCTCTGTCTAACTCAGTTTCCATCCTAACTTGCATTACCAACTTAAAAACATCTTCTTAGACCTAGAACACCCTTTTAATTCCTAAACAACTTAAAACTTAACTGTGGGACTATAACTATCTAGCCTTCAGCCACATCAGGGACCTGAGAAGGATAAATATATCAGAATAAACAGGAAGTGCAGAGCAAGCAGCTTCCAAAACTAAGAAATGACAGTCAACTGGCTGCCTGGACAGTCCCCAATTTCTCTGTATAACTTTGGAGCATCTATCTTCAGCCTTTTGGCCCAGTATCTCTGATAGACATTAAGATGCTTTCTAATCTAGCCAGATCAGACCTCATGGACTTTCATATAAGAGCTTGTTATTTTTGGTAACTTTGGTGGGACTAGGTCACAGGACTACTTATTTAAACCAGGTCTACACATTCACCTTCAGAAATACTCTTTGTAATACAGGGTCTTATCTTCTGTTGTTGAGATGCATCTAGTAAAAGGCAGCTAAACACCCATAATGGTATCTTTCAAATTTTCTACCTCCCCGCCAGACACTCAGATTTGCCAAGAAAGACTTAACCAATTCAAGAACTCAGTGAACTTGAACAGATTTTTCTAGAACACTTCTTCATTTACGCCAGGCATTCAAAAATACAAATTTGCAAGGAAGTTCTTTAAGACCAAGACTCTTAGCATCAGGACTCTAAGATCAACCTCATGGTCTATACAGCAAGAATATATAAGTAATTGACTAGGTTAGATAGATCTGATACCATTAACGTTAGATAAGTGAGACCCAAATTCTCACTTTTTGTTTTCATTTTTAATGAGTTTGAGACATACAGAAAATGGGACAAAACAGAACACTGAAGGGAAGGCCCCAGAAGATGATTATAAGTCTTGGATTTCAAGTTAGTAAGGAGAAAAGAATGAGTAACAATAATAAAAGTTTAAGTGCTTTGACATCTGAAGGTCAAACCGTGTGTGGCTAGAGAGGTGGCTCATCAGGCGAGGTCATGTGCTGCCAAGCATGGTGACCTGAGTTTGATCCCTTTAGATACACATGGTAGAAGCTGAGAACTGACTCCTAAAAGATGCCCTGACCTCAGTGTGTATGCCATATGCATAAAAAGTAAGTAAATAAGATAATAAAATACACAAAGAAAAATACTAAATATACTAAATTCTATACAACAGAACACTAGAAAAGACTTTATAGAACCATCTCACTCATGAACATTCCTCACCAGTCTACATGAGAATGTGGGAAAGGCATTGCCAATGAGCCCAGGACCTTCTGCTCTGGCCCAAACATCCCCAGCTGCATTTGGTGCCCCTACCACCTCCTTTCAGCCAGTAATCCACCAGTTGACTATGTTGTCTATTCCCCTACATGACAGGGCTTCCAACTTCGCAAGAGAAGAATCTGAAAGCACTGTGAAGGGTAGGGAAGTTTCTTACTCATTATTTTCAACTGAAAGGCCCCCACATACATGATGACCCTGAGAAACTTTCTGTAGAGCAGAGAAGAGGGGGTAAAACAGTCTGGAAGTTTATACTGTCTTGTTTTTTGAGCATGCTCAGACATTTGGAAAGTTGCCTAGATCCTCTGTGGGTCAAAGCAACTGATTTAATTTGCTCAGTACTAATGAAAATTACACTTCAGCTTTTCTCTAAGGTAGGGAAATTGTATCCCATGGTAGGAATGGAGAGTTGACCCAAAGTTCTAGGTAGCACATTACTTCCTTTTAACATGAGTCAAGGGAACATCTATGCAAGGATCATCAAGCATATCTGATTACTGACAGAAAATGTTTTTAGAAATGCATAGTGAGGTGATGGCTACTGTGTGAATATCCCAGCATGTGTTTATGAAACTTTACTGCTATACTAGCAATATGTAACATGCTTTTGAGAGATTTTATCTACTTTATAAATATGTTTCTCCATTTACCAAGCATTCATTACATAGCAAGTAAGTATGCACATAAGTAAATTGTGTATACATGCTACTGTGTACATACACATGACTGGGCACATACACAGGACAGTTTCTAGGCATATGACTGTCTCAAAAACACATAACCCATGACAGCACAAATGCATGTGACAGTATACCTGTCTCTCTCTCTCTCTCTATATATATATATATAAATATATGTATATATATGTGTGTGTGTATATATAATATGCACGCACATGAGTATACATGCACTTCAAAAAATTTACATGTATGCATATACATTCAAAAGATAGTATGCATGCATGAAACTGCATTCACATGACAGTATTCATGCATATGATTACATATACACATGGCACATGAAAGTATACACATGCATTTTTGTACATGCACAATGCAGTGTATGGGGACATGACTGTATAAACATACATGACACATGGCATTAAACGTGTACACATGACCATATACATATGTATGAGTGTTCCTTTGGCTTGTCTCTGTCTACCCTAGTGATCCTCAGTCCATTTTCACATTAAAACACATTAGGGAAATCTTTAATAATGTCCTTGTCCCAAGTGCAGCCTAGTAAACCACAGTCCCAACTAGTAAAGGAAATTCGCTTGGAGTAGGACTGAGGCATTCATGTTTCTAAAATTCCCAAAGTGTTTCTAAATCATAGTCAAGATGGGACCCCACTGGCTGTTCCCTTATACATTTCTTTGTGTGCGTGCATGCATGTGTGTGTGTGTGTGGCAACACTCATTGGAGTGTTTGAGGCTTGCAGCTTGCTGTCTAATATGCAGCCAGTAGCTGCATGTGGCCAGGAGGTGCTTAGAATGTAACTGGTTCTAAAGGAGAATGCACATAAGCATAACAGATTATCTAGACTATGAAGACTGGATAAGAATACAAAGTATCTCATTAAATATTTATTTATTTAATAATATACTGATAATATCTTGAATAGCTTAGTAACAATATTTACTTAAGTACACTAATAACTCTAATATAATAATGATAAATAGTTTTAAATATATTTTAACCTTTGGCAAAGATCAAGTGCAAAATATTTTAGACATTTTAAATAAAATGTGTTACAATGTATGTCTCTTTTGGGGGGAAAGCTCTGTGCATGTATATGCATGCTCACACACATATATAGATATTTGTGGAGGTCAGAGGTCAATGACCAGTGTCTTCCTCATTTGCTGTCTCTTATTTTCCAAGGCATGGTCTCTCACTGAACCTGGAGCTCCCAGATTTGCAGGAGTAATCAGCCAGCAAACCCCAGGGCTCCTCCTGTCTGCAGCTCCATTACCAGAGTCATAGGAGTGAGTCACCACAGCAGGCTTTTCACACGGGTGCCAGGGATCCAAACTCAGGTCCTCAGGATTTCATGGAAGACACTTTACCCACTGAGACATACTTTGTGCCCATGTAGTTGGTTGGTTGGTTGGTTTACTTTTATATGAGCTAATAAAAAAATTCAAACTATCTATATACCTTACGGTCAATTTCTATTAATCACTACTGTGGTAGACCAATGTTTGGTTGGTTGGTTAGTTTAATTTTTACTTTTTAAGTGTTTTGCTTCTTGTTTTTTTGTTTTTGTTCCTATTCTTTATTTTTCTTAGTTTTGTTTTAAATAAAGTAATTAACTAGGTAGCCCAGGCTGTCCTCAAAGCTGCAAACCTCTTGCCTCTGCTTCCCAAGTGGTAGAATGACAAGTGTCACTATATCCTATCTCTAGGTGGACGGTTCAGAAAGCATAACATTCCTGTGTCTACATACCTACACCTGCAGATTCCATGTTAGCAGCAACAAAGCTATTCAAGAAGATTGAGTCAGCACTGAACATGCACATAGCTCCCCCTTGTCCTCCATCTGTAGCTGTTCATAGAGCATCTATACGGTATGAGCTAGAGGTGATCTGAAACTGGGGCTGTGCAGAGTTCACACAAGTCTGTGCCATCTTACCAATGAACTAATGCATCCACACACCTGACTGTTCATGGGGCAGGAGAGGAGGCCTGGGTCCAAGCATCTGCACACCTGGGTGTTCAAGGAGCAGGAGAGGAGGCCTGGGTCCAAGCATCTGCACACCTGACTGTTCATGGGGCAGGAGAGGAGGCCTAGGTCCAGTGTTCCCATGAATTCTGAAGGGGGATACCTCGAGTTCTCCTAGTCTTTTTTACAGGAGACACTGGCATGAGTTAAGTTAAGGACTGCTGCCCTACATAGTGCCCAAGCTTTTGTTCCTTTTAATTGTGTCGCCCTATTGGTTTGCAATCTAATCTGTCTATAAGTTGAGAATGAGATACCAAGCGGCTCTTTATAGACAATTCTGGGGCCACTGGAAACAAGGGACCTATATGTCTGAGGACAGCCTCTTATCAGCAGACACACGGGATACTGTCACTGAACTAAAACATGAAAGATACATAATCATATTTTAAGTTAAACATTAAGCTTGATGGTTTTGAATTTCCGTTCATACTTCTTATGTTTCTCATGTAAATTTTGTTTACAATCTGTTAAATATCAAACAACTCAGTAATCATTAGAAAATGAAATAGCACCTAGTGACATTTGCATGGCAGTAGATGACAATCGCCAGAGTGTGGATTGTCCCATCTACAAACAATATCACCTGCCTCTGAATTCTGTGCTCATTCTCTGCTCTCAGGAACTCCTTCTGGGTTCTCCTGAGTGTGTTGAATCTTATCTGTCAACTCCTTCATCATCTCTCCTTCAAAAATAAAAATAAAAACAAAAACAAAAGGAAAAGAGAAAATGATTGAAGGTCAAGCCATTCATTCCCTTATCACGGTTTAACATAATTTGTCTGAAGGGAGATTTGAGTGCTCAAAAATAAGCCTAACTTACAGAGATGGATATTAAACATTGACATTCAACAAAAAGTTAAGAGCTGTGTCCTAAACAGAACAGGGTGAGCATCTCTGAAATCACAGAGCCCATCACTCTGTCTGCCATGGGCAGATTTACCTTTAGGGTACTCTGGTGCACTAAAGGCAGTTGGAGTTGGCCACCATTGCAGGCAGAAAGCACTGTGGGCCACAGACAAAATTTTTCCAGAGTAATGAAGACAAGCAACTCATCACTAACCCAAAATTTTTGCTTAGATCATGTTGTCTGGGATATCTACATATGCAAAGTAATAATCATAACACAATAAATGTGTATTTGGGAGAGTCTAAATCATAAGCAAGCAACAGAGTGGCAAAAAGAGACCTTGTTGGATACTAACCCCCAGGGACGCCCTGTTTGTTCAGTGCCCTGCTTAACAATGTCTATGTACACAGCATCTACGCAGAGTGCAAGGCACAAAAATCTAGCTGTACCCCTATTCAAGACTCTCCCACAGAATAGGAGATAATCATGCTGGCTCCTGCACGAGCCTGTCCTTGGTCTGAGAGCCAGCTGTGCAATTTGCAAGCTGCAGGAAGCCCTTTGGAAGGTTGCCTTCCCTGAATATAGACTCCCCACACTCCTCACTTGCTGCCTGTGTCCTGCGCAGCTGTGGATAGAACACAGAGGATGTGTTGCTCAGGTACCCAGCAAAAGGGAATCATTCGACCAATGCATACATGTTATCTTAATAGCTATTCCTGTCAATCGTGTAGGCCCATCAACAGTTCGATGTGTTCAGCTTTGCACGACTAGTCTGCATTTCTATATACATACATCACTGCTGGTGTTGTTTCCACCCTCTTGACACCTCTGTCTTTTGACATGGTCACCATCATATAAGTAAAGACAGAGAGAGAGAGAGAGAGAGAGAGAGAGAGAGAGAGAGAGAGCGAGCGCCAGGGCTTCTACCCCAAATCCACCTGGCTCTAAAATTTAGTCTATCTGTACCAATTTACTTGAAATTCTTAGCATTGTGGGAAAAAGAAAAATCCCACTATCACTTTCTGGGGGAAGGGGGAGAAGAGATCATTTTCAGCTTTATAGATAGAAAGTTTAATTTTAGCTAGAATAAGTAGAAGTTCTTTCTATACAGGAATTAGGAAAGGTTTTTATTCCACTTTTTTTTTTTCATTTTTATTTGGCAACTCTGAGATGTACAGCCCCTAAGCTCTGGGCTGGGTTGATACTGGGCTCCATCTAATAGCAAAAGGGAAAGTGTTCTTGAGATGTGGTGTATTAGAACAGATGCCCAGTTGAATATATATTTGATTTTAACAAATAGTTTTTCAAAACTATAGGATTCTTCTAGATTTATTAAAAAAAATCTGGCACATGCAAAAATATCAAATTGTGCTACTCCACCTCCATATGTGCCCGTTATCTATAAATATAGAAATGCAATAATTATCGCTAGAACTGCTACTTGTTAAGTTTTCAAAAAACAGATAAATTATGAATATGAATGTGAAGAAATATCTTAAGGACTTCAGAAATAGGCAAGAAACTAGAATCACTGCCCTTCTGGACTCAGATGTGACCCAAGGGTTACCTCCTCCAGGGCTAGTACGCAACTCCACTCTGCCAAGTGGATTTCAAGGCTTCACTTAAACACCCCTAAGGATAGGAGGCACACTCCCTAGAAAGACATTTCTGTGCAGCTAATAACTCTTTTTGTTGAAAATAGCTTCTTTCTTGTTCCTCAAAGTCTGCTGCTACCAAGGCTATCTCGGATGGATCCATTGCCATATGTAGGACACTGTACTTGCCGTGGACTACCATTATTTATCTCATGAAGTCATTGGTTCAGCCACATGAAATACTCATGTGTTCGCCTAAGACATTAAACAAAGTGTCAGTCACGGCAAGGTCCATACATAGGCCAGTCTTTCTGTGACTAAGCATGGGTTTCTTCCCCTGCACAGCAGAGTTGGCTGGTGACCACAGAGTGGCACTGGGCTCCTCCATTCATATCACAGACACCTTGTGTGTCTCCACGAGCAGAGTCTCATTCAGGATAGATATTCCCACATTTTCGTTAGTTTGCACACATGTTTCTTCAGTCTTCCCAGAGAGCTCCAGTTTCTAAGTCATTAATGCCAGCTTTCAGTCATGATGACAACAAGCAAGCGTGATGAGGATGAAGCTGAACAGGGAGGAGGAGACAGCATCTTCCTGTCTTTGCACTGCAATGAGACTTTCTTTCCATCCTGGGAGACTTAGCTTTCATTAACACAATGTAGCCATCAACTAGCACCATCTTTAGAAGCCAGAACCCCCTGAGATTGTCTTGTTTCACACACTCTAATGGACATCAGTCTTGTTCTAGACAAGTTATAACCAGAGCCTGGGAAGATGGTTCAGTCAGTAAAGTGCTTGCCATGTGAACAGGAAGACCTGCACTCTGATTCCCCAGCACTCCCATTAAAAATGGGTATAGTGCACACCTGTAATTCCCACACTAAGCAAGCAGAGGCAAGATGACATCTGAGGCTTGCTAGCTAGTCTTACCAAATTGATAAGACTGTCCTTGAATGAGGAAGATGCCACCTTGTAGGGAATATGTAAGGTCTTCTGAAATGCAGACTCTTAAGGGGCATGCAGATCAGCCTGGCACCTGGCAGCGTGTGGTTCTGGGCAACCATTGAGAAGGCACTCTGAAAGCCCAGGAAACTGAAAAGAACTTTTGGCTTGGCATTGCCTGGACGCTAGAAAGATCAAAGCTGAAGTGGGCAGAGCCCAAATGAAAAACAACAAAGACCTTTTGGAGCCACAGCTCTGAAAAACATGGAGGAAGTGCCATGCTGGAGGATGTGACCAGGGGCCACCAGTTACTCCCAGAAAGTCTGTAAGCTGTGAGTAACCATGAGAAACCACCAGAGACAACGTCCTATTTAAGGACATAGGGGCAGAGCCCAGGGGTCCCCCACAAGAAAGAGAGCCCCACATGAGAGAGGAACCTCATATGACAGATGCCCAAATCTTAATAGGTACATAGCTGTGAAGACAAATGCCAGCTGCTTTGCACTGAGGTCCTGCTGACAGAAAAAGCCTCAGAAATGGGCTCTGGTCATGAGCCAGCCTGAGAAAGCTGGCAGAAAAGGTGTGGCATAGAACCTGCTGAGAGAAAGTTCATGAAAACTGGGCACTGAAGACATCAGTCCTCCACCCTGAGAGCCCCCAAAAGAGTGAACAAGGTGAAAGCAGAGCTCTGAGGCTGCAGCAAAGACCTCAAAACTAGGCTGGAGGGTAACCCCGGTCACGTGAGGGCATGACATAGAACCAGACAAGCCAATTAGCCCCGGCAAGGCCTCGGAGCACAGGCAAGGCCAGGAGACCAAGAACTAAGCCACATGGCCCAGCACCTGCCCTGAGTGTTTGAACTCAACCCGCAGTGTCTGTGGACAGTCTCGGCTGACTTAAGCCAGCCCCCAAGGTGAGCAGTTGAAGCAGGCTGCCCACACAAGCAGATGGGTAACACGAGGCCCTGAGCCTGAGGAGAAAGCCTAAAACCTAAGCTGAATTGAAGCAGAGGCTGCCATAATAATGCCAGAGCCAGACTGCTGATTGCTGTTTGAGGTGTGCCTGCAGATAGAAGGCTGACAAGCTTGGCCTTAAGGACCCATGGCCTTAATATCCTTTCAAAAGGGTTAGGGTAGGGTTGTTTAAGTATTGTTATGTATTAGGTGCTTATAGGTTATAGGTGTTTAAGTAATAATAAATATGGCTTAATAAAATTTTTGGTTACACCATCTGGTGGCAAAGTCTGGCCTCCATATATACATTGACATGAATGTGAATGTACATACATGCATTAAAGTACATGCATAAGACACTGACCTTTCATTTGCCCTTCTCCTAGTCTTTAGCATTTTGCTTCCAGTGGTACCTGATCGAGAACAATTGTAATCCTTCCTGAGGACTTTGTTCATGGAGGGAAGAAAATTGTTTCCTATACTTTAACTGTAAATGTAAGTCACGATTAGAGGCCAGAGTTCCTCTTTTTGGAGAAACAGGGAAAATCAGAAATGGGAACAGGTACCCAAGCACAGTAAATATCAAGTTCAGAGTCATTCATGATTTGCTCACAAGAGCCAAAACCTCCCTCCTACATGTCTAAACTATGAAGATTGGTGGTCTTCCCTCACTTGCAACCCCAGGAGTCCTCACTAAAGTACAGCCTACTGTGTCTCTACTTAGGCAGCAATAGATATACGTGTCTTGAGAGATCCAAACTCTAAGCCCTGTGATGCAGTTCATATCTTCAGATTAAAAATACATTTTTTGGGGATCCTAATTTTGTTGGGCTTTTCAGCTCAAGTAACCTATAAATTTCATCATTCAGTTGGTAGATATCCAAGTAATGATTTAAAAAAAGAAAAGTAGAGGAAGTACAGGGCAGGCTGTTGAATAAGCCCTGTCAGATATAAGACATCTCAGTCAAAACTGACTTTACCTCTATGCAACATTCCCAGAGCTCAGCTTTCCAGCTAAGAACTGAGTTAAGGATCATTTAATTGAGAGAATTTAGTGGGTAAGGGTTTTATCCACTGAGCCCAGTGGTCTGAGTTCAATTCACAGAACCCATATTGTGGAAGGAGAGAATCAACTCCCACAAGTTTTTCTATGATCTCAACATGTTTGCCACAACACTTGTACATGTATGCACATGCATGAATGCATGTGTGGACCCACCAAAAAATAAACAGATATAATTTAATTAAAGAACTGAATTCAAAAGTCCAGATACAATGACACACTCCTGCTAAGGTAGGAAGATCGTCATGAGTTAGAGCCCAACCTGCTGTACACAGTGAGTTTCAGACCAGCCAAAGCTAGATAGCAAGACCCTGGCTCAAAAAACAGAATTAAATAATTAAAATGAATAAAGTTTTTCTTTGTTAAGTGAACATTGTAGATCATACAAGACATATTTTACAGAACTTTAATCTCAACAGAGTTGAGATAAATTGTTCTTTTAGCTATTACTTGTTTTAGAACAAAAGAATGAATGTTTTGGTTTCATTGTTCATTGATTATAGTTAATTGCTTACATAAAATGAAATATAACAGGATACAACCAAACATATTACATTAAATATACAAAGTATTACATACACAGTTGTGTTTGAAACTAAGTTCACATGCAGATAGCTGGTCTATACTTTACTCTCCCACAATTCTTCTATTATAAAGTGCTCCCACCTTTGAAATATTTTCCAGAATTGTAAAATGTAATGGAAATATAACATAATCCCCAAATATCAAATATTATGCTGACTAGACAGAGAGAGGGAAAAATAAAACCTAGACAGGTTTAGATCTCATAGGTGAAAAGTCTGTGTAATAGAGTTGGCTACCATCACTCCGTTGACTAAGTCTCTAAGCTCTTTTTTTTTTATTTTAAAATAGTGACTGTGAAGAATTAAAATGCTTCCTAGTATCCACTGAAATAGTCATACAGTTTTCCTTACTCTGCTATGCTATTCTTCCATAAATGAAAGTGCTACTTCCATTAACTATTCTAGGCAAGTACTGATTTAGATGTTGTATATCCTGGAGAGAGGCTGGGGGGGTGGGCATTGGAAGTCGGGGGATGGTAATGGGATAAGGAATAACCAAAGATGAACTCAGCAGATTGCGAAACTGCAGTGGCAACTTCCCCAGGATGTTCTGCACATGGAGGAGAAAGCCAGTCATCTCTATGGGAAATGAACTCATGTAGAAATCACTTGACTGCTCCCCTGAGTTGGTAGCACAGTGGCTACTCACAGAATGTTGCAAGCAAGTGATTATGGTGACAAAAGGGCACTTACAGACCAGGCACCCTAGTAATTTCTCAGTGAAAGTTAGTTCCAGTCCCTTCTTACTTTATTTCTGCTTCTGATAATACATGAAAAGGAAAAATAACAAAAACAAAAACATCTCCATTGAGAGGGGTTCCTAAGGCCCTAGCCTTCCATGAGGGAGGATTAGCAGTTATAGGTTGTTGGCAGGGGTGGATAATCACTTTCTTCAGTGTTGTAACCACTGATAAGTTGTTCCTGCTCCAGTAAATAGCCTACTACCCATGCTCAGACAGGAAATTCTAATTAAACTCAGTGGGCCACACACTAGAAAAAAGGCGTGAAAGGGAGGTAGGGAACTATTGAGAAGTGTTTCAGAGGGAGTGGAACCAAAATAAAGGAGAAACGTGGGAAGTAACGACTAAAATGTATTAGGTGAATGTATGAAACTGTCAAACAACAGAAAACAGAAAGGAACCTCCTCCATTGACCCTGGAAAGACAGGAATAATCTTTAACTGGCTTTTATGAGTGGATAAAGAGAAAGTGGCAGACATGTCCAGTGGAGAGTTTGCCAGCCTTAAAAAGGAAAGAAATTCTAACACAAGCTACAACATAGAAGAAACTTGACAGAATGAATTCCTGCTACGTGACGTAAGCTAAACACAAAATGGCCAACGTCAATGTGGCAGAACTCCACCGACACAAGGGTCTTGGAGTCAGAAGACTCAGAGACTGATAGCAGGATGATGCTTTTCAAGGTTGAGGAGAGAAGAGAACAGAGGATTATAGTTTACTGAGGAGAGAATCTCAGTTTGGGAGGACTGAGGAATTGGGAGGTGGAGATAAGGGATGCATAGCAATGTCTAGGGGCTTAAAATGGTGACTTTTCCATCATATACCTCTTACTGCAATAAACAGTGACCTTCTAGAAAAGGGTAAAGTTGGGGCCTGGGGATCATCAGATAAAGGCACTAGCCATGCAAGTCTGACACCCCAAGTTTGATCCTCAGAAGCTACATTTAAAAACAAACAAGCAGATGTGGATGGTTCATCTTCAATCTTAGGGAGATGGCAGGTGGACACAGGAGAATTACCCAGAAGCTCCAGGGCCAGTTTGCCTGGTATACCCAGTGCAGCACAAGCAGCAAGAGAGACCCTGATTCAACAGGCAGATGGAACGACCTGAGTTCTAAAGTCCTCTGACCATCAAACACATGCAAACACATGCTGTAACAAGCATATTTATGTACACACACACTCACACACACACACTAAAATTTAAAAACAAACTTTCTGATGTTTCCAAATGCTCCCAATTCCAAATTAAAAGTTTAACCTAAACCTTTGCAAACCCTAGACCCTGTCTATCTACAAAATTCTCAGACTCGGTTCTCTTAGGGTCTTTCGGAACGGTCTCTTGGCAGGTGCATGGCCCAATCTAAAGGCCGACGGATGGCTCACTATGGCTTTAGCCTGAAACATGCTGTTCCCCTCATAGCTGCCTCCCATTTGAGCTCAGCTATGCTAGAGTGTGAGGCTTCAAGCCTCTCCTTCTTCTGTATGGCCTCAAAGCCCAAGAAACAGCAAGCTTTATCTTTTATGTGTTTTCATTCAATTTATTCAAATTTTATATTTGCAATAACATTTCTATCATCATAATAAAAATGCACATTGTGCTAACATCTTAATATTAGGGAAAACCTTTGCAGTAAAAGAATGAATCCTGTGACTCATAGTAATTGGCAGGTCCTATAAACTCTCAGCACTTCCTATGTGTCCTATTCAATTGGCATTTGTCATCTGGAGCTGAATAACATATCTTTTTTGTTTTTTTGTATTGTCATCTATCACTGAGTCAGATTCAGTAAATTCACTAACAAAACTTGACATCACCATTGAACCTTGGGGTTGATTGAGCACCTATTGGCTATACAAGAAAAACACAGGCGGCTTTTGCTGTTATTGTTCAGCATGTTTTCCCTGGATTTGCTGTCTAAACCAGCATGATCTAAATTGCCATTTGATATTTAAGACCTCCAGCCTCTCTCTCTCTCTCTCTCTCTCTCTCTCTCTCTCTCTCCCTCTCTCTCTCTCTCTTATCTATATATACTATTGCTAGAATTATCTCCTTAAACTATAGATCTGGTCATGTCACTTCTATGCATAATATCATTCAATCATTTATTTGCTTAGTATGCATTTTTTGGAGCAAGGACAAAATGGAAGTGTGCCAAGGCCTGAGATTGTTGTTATAGACACAGAGAAGACACGTCTGTCTTCAAGAAACTCATTTAATTGCAGAGGTGGATATGTCATCAGCTGCGATAAAATGTGATTTAGGGGATGACAGGAACAAGTGCAAGACATTCCAAAATATAAAAGGACAAAGGGCCTGGGAAGTTACAGGAGGCTTACCTTCTCACTGATAACCTCAGTCATCAGAACTGCTATTCTCCATGGATTCCCATTGATTCTTTTAGACCTCAGAGCTAGAAGGTTGATATAAGACATAAACTTCAATGGCAACAAAGACGAAGCCTCAGGGTTGGGGGCATGGCTCAGTGGGTATAGTGTTCACCATACTAACATAAAGACCTGCTATCTTTATAGGGGTAAGCTCCTCTATATCCAAGTTAGAAGGGGACAGGATGATATTTGGAGCTCATATCTGGCAGGTCTAGCTGAGTTGACTAGCTATAGGTTCTATAAGAAACCATGTCCCCAAGAAATTAAGGTAGATGTTAACTGAAGAAGTTACATGACACTGAGCCCTAGACTCTGCATATAAATGCACACATGTTTTCACACACACACACACACACACACACACACACACACACACACACACACGGGTGGGGGCAGGGCGGGAGAGGGAGGGAGGGAGGGAGGCAGAGAAAGAGAGAGAGAGGCCTCACTTTTGAGACAACTGACAGTCTAGAAGAAGCTATCTGCAACATCTATTTGACAAAGGAGACTTAGTATGTGTACACCATTGTTCCAAACCTGTAATGACCTCAACTTCCAAAATCAGCAAACTCTTGAATAGGTACTTCATAAAGGGCCACCCAAGTGGAGAGTGTGAACGTGAAAAGATTCCTGAGGCAGGATGACTATGTTGGTCAGGAACATGGGACTCACACTGAAAGCTAAAATGGAAAATAATGAAAATAGTAAGTCATGGTGAAAATGCAATCAGATTACTCCGTCACTGGTAGAAATGCAGCTTGTTACAAACAAGAGAAATAATTTGAGGTTGTGAACAAGACCCATGGTGTGATCAGAGCAGGGCTTTGTTTTTTTCTGGAATTGAAATGCCTGTCCATCAACAGTCTGATGGGTAAGTACATCCGTTGTACTCACACAGTAGACTCTGTACTGAGGAGTGATTTAAAAAACGAACAAACATCCTGTGGACAGCATCACAAATGAATCTCATAAACACAATACTGATCCAGAAAAAGGGGGGGAGAGGTAAAATAATCAAAGCTAGTCTACATTGTAAAGATTGTAAAGAGCTGAATAATGAATGGTAAGCTTTAGGGGGCATCTTCTGGCAGATGCCAGGGGCCAGCCTTCCGAGGTGCAGGAATTAACAGCCTAGAACTTGATTTGTGTGTGGAGAGGCTTCTTAATAGTGATGTACTTTATTAAACAGATAAGTCATTAATAAAAACAGATTACAGTCACTTAGTATTTATGGCTGGCCAGTTCTTTGTCCACTTGACTTAAGCAAAGGTCATCAGGGAAGAAGAAGCCTTAATTGAGTCCATCAGATTGGTCTGTATGCAAGTCTGTGAAGCATTTTCTCCATTGACGACTGATGTGGGGGGACCTAGCCCACTGTGAGTGTTGCTGCTCCTAGGCAGTCCTGGTACCTGTGTCTAAGTTTGGGTCAAGTCATTAAGCAGCACTCCTCCAACACCTCTGCTTCTGTTTTTCACTCCAGGTTCCTCATTGAGGCCCTGCCTGAGTTCCCTGGATAACAGACCATGATGTCAATGTGTAAGCCAAGTAATCTCACCCTTTAAGTTATTAAAAGACATCATGTTCTATCCCAGCACTAAAAACTAGAACTAGCACAGCACCTGTGAGTCCTAGGTATGTTAGGAGCCCCTGACCTCTGCCCCGGATGCTTTTAAAAGCTGATTTGTCTACAGTGGCTGATGAGACATCCTGAGACAGCTCTCAGCCATGGCAACCCTCTAACAATTAATTCCCCTTAGTGTAGACAGAAATTGGCCAGCCATTTCCCCGATGAAAGCAAATTTTAAGAATTTGGGCTCAGAACCTCTTCCCGGCATACAGGAAGGACAGTGTGTTCTATACCCCATGCAGTTGCTTTGCATATTTCAAACACTGGGCACCTAGTCAGGGGATGCAGCCCAAATTTCCTCTTATAAAGTAATTCTGCAGCCAGATTCAGTTGGGCAGAAGTTTGTTACAGGAATTCTAGGCCTCTGACCAGCAATGGTTGAATGGTCTCCATCTTCTTAATTGAATGTGAAAATATCCACAAATCTGAAACACTAAGACAGTGTCTCCAAGAATGGCTCCTCGCTTCAAAGTAGCTAGTATTGATTGGGCTGTGTCAATTCCAAGGCCTTCCAGATCCAATTAGAACAATACGAGTTCAGGACAGAGTGTTGTGGTGACATGACTGTCTCATGGGACTTTCTCATCTTCATTGACTTAGTCAATGTAAGATAAAAGCTTTGGCTCAAAGGACCTGAGAGCATGCAGGCAGAAACCCCACAGGACTGACACGGGTCCCTGTTTCCTGTTATAAAGTGTCTTCCAGTACTCAGGGACAGCACACATTCCTTTTAGTCTCCTCTCCACGTTTACAGAGGCCTGGTCCCCATCTGACTCCATGAATCTCCTTAAATATACCTTCAAATGCAGGTCCTGATCAAAATGTCACAGGCAGGTTTTAGGGGGATGACTCGGCAGATGACACACATGCCAGGCAAGCATGAAGACCCTGGCTTGAACCTCAAGAACCCAGGCAGGGTAGCAGACCTCTGTGATCCCATTGCTTCAATAATTAGAGACAAGGTGGAGACAAGAAGACCCCTGGAAGCTGGCAGATCAGCCACCCTTGCACAAGCACACACACACAAAAAACTGTTTCAAACAAGGCAGAAGGACACCTGAAGTTGTCCTCTGATCTCCACACTTATGCCAGGGCCCAGGCACACACATGCAAATCGAAGACAGAATTTAGGTCACCGCTCACTTCATGTTTTCACTTCTTATCTCTATCTGAATTATCTTACCATGAAGACGGGCAGGTCTCTGCACTCTTAGCATGACTCCAACACTGCCACCCAGATGAGCCATCCAGAGACACACACTGAGCTCCGACAAAAACCCGTCAGAAAGACTTATGGGGGATGCCATCCACAAGCATCTTTAAACCAAGGAAACACTGATTGAAAAAGCACTTTGACTGTTCTAAGCATTATGCCTATCAAATGGAAAACAGTGCTTCTCCTGAAGTGAGGAAAAAAATCTCTTCTCTACTGATGCTTTGTTTACAGCCTATGGCACCACAGTCAGAGGACTCAAAACTGGGAAGTTTTCTGAGCCTAGGAAAACATCACGGCATTATTTGTCTTGTGGCCCTAAGTGACTCATGACTATCTTTTCTGGAGATGAGTCCCCTTTTCTATCAGCTATCACTCTGTCCTATGGAGAAACTACAGGATTTGTCAAGTGTCAGCAACTGAGCACTGTCAAAATGCAGATAGACAATAGTTTAAACTACTTCCATAAAGAGGACATCTATATTCTGTAGGAGAATTGGGTTGTCTGGTGGCTGCAAGCCTCCCTTTCTTCTGATAGCTTTCTACCACTCTGCTTTCTGCATTGTCTCTGAAGACACCAATGGAATGACCCTGTGACAGAAGGTCCCTGTGTACGTCCCAGTAACTTAACTGAAAGCTCAATTATCAGCCTCCAAGCAGAGGGGATAACAGACCTCAACTAAAATAACTTGAATGAAAGATATTAGATCAAGAGGTTGGTCCAAACATGCCTTGCTACACGGCATTGCCCCTCTGCAATCTCCACAGCAAGACTTGGAGCTTCAACTTCTAGAACGTGTTCATTCCTCCCCGCCAAGAAACTAGAAAGAGGATCAGGGAGATGGCTCAGACAAAACAGTCAAAGTGTTTCTCATGCACGCGTGCGTACCTGAGTTCACAATCCCAGAACCTGAAGCTGGACACAGTGGTGCGTATCTGTCATCCCAG
Organism: Lophiomys imhausi; assembly: GCA_907164525.1. Taxonomy (NCBI): domain Eukaryota; kingdom Metazoa; phylum Chordata; class Mammalia; order Rodentia; family Muridae; genus Lophiomys; species Lophiomys imhausi. Next base: position 2,126,921 of record CAJQZJ010034140.1, read on the forward strand.
GGCTTATACAGCCAGATGAGAAGAGACAGGAGAATCCATAGCATCCTACAGGCTAGATAGCCTGGCATACACAACAGGTAAATGACAAGGGACCCTGTTTCAAACAATGGAGAAAATAAGGACTGACATTTGAGCTGGTCTCTGATCTCTATACATAGGTCATACCATACCTATATCTGTACACACAAAACACACACACATACATGCACACAAACACACATGTGCATATACGCACATATGTACATATGCACATATGCATGCACATGCACACATATGCATGCACACATGCACACACACAGCAGGGAGGAGATCTTAAAATGAAACTAATAATAGGATGTTCATAGGTAACACAGAAATACCCAGTGATTCTGGACTAGACGCTGATTGTCTGACACCACATTGGTGGGGGATTTGAACATAACACTGGAGGCAAGTTCAGCAATGAGGTCATGTCAAAGCCACGGGTGGAGAAGACACAGCTGAGGCCACAGGTCTGGAGAACCTAAAGCATGTGGAGTTAGCATGATATTAAGGATGATAAGGATGGCTCCAGGGGGAATCCATGTGTCCATGAATGATAAAAACAAAGAAGTAAAGAAAACAGGAAAAACCAGTATCAAAGAAAATGGGAGCAAAGAGCTTCAAGGAGGAAGAGTTAGTGCAGGTGTCAGACTCTGGAGAGGCCACAGAAGACAGGAGGAAAGGTAATCTGATCCATCTTTGATAATTAGATGCTAAGCATCCCAGAGCCATTCCTGTGAAAAGATGTGGGCTGGAGATGCAGGAGAAGCAGAATCAAATCCTGTTGGGTCAAGTGTAGGTCAAGAAATAAGAGGTGTTTGTTTTAGAGGGAAATGGAAGAGGGTAACACTTGAGGGAGACATAGAAGTTTCTGTAGGATATGTTTTTCTCCTAAGATGAAAGAAATCTAAGTATGCTTATAGCCAGAGGGAGAAGGAACCTGTGTGCAGAAAAAGTAATTGAAGATTTAATAAAAGAGAGAATAGCTGATGTTGTACAGACTTTGGGGAAACAAAGGGAGATGGGACCAAGAGTTCACATGAGCCAGGGTTAGCCTGCAAAAGAGTTAAGAGAAGGATAGGGTGGGTGAGGGAGTGGGAGGACTGACAAGTAAGCCAAAGCAAAGGAAGTGGACAGATTTTTCACTCCATAGTATCAGTAGTAGAACAAAGGCAAAACAGAGCAACAAGCTCTCCTGTTCTCCTATGTTTAGAAACATCCTGGAACAAGAGGAAAGGAAAGACTTGACAGGAGGTACAGAGAAGACCCTATAATCAGAAAGCACATGGGTCATCCAAAGCTACACAGCCAATAAAAGACAAGCAATTGTCTTGTATCAAAACTTGAAAACAAGCACTAAATGAACTTGACATTAGTATATGAATTAACATACCCTTTGTCCACATGTTTTTTTTTTCTCCCAGTTCAAGATTCAACACCAAGGGTAACTTGGTGAGCAGCCCAAAGTTGACTGGACATGTTGAGTAACTGACATCAAAACACATAAGATGGTCATTGTGATATACATGTTTAATTCCAAACACTCAGAGACAGGCAGGAAGATCTCCATGAGTTCAAAATGAGCCTGGTCTACATAACAGGTGCCAGGCCAGCCAGGGCTATACAGACCGACAAAGACAAAACCCAAACCAAAGAAACCACAGATAAGACCTTAAAAAGCCATTGCATAGTATTGTCATGATTTTTGTTTTCATTTGTTGCCTTTAATTAGACTTTTCTGGCTTGAGTTTGCAGCAAAGAGAACGTTATCCTTTCCTCTTTTTTTTTTTTCATCACATGCTAATATTTGTCTCCATTAAAAGTCTTCACAAACCCTCTCATCATATGCTGTGGGATTAAGTCACATACTTCATGATGGTCATTAAAAAGCAACAGGCTCAAAAAGAACAAAGAATGGGATCATAAACAATCCCTATCTCCCCTCTCTATTCCTTGCTCTAGATGGACCACTGTTACCCACTTAAAGGTACAGAAGTAATCAGAATATGTTTGAAGGATGAATATTTTTCTCACTCATCTTTTCCCAGCTTCTTTGTCTACCATCTTGAAAGCTGTCCACCATTTACTGAACATAGTGCGGTTTCTGTAAAGACTTGTCACAGAGGTGCACAAGAATAGAGATATTTAGGGATATAAATATCTACTCTAAATATCTTTAAAGTAGATATAAATATCTAATCTTTCAAATATGCGATCTGCCAAACCATCCCAACAATGACTTGGGATGCTAAGATGCCCCCAAGAAACAGAGACTGGGTAGAGTGTTGGCCCTGCATCTCTATGAGTCACAGAGAACACAGGTCAACCATCCAACTTATCTCTCAGAGCTATTTCTGTGAAAAAGGAGTAAGTGAGGATAGGACAGAAGCAGAAGGAAGTCTTGCTGATGACCCAAGCATAGTCAACAAGAAGAGACAAGTAGGCTGGGGGATAGTTTAGCTGGTAATGTGCTTTGTCTCACCAGCCCAAGAACCTGACTTTGACCCTTATATAAGAAGAGCTGGATATAGAGGCATCTGTTGTCAGCACTGACAACATTGGAGCAGGCAGATCCTTGGGGCTCCCAGTCCGGCTAGCATCACCTATTTGGTAGATTTCAGCCAATGAGAGACCTTGTCCCAACAGACAAGGGTAGCTACAGACAGTAGTTAATGACCCCCAGACTGTCTTTTGTCTCCATATGAATGCCCACACTCATACACATTAGCTAAAGACACCCAGGCTGTCTTTTGTCTCCATATGCATTCCCACACTCATACACATTCACACACACACACACACACACACACACACACACACACACACACACCAGAAGCAACTGCTGGCCTTCAAACCTACTTTCAGTTAATGCAGACCTGGCCTCTCATCTCCTGGCACTTGCCTTCTCTGTACAGTCCTCAATCTAGTGCCTTTTGTGACAACTAAATTCACAGAGAAGAAAAAAAAAAAAAACTAAAAAATCTTTCAGTGGCAGCCAGCTTCTGTAGTTGCCCAAGTGTACTCTTTTAGCTCTCTCCCCCTTAAGCCATATGATGTCATTTGCCTCCCCATCCCTAAGTGCCAGAAATGCTTCTTTCGTATCTCTGAAATTTGCCAAACTATAAAAAACCTCAGATCTCAGTTTAGGTTTTTATTCTCTTGCCAAAAAGGCAAAAAAAAAAAAAAAATCACATTTTACCCTTCTCAAAGTAAAAATATCAGCTACAAAAAGAAAGGGGGAAAGTCTCTTTTCATAAGCCTGCTGAGTACCTTCCATGCTTGGGCTAATGGGCTGTCCTCATTTTATTCAGAATTTTCATTTCAATGACTTGTCAGCTCCTGCTTCAGGACATACCTAAAACTCGTAAAGCTCCCAGACTTGACAGGTAACTGGGAGACTGGTTTTCAAACGCAGCTTTGCTTTGCTTTAGGACCTAGTCATTAGCGACTTTTGAAGTTGGAACATTTTCCCCCTGATTTAGAAGATTCATAGATTCCTGTTATGTATTTACTGAAGCTTTTTCAATCGCCTAAAAGGGAGAGAAAGAGAGAGAAGCCTCCTCCCCATTCTAATTACAGCTCCATTTCCTTAGCAAGTCCTTGAGCAAAGAATTCCCAGAGTCCCTAACTACCTCTCCAGCCCTAATCTCCATAATTGTGTCCCTTCCAGATGCCTTCTTGGCACAGCCTGGAGACTTATCTGCGCTGTGTGGTTAAAACTCTTTTATTTCATGCCAGTTAGGACCTGTTTTCACGGTGTGTCTTCTCAGGTCTCATTGCTACTTTGGATGGGAGTGATCATTCTTGGCTTCCTTTCCATCCCAGTAAGTACATAGCCTTCGTCTATCTCTCTTCCTCTTTTTCCTTCCATTCTATGAACGTTCCCAAGTTACTTCTATATATTTTAAAATACTTTTTTGAAATTAAAATAAAATTACTTCCACCATTTCTCCCTTTCCTTTCCTCCCTGAAACTCATCCCATGAACCCTCTCACTTGCTTTCTTTCAAATCCATGTCCTGAATTTTCTCTATATATAAATATATACACATACACACATCCTGCTCAGTCTATATAATGTTACTTCTGAATATTATGATTTCAGGTATGATCACGTGGTATTGGATATGCAATTTTTGGCTCTTCCTGGGAAGACTATTTTTCCCACTGTCCTCATCAAAAATTTTTTTTTCTTTTGCAATTGACAGATACCAATACAGAAAACTAAAACCAATCAAAACGCAGTGACCATGCAGTGCCTAATCCAATTGATATGGTAATAGCATAGCTCCTGACCCTAAGACTAGAGACATACATTAGAGGAGGTTGGGGAAGACTGTAAGTGACCGAAGTACAGGAAGTTTTCTGTGCGATTTCAACTTCTGGAGCTGTCAGAGAAGCTTATACCCATTCAGTCTCATCAGTGTGGCTGCCTAAGTAAGATCTGAACTAGGGTGACACTAACCGACATGTTAACAGGGAAGGGGGAATTTGGTTTTTTCTTCTTAATTTCAGAGCAGGTCAAACTCTGCCTGATGGGACTAAAACTTAAGAACTCTGCCAGCCCTCTTCTTCCTCTGCATTTTCTCTTGCCATCAGTTGATTGGATCACTATGAAGTCATCATGACAAAGGTTATTTGTTCTTTCTTAATATCATATCGAGTGAAAGAACTGGGGGCTGGGTATGTTGTTCGGTTGATAGTGTGCTTGCTTAACATCAATGCAGCACTGAGTTTGATAATTAGTATAATAAAAATCAAATATGGCTGCACAGGACTGTCCTTCTACCACTCAGGAAGCAGAGGCAGAAGAGTTATAAACTAAAGGTTTATATGCATGAGATCCTATATTGAAAACAAGGCAAAACAAAAAGTTGGGACTCATTGATATTAATCCATTGACTGGTGGTCCTGAGTCCAGGGCAATTTTGCCACCACATGCACTCATACCCAGAAGCAAATTAGGCAATGATGGAAAACATCTTTAGTTGCCTCCACTAGAAGAGGCTACTCTTTCAGGAAGTTAGAGGCTAGAGTGCTGATTACTTCTACTGCAGAGGGCATGCCCCACGACCAAGTCATCTAGCCCCAAATGCCAATAGTAAGCAGTTGAGACAGACATACACTTAGATTAACCAAAACAAACCGTCACCATGAATCCATCTGATGTATCCTTCAATATCTCTGTGCATATCTGCATCCTTGTCGCCAAGCATATTGTCTGGCATATGATCATTTGTTCATGAGCCTTTGCTACTTAACTTATCATTGGCAGTCCAGTATTGTTAGGAATTTTCATAGTAAAAAAAATCTGTTACTGCCAATCTAACTGGAAATTTTCTTATAGGCAATTAAACACTTTACTCCTTTCTTTGACCTTGCCACCTTGTATGAAGGTGAAAGACAACTGCTCATATTCTGTGCTATATAATGCATTAAGAGTTTTAATATTCATCTTCTGAACCTTGGCATATGAAATCAAAGCATACAAGAACTTCTTCATATCCCAAGGGTCCAAAGTTCTGGAAGATTCCACCTAAGATCATTGAGGACTGGTAATGTGTAGAGAGAAACTCTTGTGTCTATATAGAAGCATCGTGTGTCAATAAAAAGCTAAGGAGGGAAATAGAAGATGGGAATTGTGTTATAAAGAGTCGATTCTAGGATAGAATCAGTCATGTCTTGGGGGCTCACCCCAGGACACTGAGGAGTTCAGAGATGAGCAGAGGAGCCATAACTACTCACATGGCAGAACTCAAGGAGAGGACTGTGATCAAGATGTAACTTGAACAAATAAATAAATGTTGAAAAATAAAAGAAGAAAAATGGGATAATTAAGTTATGAGCTAGTCGGGGAACATACCTAGCTATATTGGCCTAGACTTTTGTAAATATATTTAAGTCTCAGAGTCATTATTCTGGGATCTGGGACAAGGGTGTAAAAACATGAGCATATAGAGAACACCCTTCAACAGCAGTGAGATTCCTCTATACTTACATTAGGGCCCACAAAACAGATGGGAGTCTTTAATCCTAACCAAGTTTGGAAAGGGTCTCTGGGGTTAAAGGAAGGGCTATACAGGAGAGACATAATAACCCAGCTTGCTGTTTGGCCAGCCACCCCTCCCAGATCTCAACCCACAAGTCATGTTAGAGTCCTGTTTCTTCTTAACATGGGCTCAAAACTTAAGTCCACTTGTGTTATGTATGAGAGGGAAGAGGGAAAGGATGAAAATAAGGTAAAATGGCAACAGAAACTCCACTAAGCTTTGAAGGATGAACCATGTCACAGAATCATGTTTAGAAGGTATTTACAACAAAACATAAACCTGCAGCCAAACACCAGACCCTTCGACTGACTTTTGGCCCTATAGGCTGTTGTCATTCTGTACTATAAATATCTCCTCCTCCTATGTGTGTGTGTGTACGTGTGTGTATCTCTATACATATATGTATAAATATCACATGTATATATGTATACATACAATTATTTTAAAACTTGAATTGATGTATACTTGTTCAGAGAAAAGCTCTGAGACATGAATCCCTGTGCCATCTTCAGGGAGCCTCCCAATGAAGACTTAATTTTTTATTCACAGTTTTCCTAATTACAGAGATGATGGATACTCATTGTGGGAAGTCTGGGGAGCTGACAACAATAAAACCCCCATCACTCTGAGATAACTATGGTTAATGTTTTATTTATTTTAAACCTTGGCCTCTATGATTCATACACACATACTTGCAGACCAATTCCTCATATGTATTCAGTTTAGTTTTCAATTTTTTAAAAATCATCTACTACTGCTCTTTATAAATTCTAAATATAGTATTGATTGACTATGGAAAATTCTAAAACATAAGTAAGGTATGTCTTTTTTAATCTTATCATCCAATGAGAGCCCACTATAAAAACCAAAATATTCCTTTCATTCTGTACATTCTTAAGTTTGGGATAATAAGGACTAGAGTTCTGCACAATGGCTTTTTTTTTTTATAAGTACTTTATTTTTTTTTCAAGTTACATCTCAGTCACAAACCCTTCCCTATTCCCCCTTCCTGTCCCACCCTTCCACCCTCTCCCCCCCCCAACAGCTTCTCTTTTCATTCCAACAAATGGTTCTTTCTCTTATAACAGAAAATTCTATACAAAACAGCAGAATTAAATATGCCACAATTATGAGAGTTAAATGGCCCAGTATACCTTCCCAATGTCCAGTTCATACATATTTGGCCCCTGACTTTAACCTTCTACCTTCTAACCATCTCCATGAGTTTAAAGTTCTATAACTGACTTAGTTTTCATACTAACTTGCATCACTATTATAACCATCTTCTTAGATCTAGAACGCCCTCTTGATTCCTAAACAACTCAAAATTTAGCTATGAGACTCAAGCTGTCTATTCTTCAACCACCTCAGAGAGCTGAAAAGGATAAATATATCTGATTGTATAGGAGTGCAGGGCCTTCAGCTTCCAATACTAAGAAATGACAAACCAGTGACTGCCTGGACAGTTCCCATTTTCTCTCCATATATTCCAGCATCAGTCTTCAGCCTTTTGGTCCTGTTTCTCTGACAGATATTTATTGTAGAGCAGGGATTGTGAAGGACTAACCTACCCTGTCTTGGCAGAGCTAGGCTGTCGACTTCCCTGCTACCAAGTTTTGTCCTTTTTGGACAGCAGTCTGTCTGCAGTTGAAGCAAGGAGTTTTTACATGCCAAGAGATAGGCTTGCCACTAATTCAACCATCTCACACTGGAGATTCTTCGATGCTTTTCTTCTACTTGGAGTAGAATAGGGGGTGCTGTCAGGAGCTGATATGTCACGATATCAAAAAAAATCTTAATTTAAGACCACATCTTTGAATGCCATATTCTGCAGATCTCTTGGGGTTTTTGAAGATGCCCTATCTATCTCTTGTATTTAGGTAAGCAACTGTTGCTTGTCTCTTAACAACTTGATTACTGAGTAGCTTAGAGAATATCTGTGATAGACTGTCTTAGTAGCTAACAAGGTGACATGCATGCATGACTAGGAGTTTGTTTTTCTTAACTATCCTAAACAGTTTAAGACGGTTGGTATCAAGAGGCCAGAGCTTCACATTTCATTTTTAAGTATCTCTAGGTACGATACCATTAGGAAGCGTTACCTTAAATTTTGTATCAATATACAAAGATCTATTCAAATGTGGCTAAATATACTCTTAATTTTGTATCAATATACAAAGATCAAAGCCTATGCGGCCCAATACAATCTTAATATTGTGTCCATATACAAGGGTCAATACCATTGTGGCCAACTATAATCTTAATTTTGTATCAATATACAAATATCAATACTGACGTAGACCAATACAATCTTATTTTTGCACAATAAACAATGGTCAATACCACTTTAGCCAAATATACTATTAATTTTGTATCAATATACAAGGGTATAAGGGCATATTCAATAATGTGACCCTTCTTCTTAATCCTTCCTGTGCTGTCTATGTCTCAATTTTTCTCAAGTCCGTGCATTCCTACATAGGAGATAAAGAAGGATACAGAAAAGGGAAAGAAGGAATACCCTGGGTCTAACCTCCAAAACCCATTAAACAGGACCATTTAACAACTTGTAATCTCTTCCCCTAAATAACAGAGTTTTCAGTTGTCCTTCAAATAACTGAAAAAAGGTGGGGGGCGGAGAAACACCCTCCCCACCCTCTGGGTATGGGACGTCGCTCTCTTAAAATGACTTCCTGCTGATTTGGGTCATAGTAAACCTGTTTGGGGCCCAAACCAAAATGGAAAAATGGTTAAAAATGTTAATACAATCCTTTTATGTTCAGTCCTTCTGTTCTCAGCTGTTTAGATGTCCTAAGGAGTTTGTAGGCAGAAGCTGAACTTCCAGGCTTTACTGAGGTTCTGGCTGGGGCATTGTGTAGAGCTGAACGGTCTTAGCGATATTGAGTTGTTGTGGTTGTAGGTTTTTGATGGAGACATCTATTGAGGGAGTCTGTCAGGCTGAATCATCTGGGTCACTCGTCTTCTTTTGGTGTCTGATTCTGATTTCTGCTGAGGTTTCTGTTGTCCAGTTGTCCCTGGGTTCCTTGAATGGATGCTTTGATTCTCCTGGAAAGATAAGAACAGAGCCCTGCCCTATTCCTCACTCAGGGACAATCGCCCTCTTTTTTGGGGGGGGGTAGGTAATATTTCTCCTGAAGCAAATTTGGTTTTTGACAATATATAAAGTGTTATCTTTCAATCTGGTTTAAAGAAGAAATTATTTTGTTATTTTGGAGCTAAACCAGCTTTAGTGTATATATTTTGAGGTCTCGAAGGACAATTTGTGTTGTGTGGGCCTTTTGTAAGTAGCTTTTAAACTTAGGTCCTTCCAAATCCTATGTGTGTGTCTCTGCATTCTAATTATTGGGATCCGAGACCTGTGGTTCCCATCTGAGGGGAATAAAGATGTGTTCCACCACTCCTGGATCGAAGTTTTTCTTTATTTAGAGTTTGTTTTGTATCAGGCTGACCTTGAGCTCTGAGATCTGCCTGTTTCTGTCTCTAGTGTGTTGGGGTTAAGGGTGTACTCTTCTTGAATGATGGGATTAAGGGTGTGTACCCTCACCACCCTTTTCCGTGTAACTCTAGAATTTATAAGTCCACTAACTCTATGTTGCTCCTCCCGTCTCTGCTGAAGTTAAAGGCATGGGTTAACACCACAATTCTCCTGTATTTTACCTTAGCTCTACATTTTTTCGACACTTGGAGGTTCATAAAACCAGGTTGAACAGCTGTGTCCTTTATTTTATTTACAGTGTTTTAATGTTGTTACCTGCTTTTTTTTTAATTAGTAAATTAATTTGTTTGTTGTTACAGGTTACATCCTTGACATATTGTCCTCTTTTCCTGCTTCCCAGCCCCACCCTCCCATGCTCTACTCCCTGACCCTTCCATATTCATCCTCTGGGGTGGAGTGTCCCTGCATACCAGTCTCTCACCACAGATCAGGAGTCATATGAGGGCTGAGGGCCTCTTCATACACCGGGGGCCTACGAGGCAGTACTGCCAGTGAAAGGTGTCTCCTTGCTACGGGGGGGGGGGGAACAAAAAAAAACCCAACAGACACACAAACCCACAAAAACAAAGAACAACAACAAAAAAAGAGAGGAAAAAGAAAGAGAAAAAAGAGGGAAAGGAAAAAGAAAAAGAAATGAAAAGAAAAAAGAAATTTATGTCCATGTTCCTTTTGTTGTGTTGGTTGTAGTACAGATATCCTGTATGATATAGCTAAAATCCTACTATAAGTGAATAGATGCCATGTGCATCCTTCTGAGTCTGGGTTAGCTCACTCAGGATGAGCTTCTCTAGATCCATCCATTTGGCTGCAAATTGCATGATTTCATTGTTTCTTATATCTGAGTAATATTCCATTGTATAGATGTACCACAATTTTTTAATCCATTCTTCAGTTGAGGGACATCTGGGTTGTTTCCAGTTTCTAGCTATTACAAATAAGGCTGCTATGAACATAGATGAGGAGACTTCCCTATGTCTACATGAGGTGTCCTTTGGGTGTATACCCAGAAGTGGTATGGCTGGGTCCTGAGGAAAAGTTATTCCAAGGATACTAAGATATCTCCAGACAGACCTCATAGTGGTTGCACAAGTCTGCACTCCCACCAGCACTGGAGGAGGGTTCCCCTTTCTCCACACCCTCGCCAGCATGTGCTGTCATTTGAGATCTTTATCTTAGCCATTCTGACAGGTGTGAGATGGAATCTCAGGGTCGTCTTTAGTTGCATTTCTCTGATGATTAAGGATGTTGAGCATTTCTTCAGGTGATTCTCGGCCCTTAGGGATTCCTCCTTTGTGAATTCTCTATTTAGCGCCGTCTCCCATTTTTTGATTGGATTATTTGGTTTCTTGGCATTTAGTTTCTTGAGTTCTTTGTAGATTTTAGATAATAGCCCTCTATCAGATGTGGGGTTGGTGAAGATTTTCTCCCAGTCTGTAGGCTGCCGTTTTGTTCGAATGACAGTGTCTTTTGCCTTACAGAAGCTTTTCAGTTTCATGAGGTCCCACTTATTGATTGTTGATCTCAGGTCCTGAGCTGTTGGTGTTCTGTTCAGGAAGTTGTCACCTGTGCCAATGAGTTCGAGGGTTTCTCCTACTTTTTCTTCTATTATCTTTAGTGTGGCCGGCCTTATGTTAAGGTCTTTGATCCACTTGGAATTAAGTTTTGTACAAGGTGATAGGTATGGGTCTAATTTCATTCTTTTACAAGTGGACATCCAGTTGGACCAGCACCATTTGTTTAAGATGCTGTCCTTCTTCCATTGTGCGGTTTTGGCTTCTTTGTCAAAGATTAGTTGGCTATAGGTGTGTGGGTCCATGTTTGGGTCTTCAATTGGATTCCATTGATCCACTGGTCTGTTTCTATACCATTACCATGTTGTTTTTATTATTATTGCCCTGTAGTACAGCTTGAAATCTGGGATGGTGATACCTCCAGATGCTTTTTTATTGTACAGGATTGATTTAGCTATTCTGGGCTTTTTGTTGTTCCATATGAAGTTGAGTATAGCTTTTTCCAAGTCTATAAAGAATTGTGTTGGTATTTTGATAGGAATTGCATTGAATCTATATATTGCTTTTGGTAGGATAGCCATTTTTATTATGTTGATCCAACCTATCCATGAGCATGGGAGATCTTTCCATCTTCTAAATGCCTCTTCCATTTCTTTCTTCAGGGGCTTGAAGTTCTTGTTATATAGGTCCTTTACTTGCTTGGTTAGAGTTACCCCCAGGTATTTTACATTGTTTGTGGCTATTGTGAAGGGGGTTGTTTCCCTTATTTCTTTTTCGGTATGCTTGTTTGTTGTATAAAGAAGGGCTTCTGATTTTTTTGAGTTAATTTTGTATCCAGCCACCTTGCTGAAGATGTTTATCAGCTGTAAGAGTTCTTTGGTGGAGTTTTTGGGGTTGCTTATGTATACTAACATATCATCTGCAAATAGGGATAATTTGACTTCTTCGTTTCCATGTTTATCCCCTTGATCTCTAGTTGTCTTATTGCTCTAGCAAGAACTTCAAGTACTATATTGAAGAGATATGGTGAAAGTGGACATCCTTGTCTTGTCCCTGAGTTTAGAGGAAATGCTTCAAGCTTCTCTCCATTTAATTTGATGTTGGCCACTGGCTTGCTGTATATTGCCTTTATTATTTCTAGGTATGGTCCTTGTATGCCTGTTCTCTCCAGGACTTTTAGCATGAAGGGGTGTTGGATTTTGTCAAATGCTTTTTCTGCATCTAGTGAGATTATCATGTGGTTTTTTTCTTTCATCTTGTTTATAGGGTGAATTACATTGATAGACTTTCATATATTGAACCATCCCTGCATTCCTGGGATGAAGCCTACTTGATCATGATGTATGATATTTTTTATGTGTTCTTGAATTCGGTTTGCTAGTATTTTATTAAGTATTTTTGCATCTATGTTCATGAGGGAGATTGGTCTGAAGTTCTCTTTCTTGTTGGGTCTTTGTGTGGTTTAGGAATCAGAATGACAGTGGCCTCATAGATTGAGTTTGGCAGTGTTCTTTCTGTTTCTATGTGGTGGAAGAGTTTGAAGAGTAATGGTGTTAGCTCCTCTTTGAAAGTCCGGTAGAATTCCATGCTAAAGCCATCTGGCCCTGAGCTTTTTTTGGTTGGGAGATTATTAATGAGTGTTTCTATTTCCTTAGGGGTTATTGGGCTGTTTAAGCTGTTAATCATATTTTGATTTAGTTTTGGTCAGTGGAATTTATTGAGGAAATTGTCTATTTCTCTTAGGTTTTCAAATTTGGTGGAGTATAGATTTTGAAAGTAGGACCCGAATATTTTCTGGATCTCCTCGATGTCTGTTGTTATTTCTCCCTTTTCATTTCTGATTTTGTTGATTTGGGTTCTTTCTCTTTGCCTTTTAGTTAATTTGGCTAGGGGTCTGTCTATTTTGTTGATTTTCTCGAAGAACCAACTCTTTGTTTCATTGATTCTTTGTATAGTTCTTTTTGATTCTAAGTTGTTGATTTCAGCCCTAAGTTTGATGATTTCCTGCCTTCTGCTCCTCTTGGGCGTGTTTGCTTCTTTTTTTTCCAATTCACCCAGCTTAGCTGTTAATTCACTAATATGAGCTGTCACTATTTTCTTTTTGAATGCACTTAGTGCTATGAACTTTCCTCGTAGCACAGCTTTTATTGTATCCCATAGGTTTGGGTATGTTGTGTCTTCATTGTCGTTGGATTTTAAGAAGTCTTTGATTTCCTTCTTTATTTCTTCCCTGACCCAGTGGTCATCCAGTAAGGAGCTGTTCAATTTCCATGTGTGTGTAGGCTTTCTGTTGATTCTTTTGCTGTTGAAGACCAGCTTTATTCCGTGGTGGTCTGATAAGATACAAGGTGTTATTTCAATTTTCCTGTATCTGTTGAGGCTGTCTTTGTGTCCAACTATATGGTCTATTTTGGAGAAGGTTCCGTGGGGTGCTGAGAAAAAGGTGTATTCCTTTGTGTTTGGGTGAAACGTTCTGTAGATGTCTGTTAGGTCCATTTGTTTCATGATCTCTGTTAGACTCAATATTTCTCTGTTGGCCTCAGTCTTGATGATCTGTCCATTGTTGTGAGTGGGGTGTTGAAGTCTCCCACTACTAATGTGTTGTGATCGATGTGCGATTTAAGCTTTAGAAGTGTTTCTTTTACAAAAGTAGGTGCCTTTGTATTTGGGGCATAGATGTTCAGTATTGAGATTTCCTCTTGATGAATATTCCCTTTAATGGGTATATAATGCCCTTCTTTGTCTTTTTTCATTAACTTCAGTTGGAAGTCTATTTTGTTTGATATTAGGATGGCTACTCCAGCTTACTTTCTGGGTCCATTTGCCTGGAAAACCTTTTCCCAGTCCTTTATTCTGAGGTAGTGACTATCTCTGGTAGTGAGATGTGTTTCTTGTATGCAGCAAAGGGACGGGTCTTGCTTGCGGATCCACTCTGTAAATCTGTGTCTTTTTATTGGGGAGTTGAGACCATTGATGTTGATGGATATTAGTGACTTGGGGTTGTTGTTTCCCATTAGTTTGGTATAGGTGATGGTCCTGTGTCTCTTTTGGTTTAGTTGCTGAAGGGTTTTCTATTCCCTTTGTTTTCTTGGGTGAAGTTTTCTTCTCTGG
>CAJQZJ010034140.1:2141529-2160966 GCA_907164525.1 Lophiomys imhausi
GCTCTTAAAAGATGTCTTTCATAGTTACATTTATCAAATGAAAGATCATTGGCTTAATGAAGTTGCCTTCAGTTCTGTTTTATCTGATGTTAATTCCGTCTTACACATTGTTCTTTGGTTTTCCAATTAAATGTTTGACAAACATTTAAGTTTTACTTTTTTTTAGCTCTTTGCAGATAAGTCATTTTTATGAGATTATAGTGGAATTTATCTTATTGTCAGCCTTTTCCTCTCTCTCATACATAAAACATGTAGGCTTATTTTTTTCTTCCTTTAATGTTTTTCTGCCATTAGCTTTGAGGTTTCCTACATAGACTACGTTGGGGTTTTGCTGTTTTTTATCTTTCTTCCTCGGTCTTTTCGGTATGTATTTTATTTATGATTTTATTAATAATTCAATCTTTGCTTTCATTAACATTGATAGCAACTGAATTGAGTTATCTGAGATAGAACTTTATCTAGATTGGCCTTACAGACCTGAGACTCGACGTTCTCAAATCATAGGAACATCCCAAGCGTCATATCTGGTTTCCAAGCACTTCTTCAGTCATGGCTCTGTCATCTTGATTTTAAAAGATGATCCCACAGCATGAGGATGTGCTCAGTGTCCCAGATGTGGCTGTCCTCAAAGCAGCCTCTGTCGATATTCCAAGGAAAAATGAGGAGGAAGAAGAAGTGGAGCCGTTGAGGAGAGGACATGGAGAAGAGACAAGAGGAAGAGAGTTGCTGATATTTATAAAACTTACTGGGGATGTCCCAACCAACTTCTTGTCAAGAATTTCCAGAGCTACAAGAAGACTGGAAAGTGTTGCTTTGTTTTTGTTTGTTTGATCCTCTATTTTTAAACCTAGAAGTTTTCTACCCTGCATACCATGGACTTAATGATCAGGAATCTCATAAGAGCCTTCCTAAGATTGTAAAAGTCACCAGCAAGAAGGGAGATGGGCATGGGGTCTCAATTGTTACTGGGGACCCATTGTGACTGACAGTACTGCAAGATGGAGAATGGGTTTCCTTAGGGGTGTGATCACTGCTAGGTCTATCAAAAGCCAGTGGATAGCCACACACCCAAGAGTGTATGAGAAGCATACACTGACTGCTGGAATGTTTTTTTTTCAAATTATGATGCAAAGTTAGGAGAGTAAGGGACAGAGATAGATCTGGAGTGAGATGGGGGAAGCAATGGAATAAGGGTGGATCTGGGAGGGGATGCCAGAAGTAATGATATGATGAAAATTCTATGTGTGAAAGTCTCAAATACTTTTTTTAAATGTTTACTTATTACTTCAGGTTACATCTCGATCACAGTGCCATCTTTCCATCCCTCCCAGTCCCTCCCTCCTCCCCTCTACCCCCTATCCCTTCCATCCCACTCCTCTGGAGTGGAGTGTCCCTACATAACAGTCCCCTACCCAGTTCAGAAGTCATATGAGGGCCAAGAGCCTCCTTATACACTGGGGGCCTACAAGGCAGCACCACTAGGGAAAAGTGTCTCATTGACAGGTAACAAAGTCTATGTTAATGTTCCCTTTGGTGCATTGGCTGTAGTATAGTTATCCTGTACTATATGACTAAAATCCGACTATAAGTGAATAGATGCCATGTGCATCCTTCTGGGTCTGGGTTAGCTCACTCAGGATGAGCGTCTCTAGTTCTGTCCATTTGGCTGCAAGTTGCATGATTTCCTTGTTTCTGATGGCTGAGTAATATTCCATTGTGTAGATGTACCAGTTTTTTAATCCATTCCTCGGTCGAGGGACATCTGGGTTGTTTCCAGTTTCTAGCTATTACAAATAAGGCTGCTATGAACATAGAGAGACACTTGAAGAAATGCTCAACATCCTTAATCATCAGAGAAATGCAACTCAAGACAACTCTGAGATTCCATCTCACACCTGTCAGAATGGCTAAGATCAAAAGCTCAAATGACAGCACATGCTGGCGAGGATGTGGAGAAAGGGGAACGCTCCTCCATTGCTGGTGGGAGTGCAGGCTTGTGCAACCACTATGGAGGTCAGTCTAGTGATATCTTAGAAAATTTGGAATAGCTTTGCTTCGGGACCCAGCCATACGTCCAAATGTACATCCAAAAGACTCCTCACCAAGTCTCGAATACTTAATAGTTTCTCTTAAAGACTGTGAAAGCTGAGAGTGAGACAGTGTCTGTTGTCATTCAAAGACCTAGTTAGAGACCTACTAGTGCACAAACATATTTTAATGCTCACTGCTCATGAAGTCAAATGTATCAGAAAACATTTTTATTAACAAACAAAATTGTAGTTTTAGGTTATATGGCATCTCTTAAGTGAGTTGAAAAATCACATTTAGTTCTTAAGACATCTCCAGACATTTTAAATCTCTGAATTTTCAATTATTGATTTTCATGTTTTACCCCAACTCCTTAAAGTTGTTTTGTTTTGTTTTTGTAATTGTCTAAAGTGTGTGACCAACTCACTTTGAAAATGTGTTTATTTCAGTGGTATATATGCTCAACTACACTGTGCCAGACTTGGCCATGTATCAGACAACATTCCAGTGCTTAACTTGTGAGGCTCAACTGAAAACAGATTTCATTACAGAAAAAAAAAAAGAAAACAAAAACAAAACAAAACCCCAAAAACTAAAATTCATTTACATCCTTGGTTACTTTATAACCGAAATGTAAGTTGATCTCCTCCTCATCCTACACACACACACACACACCACACACACACACACACACACACACACACACACCTGTAAACGCATACAAGCACACACACATGTGCACACACACCTGCAAATGCACACAGGCACACACACACACACACATGCACCCACTTTTCCACAGCAAAAAGGTCTGATTCATTCTGTTTACAGATGCCCAGCACCTGGAAACTGGAGTTACAGGATAGAGGCAGAAGCCACCGCACATTCCTGGAGTCTGAAAACACCTTTCTGATTAATTCTTCTTTTCTGAAACCTTGCCCCTATGGAAGCCCACCTCCGCATTTTGACCACATCGGAGTTCGTCTTGAAAGTCTGTCTTTCTGTTTTCTTTTGTTTTCCTCTCCACACTCTGCAAATCTCTCCATCTACCTCTTACCTTCACTTCAATCTTCTTGTAATATAGTTTTTAGGTGTTAATTAATGTTTTGTCAACGATCTGGGCTTCTCTTAGCCCAGCCTAAATGATATAAAATTAATAGCAGCACAAGTATTATTAACTTATCCGGTCAATGCCCCCTCTCCAATTCTTAATTTTCAGGGCTTGTATATGCTGTCTTCTGTTAGTCAGTAGACCTAAAGATTTGCTCCAGCATCTTTCAGTTTTTCTGTTACTATCATATTTTCAATCTCATGGCTCTCTTTTAACTTCATTAACATTGTACTTCATTTTGACTCCAGTTTTCATTGTTTTCCTAGTTTGCAGGGCAGATTCATAGATATTTATTTCATGCTTTCTTCTATTCTAAGAATAGACAAAAACTCTCAGGTTTATAAATGCTATAGGTCAAAAGCAATCTTAAAGGAATGAGGAAATGTGTCGAATCTATGAAAAATAAAAATATGAAGTACCAGAATTTGTGAAATACAGCTAAAATAGTACTTAGAAGGAACTTCATTGCATTAAATGTGTAAACACACACACACACTCAGGACTTGCATTATTAGAGCATATGGAAGCTCTATTTTAAATTTTTTGAAGTCATAAAAGAGTCTCCACATTCTTGCTAACATTTGATGTGGTTCTGCTTATAAAAACCATCCTAACAAGTGTGAGGAGACTGTTCGGTGCAGCTTTGATTTGTATCTCCCTGATGATCACAGTGGGAAGCAGAAACCCATTGGCAAGTCGTTGGTCACCTTGGAGAAATGTCTGTTCAATTCTTTTCCTTATTTCATAACTTGGTTTATTTGGGGGCTTTTCTTGCCTTTTCTCCAGAAAAGTCAATGGCATAGACTTTAGAAATTTTTGCACAATTTCTTCAGCCTCTATCCCATTTATTTTCATTCTTTGCTCTTTGTTCTTCACAAACGTTTGATTCTATTGTCATCTTAGCTAGTTCTTGTCCTAGCATCTACATCACTCTATTGTGATCAGCTAATGCTTTTTAAAATTGTATATATTATTTTCTTGTGATATAACATTTTACCTTAATTTTCCTTTAATTATTCCTCTTTCTAGTGAGAAATTTTAATCTTCTATTTATTTAAAAAATATTTGCTTTCATCTCAAGGTACATGGACAACCTCAAGGTACATGGACATAATGCATTCTTCAGAATCTTCACTTGATAATTTCAGTGTTTGGATCTTCATGATATTGTCTTTTCCTTTGAGTCTTATTCATACATCTCTGGCTCTTTGCAGGTTGGGAGAAGTGTATTGAACCTGAGCACACAGAATGCAGTGTTGGATAATTCTGTCCTCTAATCTTCCTCTGGAGGACCTTAGTTCTTGCTTCCTGCTACAGTTTGGATACAGACCATCCCTTCAAGGCCTATGTGCTAAAGGGTTTAGATCCCTGGAGTGGTGCTACTTGGGAATGATGGAACCTTGGAAAGCAAGGGTTGTAGAATGTGTCCTTGAATAACTGGGTATACTCCCTTGGGGGAGACTGTGAATGATGGCCCCTTCTGCTTTTCCTTTTTTCTATAATTTATTTATTTTTATATTATGTGCACTTGGGAATGATGGAACCTTGGAAAGCAAGGGTTGTAGATGTGTCCTTGAATAACTGGGTATACTCCCTTGAGAGAGACTGTGAATGATGGCCCCTTCTGCTTTTCCTTTTTTCTATAATTTATTTATTTTTATATTATATGCACTGGTATTTTTGTCTGCATGTATGTCTGTGTGAGAGGGCCAGATCTTGGACTTACAGACAGTTATGAGCTGCCATGTGGGTGCTGGGAATTGAACCCAGGTCCTCTGGAAGAACAGCCAGCACTCTTAACCACTGAGCCATCTCTCCAGCCCCCCTTCTTCTTTTTCTCACTTGCTTTCTAGTCAGGAGCAGAATTTGCCTGTCATGGTGTGTTGGCCCACCGTAGGTCCATGGCCAGAGCTTCAGAAAGAGGGAATCCAAGCACTAATATCTCTTTATGAGTTGACTGTCATGGGTCCTTCACTGTAATGACAGCAAGCTGACTAATATGCAGGTTTGTGTCATCGGTGTTCAATTCAGATGAGATGGGAAATGTGGCTTCATCTTCCACTAGTCACTGCAGAGCCTTTATGTGCTTCTTCGGGTATATGCTACATATTCTGTATCTATAGCTTGGGAGATGACTTGGACTGAGTTCTTTCCCTGTTATTAGAATATATTCCTTTCTAGCTATCTCTCCTTAATGATTCCCGATTCTCCAAGTCCAAGAAAAGTCTTTATGAGTAGTCAGTCCCTTTAGCTAGAAAGATGAGTCTCTCTTTAGGTTTTAGATGCCATGGTGTTAGAGTGCTATGTGCAATGAAAGCCACACCTGGTTTGAAAGGATGGGAATGGAAAAGAGAGAAGTGAAGGGTCCTCCCACATATACTCATGCTTCAGGGGTTTGTATACCTCCTGTTCCTGCTTATGAAGGCAGCTTCTCTCTCAGAATCTAGTCATCTCAGCAGCAGCAGCATGTCCAGGAAATCAGCCCCATGATGGGAATCAGGCCTGTGCACAGCCAAGAAAGAAAACAGAGAAACAACAGAGCAATTAAGATTTTTGACCCACATCTTCTAGCTTCCAGAGAACTCTTACCGGACTCCTGAGCACAGGGTGGCTGAACAGTTCTACCTTGGATGCTAAGCATTCTGTGACTAAAAGCTATAGCACAAAAGAGGGAGCAGAATGGGGACCACGTGAGCACTGGCTTTTTATGTATTTCTAAGTTTCACATGTGAAGTCCTAACCCCCAATGTAATGATCTTAAGAGATAACGTTTGGGGGAGCTAATGCATTACTGCTTTTGTAAATTCAATTTTTATTCTCTCTCCCTCCCCATTCTTCCATCTGTGGGGTCCTTACATAGTAAGACAGAAAACACCTGACCACGAAGAAGAACTCTCACAGCAGACTTATCTGCCTGTGCTAACTTGAACTTTCCAACCTTCTAAATTCTAGAAATATATTCTTACTGATCCTAGCTACCCAGTCTACTCCATCCTGTTTTAACATTCAAATCTGACTCAGATGTATAGCCTTTGAAACTCTGACCTCTCCCCACCAAGCACCTCTCTGCTAATGCCTGCTTTTCTGAGTCCTTTCTCTTTTGTGTTCCCTCTAAATGTTTACGTTTTTACCAATGGAACAGATAATAAATAGTGTGGTTACTCCATCTTGTCTAGCACCAAAGGTCTATTGTAGATTCATTATTTGCAAGAGTTCATCCCTTGCAAATAATGTTCTATTTTTATTCTCTATTTATCAACTAAGTGACAACAAATGTTCTATCACAGAATATGCCAGTTATATTAAAGTAATGAGAAAGTAATGCTTCTTCTAGAGTGAAACCTATCCATCTGACGTAGACTTTTAAGTTTACAGTTTGTTAAAAATGTCTCATATCAAAACTTTTGCAAAGTTAAAATAGGGCAGTCTTTATGGCACGTGCTGGTCATTTAACTTCCTGGTAAGTTAAGCCCAACAGAATAGCATGGAAATTATGAGCCTTCGGTACATCTATCTGTTCTTAAGTGAGACCAGTACTGTGTACATCTGATGGATCTGTAGTCTGCAATAACATGCCTCTTCCTCTCCTACAAAACTGTGATTAGAAAGACACCATATGGTGGCAGTCTGTGTTTTAGATCTAAGTGGAGCAGGAGGAGGAGGAAAGAGAATGGGGAAATGGAAGTAGTAGCTTTGATTGTTAACCAAGTATGGTAAGAAGGCAAAATGAATTCCATTCCACCAATAACTGCTAGGCTACACACTGGAGAAGGTTTTAAAAATACATGTGACATGTTTCTCTGTTTCTTGGGAGTTTCACTGGAAAAAGAACTTACACAGCATTACTTTAAAGGAAGTATAAAAGTGATAATGCTAGAAATAGTTACTATAAAACCACAATGGTTATAACGCAAGGAAGTGGAGAATAAGATGTGGATGAAAGTGTGGAATTGTTGAATGTAATGACTGGGAGAATCAGGAAGACAGTAGAGGAGCTTGGATGTTAACAGATACACATCAAGCAAAGAAAGATAACATCATATGGTTCACAGTGAAAGATAAAGTTGTAACATTTGCCTAGGACCAGGTCATCTAGAGTAGTAAAAGTTACAGGAAAGAAAAAAAAAAAAAACATTACCTTTGGATCTGTTAAAAAGCCAGAGTTGAAGGTTGTTGAGCATGAGTGGCAGGCTTGGAGTTGTGGGTTTAGAAGACCCATCCCTAGGTTGTGGACTTTGATGCTTGAGTTGGGAGGAAACTGGAAGGCAGGATACACAGCGGTGTTGACATGAGTCAGCAACTGTCTATCTAGGGAAGGAAAGTGAAACTGAATAAAGTCAAGAGAGATGAGAAAATTATAAATTATGTTCCTGAACTCCCAGAAAATAGGGGCATAGAAAGGTGGTGATGGGATTGAGTAGAAAATCAGTAAGTGTGCTCAAGATGGCTCAGTGGATAAACACTCCTGCTACCAAGCCTAAAGACTTGAGTTCAATTCCCAGGATCCACCTGGTGAAAGGAGATGACCAGCTCCTGCAAGATGTCCTCTGACTTCTACACAGATGCATGCAGGTATGACACATACACTTAAATGAATACATAAATGAAGGCAATAAAATTTTTAATTTTATGAAACATAAGCAAGTCAGTCTAGAAACATTGACATTGAGTTACTGCCATACAATCTATTAGAGATATTAATTAGATGAATAGAAAAGATTAAATGCATAGGGAAGAGTTGCCTCTGGAAATAGGAAGGTAAATTGGGAAAGTCTAAGTATATATTTGCTAAGGAGATGGGAGAAAAAGAAAAGAAAACTATTGGAAATATCTGACCTTCTGGGAAAGGAGGTAAGGAAGAGAGAGATGCTTAGATGTAGAAAGGCATTGCCAATTCTCTGTGCCATCTCAGAAGATCAGGAAAAACAATGTTAGAAGCATCAGTGTAGTGGGGAGTTGGGCAAGTGAGAAATGCAAGCAACAGGCCAGAGAGGGTCTTGACAACAACAATCTAAAGAAAAATGATGGTGGAAGTAAGTATTCCACAGTGAAAGAGCAGGGGCTGAGACAGAGCAGGTCAGGCACTGTGCTCTTGTAAAACTCCAGTAACAAAGGCCTATGTTCCACAGACCAACCTGAGACAAATATGGCTGCCTAGTCCCAGCAAGAGCCAGAATCCTGCATAAAACAGAAGAGGCCATTGTTTCCAAACTTGAGCATTGTAAGCATAGGCCTGAGGTGGCATCTGATGGTGGAGAGCCAGGATATGCCACCCAAGCACTTCTTGTTCAGACATTTTCTAAGAATGTGGAAGGGGCTTGGGGAAAAATTAAAAGATCTTTAGTGTATAGTTTCCTGGGTCTTCCTGATTTTCACTTGGAAATGGTTTGTCCTTAACAATGGCTTAATCCCTAATGGGTTAAATGTGGGCTACAGAGTCCCAGTCTTGGTTTTCTCCAGTTATCTGATGCATATTTTTAAAAAATGGACATAAAATGGAACATGAGTCAGGGATGATGCTCACCTCCCCAGAGTTGCCCCACCCAGCCTCCTCAAAAGTTTTAGCAGAGATACCATGACCCAAGCATGGAAATTCACCGCTTCCAGGACTAACCAGTGGGCCCTCTTGCAGGGCATTCTAAACCAGAGTTGCTGAGGGACAAGGCCTGGTATCAGTGAATAAGCCCTGGCCTGGTGAGGAGATACTGCCCCACCTCCTTCTGCTGCCTTCCTCCTGCAGCTGTAATAGTTTAGATAGATTTAAGGCCAGGAAGGGTTTCCACTCAGGTTGATTTTTTGAGGACTGGGAGGGTCGAAGAAGGTTGAGGGTGAGTACCATCAATAAGAGGAGAAAAGATGTTAGAGGTTTTGGGATTGGCAGTGTGAAGGCAGATTCAGTTACCTAGGCCTGACCAAACCCCAGAGTAAAAGCTTTAATTGTCTGGCCAAAGCTCCCTTCTTACCCTTGGTGTGATCCCAGAGGAAGAGTGAGTAGACGGACAGAGTTTGGATACAGTCAGCAAACCAAGTCTGAACTACCAGGTCAGAGTAGAGACCCTTAGGAACACTCATTGAAAACAGTAACACAAAGTACAGATAGCAAAAACAACCCACACAGGGCTCACATTATGAATTATGTAACTTGAATAATTTCCATTGTCAGTAAAGCTTCGGAGATGAGCTCTTCAGAATGAGAACCAAGGGAGGAGCCCTCCAAGGAGGCAGCTGTCTGCCTTACACGAGGCTTCCAGTCTTCAGCCTAGGAGCGGCAGGCTCAAGCCTGCTGTCATGGGGGCCCACCTTGCTGCAATTGCTCTCAAACAAGCCAAAAAGAACATAAATAATGTGTAATTAAACATCCCTATGCTAATAGCGCAACTCCAAATTTACCTAGCACTCTGTCAAGAGCCCAGATCTTTATCCAGGAGACCAGAACACTTGATCTTAACACCTTTGAACAGATGGAAACTGCACAAATGGGAGATGCAGGAATAGAAAAGAAAACGATGCCTCTTCTGTGCTAACCTTGGCACAGAAAGGACATAATGTGGAAGGGGGAACTATCAAGAGGGAAATTGCACTCTCTTCAGAAGCCAATGTACCTTTAATTTCAAAAGTACAACGGAGTACCATTTTCTAGACAGATGACTCCTCACTCTGTATCTCTTGCTGTTCTTTGGGTAGCTTCTGTTATTTCTCTTCCATCTGTTATTTTCATTTATTTCAGCTAGATTTTTTTTCCAAATTAGAGGATCTTATTTTGGGAACGATATATTCCATAAATGTTATCCCATTTGAAGGAACGGTTGTGTTTTTCTTTCTCTGCCTCTTTTTGGGGGAAGAAGAGAATTCTCTGCATCTGTAAGTCATGTTTGCACCCTAGGATCAAAAAAAATAAGTCTTCCCCTGATGAAATTGCTGATCAATCTCCATGCCTAGCCCGGTAAAATTTGGGTGGGCTTGGTCATACCCATACTGCCCCTCAGAAAGGCTCTCACTTTGCATATCCCTCCAAATGTTCTTCAAGTCCCTCCTGAGTGAAGACTTATCTAAGTTGTTGGCAGGCAAGGGAGTGGATATGCAAATGAAAGGAAATCTGTACTACATCCAGGGAGCTAGCTCTCATCAGAAGGACCAGAACATCAGAAACACAGAGAGGAGGGAGAGGGGAGACAAGTTATGCCTTGAATGCACAGCTACCTGGAACATATGCGTGTTCTGAACACACAGCTTCATGGAGACTCTGTGCCCTATTTACAGGTGACATTTCCACTTTTGAATCTTTTGCTGTCCGCATCTTAGGCATGTGAAACTGAACATGTGCTACTTCTCTCAAGTCCTCTCTTAAGCCACACCTCCATTCCTCTCGCAACTTACTTTGGCTCCTATCATGTTGGATGACTACTGCTTCCAAGTGTGACATGTGCTTCTCCATAAACATGGTTTTGTATGTAGTAGGCCTGCCTGCCTGCCGTTTGCTCTTTTCTCTACCTGGCAAACTCCTGCAGAGAAATTCCTGGCTCATCTCCTCCAAGCCAGCTGAAATGTTACCCTACTCTGGGATACCTTCTCCATCCCCTTTCCCCAACCCCCCAAATCCCCACAGTTGCCATGTGTTCCCCACTTCCTTTCACACACCTCCCATCTCACTAGGGGCCTATCGAAGATTGGATCTTAACAGTCTGTTTTTCCCTTGGCCAGTGTTAAACTCATGTTCTCTTAATGTCTGCAGGTGGAAAGAAAATCTTATGGCTTCCATTGATGGATGGTAGGTGGGTACATAGTGGAAGAAAATGTTTTCCCTTGAAATATCCAATTATAGCAGCTATATCTACAGATATCACTGAAAAATGTCTATTTTTGTTGTTGTTGGAAATGAGACTCACCTGAGGGTCGTGAGTTCTAATATTTCCTTTGCCATTAACTCGCTGTTGGTGTTCTGGAATCCTATCAGCTTTCCCTGTCACTGTCTTGAGTACCATATCTCTAGTCACAGATGCTATTTCCTTTACCTTACTTTTTCATGTCTCAAGCTTAAAATGATGAACTTGGATGAGGAGTAAGATATTCTTTCTATAGCAGAGACTATCATGGAGACACACAGTGAGGCAAAATGCAGAGGATAAGTGACTGACTGTATAAGATCCCCAACTCACATGAGTATATCTGTAACACAACCACACAAGCTAAGGTTCGAGAAATGTCAGACAAGGGAGAGAAGAAACATTCTAAGAGCCAGAGCACCAAACTGTCTTCTGCAAGGTACTTTCTTCTAGCCATGATGGGGAGCTACACCCATGAGTTCTCAACGGGAGAATTCTAAGCAAGACTTATATAGTGACCACACCAGTGACCACATGCCAGTGTGGACAGGGGAGATTTTACAAGACACCACCCCAAAGATTGAGAGCCACAGAAAAACAATGGCTGCTGAGAGAGGGAGAAGTAGTGAGTCTTTTCTATGGGTGAACTTCCTGATAGGTTACCCAATCCTAAGTGTTCAGCACTAAACACATATGCATATAATGCGTTTATATATAATACATATAATTCTAGTAGAGGCCTCTCTCTCTTCTCTCTCTCTCTCTCTCTCTCTCTCTCTCTCTCTCTCTCTACACACACACACACACACACACACAGTGGAATGTTGACCTAGCTAACATCCAGATCCTTCATGTATGCCATGCAACCTTTTCAGCCTTGATCTCTTCGGAGTGAGAGGATGGGCTAGCCAAGGTCCAGCCCTTGGAAGAGGCTATGCAACTCTTTCTACCTTTGGTCTCCTCATCCTAAAGTGGTAGAAGCAGTAGGCAGGGGTGGAAATGTAAATACAATACTCCTGAATGAAATTCTTTTAATTTTTTTAAAAATTTAAATAGGGAGAATGAATTTATAGACAGAGAAGCTCTTTCTGGTTCTTCAGGAAAATAACATGTGACTGACTTGTCCTAAATTTTGTTGCCTTTGTTTGTCACCAATCCTCATCTGTCCATTGTCCAGTAATAGTGACAGCAGTAATAATAGAATCCAAAATACTTCACTATAATGTGACTTCTTGCTTTGGTTTTACTTATATGGTGTAGGTATAAAGAAATTGTACATAAATTGTGAGGGAAACAAAATTAGAATATTAAATAAATTCTACTATACTAAAGTGTACTTTTAAAAGAAATGTTAAACTTCAGTGTTGAGAAAAGTTGGACACTGGGTGGCCCAACTTCCTGTCTTAGAACAAGGAGGTCAAAAGTAGAAGAGGTTGCATGTTCTCTTGGAAGAGCTGGACACTGGCTAGACAACCTCCCACCTCAGGGTGAGGATAGAAGGCTGGAAAAAGTTGCAATATCCCACATGGAAAAGCTGGATGCCGGCTAACCAGACCTCTCATCTTAAGATAAGAAAACCAAGAGCAGAGAGGGTGCATGGACTACCTAGATGGATTAAAAACAAAGTTGAGATTCAAACCCAGGCCCACAGTAACTGGGGTCAGTATATGTCAGTGCTCTCCAGTCATTAGTAGGATAAGGAGATTCCCAGGAGAAAGAGCACCCGTGGTGTTTATTCCTACAACTGAAAGGGCAAGGTGCTTCTGGGTGAGCTAGCCAGCATAAAACAGAATTCTTGGCTCTCCTTTCTCCCTCCCTCCCAATCCATGGCCTCTGACCTGCCCTAACTATTGGAGCTGTGGGGCCATTGTCCCCCTTCCTCCAACCATTTCCATGTGTTTGGATTTCTCACAACGCTTAGACATCACCTTCCTATTGAGAATGTCTCTTGGTTTTCCATATGGAATTACAGCCATTCCCACAACAGCCCCCTTATCTGCTTTGTGTTTTCTCTGTATTATGTGTTTGATAAATCTTTTTACATTTTACGATTTTTTTTGCTCATTGTCTTTTTCTTTACATATATAAATCATATAATGTTAGGAATAAATGTCTATTTTATCAGCTAAGATATGTACACATCCTAGTACAATACTATTTCAAAAGGCTTTTGTTGAGTAAATGAATGAGTAGGTAAATGACTTAAGCAGAAGCCATTCTTGATGGACATAAAGAATAAAAGCAATTTGCATCCTATGCATGCACATGGCATCTATTCACTTATAGTCAGATTTTAGCCATATAGTACAGGATAACTACACTACAACCAATGCACCAAAGGGAACAGGAACATAGACTTTGTTTCCTGTCAATGAGACACTTTGCCCTAGTGCTGCTGCCTTGTAGGCCCCCAGTGTATAAGGAGGCTCTTGGCCCTCATATGACTGCTGAACTGGGGTGGGGGACTGATATGTAGGGACACTCCACTCCAGAGGAGTGGGATGGAAGGCATGGGGAGTAGAGGGTGGGAGGGTGGCACTGGGAGGGGTGGAAAGAGGACACTGTGATGGAGATGTAACCTGAAGTAATAAATATTTTTTAAAAAAGAAGAATAAAAGCAAGCAGTTCTTCATTGGTGTACTCTCTCCTCTCATTGTAGGTAAGGACTTTATCAACTCATATGTGAAGGCCCCCTCCCCCCCAGACACAGCAGGCTCTCCAACCAAGCCTGTTAACTTATAGTTCAGAGGACTTCCCTTGGAAACCTTCCATGTCCCTGTGGTCAACTAGAGCAATATGGGGATGTGACTCTGGAAATTTAGTCCACCTTAATCATTGCTCTTGATGGTGTTCTGTGATCTTGTGAGGTTTTTAGATCTTACTATGGATAAAGACTTAACTTGAATTTGAACTTAAAGTTTATTATGTTTTAATTAATCCCTGAACTCAACTCACTACATAGCTAAAAATGAGATATACAGATATGTTTAAGACTCTCTTTTTTTTTTAAGAAAAAAAAATGAGCAATTCTATGTCTAGATGGCATAGAGTTCAATGAGCTCATTTCTCCCTCCATCTCTATTTCTGGTATACATCGACTATTACATATTTCTGGTATACATTGACTATCACATATTTGGTCTTCTCTGGTCAGTACAGCAACTGGGCAGGCTAGTCTTCCTACATCCCTGTGTCCTGCAACCTTCAATCCTCCTGGCATTCCAAACTCATGAGGTGTTAGAAAATGGTCCAGCTGCTAAGAAAAGCAGTAGTGTATTCCATTCCTTTCATTGCAACATACAAAAACTGATTAAAATAATCTCTTAAACTTTGGATGCTCCACAGGCTGATATTATTTATCCATACTCAATGGGAAACACATCAGAGGCTACTTATCTAATAATGCCGATGGGTTTGCCCTATGTCAGAACGGTTCCATTTGTTTTATCTTCCAGTTGCACAACCCTTTTCTTCAAACAGAACCATATATATATAATGGAGAAAGCAGATACAATGTGACCTGTGGTGAGCAGAGAAAGCAGGCAGCAGGACTGGGAACCAGCTTCACTCTCCTTGGTAAAGCACCAGACATCTCTATATGATGCTTTGGAGTCTGAGAGCAGAGGCTGAAAAGCAGGGCACTAAGGTTCACATGCTTACTCACCCTGCTCACAGCAAAACAGGGAATGTATGCAAAGGTATGGCCAAGCTCCCAACCCCATGGACAAGCATGAACTATGCAGACTGTCTCATAAGAGTCACACACTAACCATCTGAATCCTTCATTGAGGAAATTTGTAGACTCATTAGTAAATAAGAGTGTGAAAGGAAGGTGGCAGAGGGACAATACTTTGCTAATATAGGCTGACTCTCCCTAATCTGACATTTGAAATGCTCCAAAATCTGTAAATTTTGGATACCACTATGGTACTCCAAGTGGAAAATTCCATACCTGACCTCATGTGAGAGGTTTCAATGAAAATGTGGCTTAATATAAATATCATATAAAATTACCCTCAGACTATCTGTATATGATATATAGGAGCATAAATCAAGTTCATGTTTAGACTTGAGTCCTGTCTCTAAGATCATGTTATGTATAGCAAATTTTCTAAAACCAGGGGGATGGGCAAAGTTCAAAACATTCTTGTTACCAGATATTTTATATAAAAATGATAACCAATCTGTCACATAAATGGAAATTAAATCCATCAGCATAAATAGTCAACTGCCTAAAAGGGTGAAGCCTGTCTCAAAGCTGTGTACAACCCCACCGCTCCTGGTTCTGTCATCCTTGAACTCTCAAGAACTTCAAAGAGATTCCCTCAAGTCAGGGTGGAAAGAATTGTTCTGAATGACCAACTCCTCCTCCATGGCAAGCAGAGTTCAGATACCAGAGCTGTGTCAGTATGATGTTAGAGTGTAGCCATTGTACTGGAAGAATAAAATCCTAACAGAAACAGAAGAATTTTTTTCAGGATTGGTTTTCATTTTGTATTTAATAAATGCAGGCAAGTGCCTTATATCTGTTCTGGCTTCTATTAAAAATATCATAAGTGGCATAGCTATGAATACCAGGAATTTTATTTCTCAACAGTTCTGGTGGTTAAGTCTAAACTCAAGGCACCAGAAGATTCAGTCTCTTGTGACAGCTTCCCCTCTGGGTCATAAATGGTACTCTTTGACTAATAAATGGTGCTTTTTTTTTTTTTTGCCATGTCCTCACATGGTGAAAGGTCATGGGAAATTCTGAGACCTATGCTACAGGGACTAATTTCATACCTGAAGATTTTACCATCACTGTCAGATCTCCTGTAGAAGGTCCCACCTCTTCCTGCCATCCCCTTGAGGTTAGAGCTGAACTCAGGAGACAGAAACACTCAGACCTCAGCGCTAGGTCACAATTTTTCCCTGACTCTTCTGAGATGTAGGCACATGTCAGTTGTACATTTAAAATCCTGTAGTAAGATGGACTCTTCCTAAGCCTTCCATTATGATGAAGTTTATTCTTCATTATGGAAATTTTGGGTATTTTTAAAAGCAATATACTTCATTCCAAAGACAATAAGAGAAAATCAAAGAGGACCCACCCCAAGTGCATAAACAATGGAACTGGATTCCACTTCAGTATTCTTGTATCTTCATACATAAATTCTAATTGACTCCATAGTGCATACTAAAATATAATGTATTTATATGAGGCTGCTTTCTCTATTTACAAACTGAGGTATAGATTGAATATGTCAGTCTGGTAATTAAAAATCTTGCCAAGTTTATAATTTTTCTTTTCCATGAGACTTGAATCATTTAGATTTGTCTCTATGTTACCTTGACCCTCCCCCCAAAAGATAAATAACACTGATTACCAGATAGATGGCTGCTCTCATGAAAAGTAGAGACAAAGCCAGAGAAAAGAGTCCACTCCATTTATTCATGGACTTTCATATTATTCCCCACACATCATCCTCAGGATCCAAAATACCTGCATCCATCCTTCAGGTGGCAAAGTGGTGATAAGAAAAAGAGACCAAAGGAGAACACTAGTTGTATTTCAGAATGGTTTCCAAAGCCTGTTGTGGATCCTTCAGAATGATCCTATAGACAAACGATGACACCAAAGAAGAGAAAGATACTGTCCCCATAAATACACAAAACAGGACATTCTTGTAAGTGTGACTGAAGATTATTCAAGCAGCAGAAACTCCTGACCATCCAAAAGCTTGAGGCACAGCACCCTTGATAATAGTATTGAGAAAGTGTGATTTCCCCAGTTGGCCATATCACCAAAGGTCTAGGAACTATCAAGAAGAGACAGTCAGGAATGCTAAGGTGTCTTACCACTCACCATCAGAAAGATGTCTCCAAAATCATGGGCTATTAAAACCCAGGAAGGTATATATCTTGAAAGAGAAGAGTAGCATCACCGATGACAAATTTGGTCTAGTTGCTAGGATACTCATTTTAGAGGTAGCAAGGGACAGGTGACCAAGACAGAGAAAGTTGAGGTAGATGTAAACTCCTAGGAGAACAAGGAAGCTGAGAGAGAGAGAGAGAGAGAGAGAGAGAGAGAGAGAGAGAGAGAGAAGATAGCTTTAAAACAAAAGGAAGGTATTGGGATAGAGGGACAAACATGGATCAGGCCATGGAGGTTAATAGTCTGAAAGAAACTTGGGAGGAGGGTTGATGAAAAATTCCATCAAAGTCACCCCATATGGGAGCTGGGAAGATTGCTCAACCAGTAAAGCACCTGCTGCGCACACATGAGAAACTGAGTCTGATTCCCTAAGCCCCGTGAAAAGCTATATGGTGACACATGCCTGTAATCCAGTGCAAAGATGAAAGGAATCCTGGGGATTTTAAGCCAGAAGCTGAGAGAAATCAACAAGCTCCAGGTTCAGGGAGAGACCTTGTCTCAGAGATAAGGTGGAGCACAAATGAAGACCAACACCCTATGTGTTCAGTCTATACCTCCACATGCACAAGCATGTATTTTCATACACACACACACATTGCCTCAATGGCCTTACAGAAGGACAGCTCCTTTAAAGATGTCTGGGACACAGTGAAGAGAGACTATCAGGGAAATAAGCTAGAAACCATTGCAAAAGCAAAGATGAGTATCCAGACCTGAGGTAAGGCTGCTCTCATATGTATTTAAGACACAAAATAGAGATATGTACTTGATCACATTCCTTCTACTCCACCCCATCACTCCCTGTTTACTTCTGGAATATAACCTGAAAATATTTGTTTGTTTACCTAGCTTTTTGTTTGGGACTTTCTGTCACTTTCTCAATGCATTGGGTCAGAGGCAGGAGGTGTGTTCACACTTGCTCCTGACCAAACCCTGCAGGCCTTCCTGAGTCATCAACTGACTCCATTCCACCTGCTCAACTTTCTCATTAATTCCAAGAAACCCTGGTAACAATAAAGTCAACATTACACTCCTTGTTTTCATTTCTCTCCTCCCATTACATAAGTCTCCAGTTTTGCCTGAGTGCTGCCAGTGAGTCTCATTCTCCCTACAATAGGGAGAAACATTTCTTTTAAAAAGAATATTTCCAGCCTCCTCACATTTTCATGAAATTGCCTCACTTCTAACTGTTTCATTGCTTACATAAGCCCCGTTGCTATCTAATATTAGATCATCGCATTCTACATGACTGACTTCAAAGAGAGCATGAAAGATCCATGATTTGGTACATTCCTACAAATCTTAAAAAAAAATCACTCTGCAACATGAACTGACCTCAATGTAATGCTTCACTAAGTTGTTCTTAGTTAAATTCTTCTTTAAGAAAAAATGTTTGCTGCAGTCATTTCTATGAGTAAATATGACTCTGCATAAGGTATGCAGTTGTTATTATTATAACTATATTATAGTGTATGTCATTTAAAGATATGATAATCTGATGAATGCACAAAATGTTATGTAATGAAACAAAACCTCAAGTCACCCTTTAGGTATGAACTCTGGGAACAGCTGAGAGAAGGAGAAACAACCACACACCAGAAAAGGTGTTGACCTCCGGTGAGTGTTTCTTCTGGGTGTCTGGTGGCAAACTGTCCTAACCTTGAATTCTGGCCTCCACATTTGAACCAAGCACTTCTCTTTGTGAATGATTTTGCAATGTCAGTATCAGCTTGTCATTGTGGAAAATAATCTGAAAGACTATGTGTGGGTTTGCAGTTAACTTGGGAGAGGAGCTAAAACCTGTAGGGGAGTGAGTCTGATTTAAAAAACAAAAAATAAAAGAAGAAGGAGAGAAAAAAGACTATTTATACAGGCTATGAAGAGAGGTGAGAGTGGATAGTGAGAGTAATGGTGGGGGGGGGGGTCTGTAGTTGTCTTTCCTTCTTCCTAACTTCTTCTGAGCTCAGTAACTAGAAGACAATCCTGAGTACAGGGCTTGGATTTACACTTGAGGTCACTAGGCTCAGTGCCTGGATTGTTTCTTTGCACCATGGAAATACGTAATTCTTAACCCAGTTGAGCCAAACATAGCAAAGCTCAGAACACTGTGTGTTTCTCGCACATAGGGTCCTCGCCGCGCACCACCTATTTCAACTTGGCTTGGCCGCATCTCCCATATGTCTGCTTTCCACTCTCAGTTTTCTATGTGCCATAGCTGGGGTGAGGTTAGGAAGGGAAAGGTGTAAGAAAGAAATGTCTTGGGAAATTTAAAGATGAAGGAAAATAAACTCATAGGGAAATTCCGTCCTAGACTTAGCAACTAGAGAAAGATGGAGAAAGCATAGAGCCAAACAAACCATCCACAGTGCAAGCCTTCAAGAATTCTGTTTGTACTGAACCATAGCGGTGACAAGGCCAGGGAGAAGAGCTACAAAAATGTACCCAGAATGTGTTAGGGTCACAAAGACATAAGTAAGACTCCTTTCAAGACTGGACAGGAGTGTGTCATAACAGACACACACACACACACACACACACACACACACACACACACACACACA
>CAJQZJ010034140.1:2160976-2233986 GCA_907164525.1 Lophiomys imhausi
ACACACACACACACACACACACACACACACACACACACACACACACAAATACACACATATCCACGAAAGCAAAAGTAACTTAAAATAATCCTGAAAATCCCAAAAAGTGCCCAGCTGGCACCACATGGTTAAAAAAATAAGCATTTCAGCTCTCCGCTTTCATAAGAGAAGGTTTGTTGTGCAGTGGGTGGTCTTTAACACAGAAACTCACCACTAGTCAAGGTGTAGATAATAAAATATCTGGAGTATTCTACCACAAAGGCAACATCTATATCATAACCCCACCCCACCCCCAAGACATGGGGACCATTTCAGCAAAGGGACAGAAAGATTGTAAGAGACAGAGGTCAGGCAGGACTAGAGAGAACAGTGTCTTCTGGATATTACAGGACTGCCTCAGTCATGAACCTATAGCATCTGTAGATTACTACACAGACCTTCACAACTCAACACTCCAACATAGAGGTCAGAGGGTCCCATGAGCCCCCATACCTAACTGAAGAGTTATGCACAGTTGGTGGCTTTGGGGGAGGGGGGAGAAAGTGTGGTTTCTTTAAGAGTGTAGCCCTGCACAGGAGAC
Organism: Lophiomys imhausi; assembly: GCA_907164525.1. Taxonomy (NCBI): domain Eukaryota; kingdom Metazoa; phylum Chordata; class Mammalia; order Rodentia; family Muridae; genus Lophiomys; species Lophiomys imhausi. The sequence goes on from CAJQZJ010034140.1 coordinate 2,161,557, forward strand.
AACTTCCTGAACAGAACACCAATAGCCCAGGCTCTCAGATCAACAATCAATAAATAGGACATTATTTATTGAAACTGAAAAGCTTCTGTAAGGCAATGGATACTGTCAAGAGAACTAAATGGCAGCCTACAGATTGGGAAAGGATCTTCACCAATCCTATATCTGATAGAGGGCTAATATCCAAAATAAAGAGAACTCAAAAAAGTAAACACCAACAAACCAAATAACCCAATTAAAAATGGGGTTTAGAGCTAAACCAAGAATTCTCAACAGGAGAAATGCAAATGGTGGAGAAGTACTTAAAGAAATGCCCAACGTCCTTAGTCAGCAGTAAAAATGTAACTCAAAATGACTCTGAGATCCCATTCATACCCGTCAGAATGGCTAAAATAAAAAACTCAAGGGACAGCACATGCTGCAGAGGATATGGAGAAAGAGGGACACTCCTCCCTTACTAGTGGGAGTACCAACTTGTACAACCACTCTGGAAATCAATTTGGTGCTTTCTCAGAAACTTAGGAATAGTTCTTCCTAAAGACCCAGCTACTCCACTCCTGGGAATATACCCAAAAGATGCCCCATCATACTGAAAGGACATTTGTTCAACTATGTTCATAGGTTTATTCATAATACCCAGAAACTGTAAACAACCTAGATGTCCCTCAACCAAAAATGGATTTTTAAAAAATGGATAAAAAACATTTATACAATGGAATAAATACTACCCAGCTATTATTAAAAAAAGGAAGTCATGAATTTCACAGGCAAATGGATGGAACTAGAAAAGATCATCCTGAATGAGGTAACTCAGACCCAGAAAGATACACATAGTATGTATTCACTCATAAGTGGAATCTAGCTGTTTAGTCCAGGACAGCCATTTTATAATCCACAGACCCAAAGAAGCTTGGTATCTAAAAGGGCTAAAGGGAGAGGCTTAAATCTCACTCAGAAGGAGAAAGAGAAAAGACACTGGAAGTAGATGAAGAGAGGGAACTGGGTAACAGAGGGAGAGAGGAGGGAGGGAAAGCAGGGGCAAATCAGTTGTGAGGAGAGTGGGGGTGGGAGGCAAGAGGGCTGGGTGGAAGATGGGAAACTAAGGTAGGGCATCTCTGAGACAAGCTGGAGATCAGTGACAGGGTAGGCCCCTGAGAAGAGACAGGGAGGACTCTAGCTGAGACTCCTAGCAGCAGGGAATATGGAGACTAAGGAGTCCTCCTTCTAGCTAGGTAGGACTTCTAGGGGAGGGAATGGATCACCAACCCACCCATAAAGCCTTCAACCCAAAATTTACCCTGAATACAACATGCAGCAGACATTCAGGGAATGTCCAAACAATGACAGGCCCAGCTCGAGACCTACCTCAAGGGAGAGAGCCAACCTCTATCACTATTAATGATACTCTGCTATGATTATAGACAGAAACATATCATAACTGTCTTCTGAGAACCTCCATGCAACAGAGGATCCAAACAGAAGCTGAGACTCGTGGCCAAACATTAAGCAGAGTGCAGGGTGTCTTGTGGAAGAATAGGGGAAGGATAGAAAGACTCAGAGGAGAACTCCACGAGAAAACCAGCAGAGACAACTAACTTGGGCCCATCGGGGCTCACAGAGGCTGAACCACCAATCAAAGGGCCCCCTACACATATGTAACTGATGGGCAGTTTGGTCTTCATGTGGGTCCCTAGCAAGTGGGATGAGGGCTATCTCTGATAAGGAGTCCAATACCTGCTTTTTACTCACCTCCCTCTAATGGGGCTGTGGTGCCTGGCCTCAACAGAAGAGGAAACACTCAGAGCTCAGACATGATATGACTGGATGTGCTGGAGTGGGAGGTACTTGGAGGGAGAGAAAGAGGGCATCCCTTTTCTGAGGAAAAGGGGAGGAGAGATTGGGGAAGGGGATGGGAGGGCGGGAGAATGGAACCCAGTGGAGGGGAGGGAAAGAGCTTTGATTGGGATGTAAAATGAATAAGCAAATTGAAAAGGAAAACAAAAACAACAAAACAAAAAATGAGAGTGTGGCCCTGGTAAGTTGACTATATTCCAGTTGATGGTCCCATACCCATGAATATATATGGGTAGCACAGATTGACTCAATGAGTCATAAACAAAGTAACAAACACAAAGTAGTTAGGAGAGGATGAGGAATGGGGGGGGTGGATATGGAAGGAGATAGAGAAAGAGTGGGACTAAATCTGACCAAAATTGATTGCATATATGTATAAAATTCTCCAAGAATAAAAATATATTTTAAAAACCAATACTTTAGTCTCTAAAAGTAGCCCCAATACTTATATTCCTCAAATGGTAGTTTGACATAAATAACAGACAAACTTAATTGTTAAAAAAATGGACATAAAAATTGATTTTTTCTTTTTCTTTTGCTTTTATCTTATGTGCTAGGAAATTGAGGTTCAGAAGGGCTAGGGCACAGACTCACCCATCCACTAAATGTGTAAGATGGCCTTTAGATTACACTTCATCAACGTGCTCTCTTTGTTCATCTGCTCAAGTGGAAACAAGACTCTTTAGGACTTTTCATGGACGTGTGATGGATCACGATTTTCTTCATCCAGTTTCCTGACCAAGGTCCAACTTTCCCACTCTGCAGCTTCTCCACCCATAGGCATTCTCAGCTACCTGACTTGGGTTCGGAAAGGGACTTAATTCGCTCAGTCGATAAAAACCAACTCTCCTAGAGAGGGATAGGCATTAGTTAGGTTCTTTATTTTCATCTCAGTTGTTTAATGGACTTCAAGACGCAAGTAGGGCCAGCCATTACTATCATCAATATTAAGACGAGGCAAGCTAACGTCTTTAACTCCAAGGTGAAGCTGCACACTAGATGAGAGCTTAAGATCCTGCCAGCTGAAGAAAAACACAAAGTCTAGACATGAGATTCTTGTTTGCTTGCTGGTTTTAAATTTCCAGGTATCTCCCTTCCTTGCCTCGTAGACTACTTACAGTGGGGTTCATAGGAACACCTATCTTATGGAAAAACCAAGCACCTCACCAGTGGGACATATGTGCCTATTGTAGCCCTGACTCCAGGTTTGTTTCTCTTTGTGAGATTCTTCCATTTGAGTCTATAATAGATGTCTTTGAACTTTAAGAAAAATGCTCCTTGGGAGACTACGACAAGCTTAAAGATATCTGGAAAGTTTGCACAAAGGCCCTTTTGGCAACTCATTCAGCCTTGAGTTTCTCTCCAAACAGGGCAATCTTTTATTGCCTAATAGGTAAAAAGACAAATGAATACATTTAGCCTTAATAGCATTCCTTTTCAACTGGAATGCCTCTGCTATTCCTCTTCTTCCCTTTGTTTCTCCATCAGAATGAAACATCCATCCATCTATCCAGAAATACATATGTTGCATTTTATTTGCAAGGCACCATGGGACATACTGGGCAATGATGAAAGAAAGCCAGTTGTACCTGTGGTTTAAGGAGTTATTCTCTTCTGCCTTGAGACCCACTTTAAATGAAAATTAAAACTAAGGTCCAAAGTTAATGCTGAGGGAAAGCAAGACTGAAAAAAATGAGACTCCCTCACCCATCCACCTTGTGTGTGCAGCTTTGGCAAAGACAAAATATTTATTGTATATGAACAAACACCTGTTATTCTGAGATAAATACAAGGGAAGGTCAGTCTAGAGTTGAAACCTAGTGACATGTAAAGAAAAAATAGCAGATACATAAGAGAATAAAGTGGAAGGACCAGTCTGTCTGAGCTGAGGATGCTGGCGACTTGTCAGCATGCACCTGGAAGCAGACACTGTAGCCTCTGGGAGATTACACAGTCCTTTGTGGACAGATTGTCATCAAAGTGAACCACAAGCAGAGGTTCCATCTATGCTATGATGAACCATGCCCTGACTTGTATGGAGGCAACAACCTGGAAGCTTTCCTATCATCCTCTGGGGAGGCATTCTGGAACCAGACAAGACCACTGTGGTTGGGTGACCCCCTTGTTAGAGGTGGTGGTTCTTTCTAACATAGAGTTCACCAAAGGTGCTTTGAGCAACAAACCCAAGAATTATACGTCTTGGGAAGTCAAATGCACTTCCTACCCGTTCTCTCAACCCAGAGAGCACAACACTTCTCTTGATTAACTCAAAGAACTGGATAAAGTAACAACTTGAAATTAAATATTAGGTGCTCTTGTTCTTTTTCAATGCTTTTGGTCACCACCACTGAAGGGGGTTTTTCACAGGCTAAAGAATCTCCTTGGAATTTTAGAAATCTCAGCCTGGCTTGACTTTGTCCCTCCTTGTCTGTTCTCCATCCCTCACATGGAGGAGTTCAGCTATCTCTTGAATTCACTATTCCTTTCTAAGTTCAATCTATTGAGTATCCAAATAACATACCAAATGTTCTCTGTAAGCATGTTTTATCTAAACAAAACAATATCTGGCCTAAGAATAGGTCATGTTACTCCATTGTCACTGAAGGAGTTGAAGTAAGGGGTAGTCACACTCTTTGCCCTTTTCTATTACAAACATTTAGCTGTCCACCCACTTGAGAATTGCAAAATAAGACTAGAATTCAAAAGATGTAAAAATGAAAATGTATATACACAAAAATGTGTATATAAGTATACACATACATATGTCATGCATATAGTATACATGCATGTATGTTTACATGTATATGATATACAAATGTATCTTTAGCTCATAAGCAGGGACATGATTACCTAGCTCTATGGTATGATTCTGAGGTAGACAAAGATTAGAATAACAAATCACTAAATCTACATAAGTGACTAAAGATTGAACACACTGTCCCATTTTGCCTGTGGCCAGAATTCTACCTCTAAAGCAAGTGGTTCTCAATCTTCGTAATGCTGTGACCCTTTAACATAGTTCCTCATGTTGTGGTGACCCCCAAGCATAAAATTATTTCATTGCTACATCATAATTGTAGTATTGTTACTCTTATGAAACGTAGTGTAAATATCTGTGTTTTCTAATGGTCTAATGCAAACCCTATGAAGGGGTTGTTCAACCTCTCCAAAGGGGTCACTACCCACAGGCTGGTAACCATTGCTAAACTAACAGCTCATGGGTGGCCACAAAGAAAGCTGCTAGTATAAACAGTTGTAAGATGGCTGTGAGTTTGAGGCCAGCTCCATACTTGCTTTTAAACAAGAGGGTTGGAAAAACTCCCATTGATTGTTTAGCATCTCCTTTTGCCAGCCCTCCATGGAACACTCTTCGAATTCCTTATAACAAGCAACTGATGTGAAGAAAACATGACTCGGGACACCTACCTACCACTGACTTTTCATGTTTTCTAAAATAATTATCTTTTAATCTAAAGGCAAGTTTTAAATATAGATATTTCCAAACTGTGATAAAGGTAAATTCCTAATAAATGAGAATGACTATATATTTTAGATGCATAATGCAAATCGATACATTTGCAAATTAATTTAGCATAAGCTATTTAAGAAAAGTGAGTGATAAGCTGGTAATTTTATTTACTAAAGCTAATTTGAGCAGGTACTTAGGAATTCATTATGAGATGAATCAGCCTCCATTCAACAAGTTTACAGACTGCTTAGGACCTGTGATTACCACAGTAAATCAGGGGGAAAGTTTCACCCCAAGCAGGAGACATGTCAACACTGTCATTTAATTAAATCAAAAAGCTGTACACAAGTGAGCTTTTTTCTTTAACAAACTTGTTGTGGTAATACAATAAACTTTTATATTTGCTTTGAATTTTAGCTGTTTTGAAGAATGAAAGTTGAACATGTGGGCACTGAGAACGGAAATTAAATTATTGCAACCCTGTCAACTCAGGAAGCTTTAAGTAGTGGGTTATACAACTAGTCGGTCCAACCCCCTTCTTATGGGGGTTTTAACAACTGTGAAAGAAAGATAAGCTATAAGAAAGGCATCTGAAAAGTAGTCCACTGTGATAATTACAAAGTTAAAGTGAAGACAATAGAAAAACACCAAAAACAAAGATGTAAGTGGTAAGCCCAAGGAGACAAAGATTGGGGCAATTCTGCAATAGTTGCTGACAGCACTCTGTATCAAACAATAGGCCATCAAGATATCCCAAAATAGTCTATTCTTTTCAAAATCTCTCTTAGAAAATCATTTCAAAGGAAAAAAAAGTTTTATGTATAAATATTCATTGCAGTAATAAAGCAAAAGAAAAAAATAGAAATAATCTAAGTGCCAGCTACAAGAATGGTGGAATTATGCATCTTCAATTTAGTGAACTGTTAGGAGGAAGGTTACAAAATAAGCAAAGATTTCCCAACAACTAACTAGAAACTCTGGTAATAGAAGGTGAAGTGTGAATGTCAACTTTACAATTGTTCTCTCTCCATTGTTTTATCTGGTACAGAAAATTAATGGAAAAAGCAATCTATAAGAGAAAATAAAAAGGAATCCATTATCAACCAATAAGCTTATTGTGGGAATTGCTCCCTCCACTTGAGTCCAAAGTCCCAGGCCTCTTCATATGTGTGGTGTTACTTGCCTGTTGTGTGTTGGACAATATCTGCTAGTAAATTACATACTGTTTTATGGGAGAAATAAAAGAATTGGCTATATGTTGGAGGAAGAAGAGGGAAGTTTCCTTGTCAAAATTATAGCATATCAGATAATATGAGCGAAGCAGAATTTCATTGTTGAGAATGAAGTTTCCTCTCACCTGCCCCCAAATATATTCAAGACCTAATTTCCACCACCTGTGAGTTTGCCCTTATTTGGTTGATGAACCTTTGCATAAGTAATCAAGTTATGATTGGGTCATATTGAGAACAGAGATTAGTCTAATAAGATAATAAACTCATAGGAAGAATACTATGGGACATTGGATGGGAACATTAGAGGCAATACCTATGAGAGAAGGGAAGTTGAGGATTTCTGGAAGTCACAGATGTGAGGAAAAAGCAAAAGAGAATACTCATCTAAAACCTTCGGAGAAAGCATGTTCCTGCCATAACTTGACTTCAGAATTCAGGGCCCTCAAAATGTGAGAATACCTTTTGCTACTTGAAGCCAACACTTGCTTGTATTTTTGCTACAGCAGCCCCAAGAAAGAAACACAAATATAAGGAGAAGCATTCATTATGGTAAGTCTTCATGGTTGACTTGACTGTATTTAGAATCACCATGAAAATGTGCTTCTAGGTATGTTTATGAGGATATCTACAGACAAATTACTAAAGAGGGAATACTCACCCTAAATGTGGCCAGGACCGTACCATGGTCTGGAACCTGTCCTGAAGAAAAAGGAACATGTGAGCTGAGCACCAGTATTCACCTTTGTCATGTTCCCTGACTAGAGATACAATATCTCCAGCTGTCTCATATTCTTCCCATCATGCACTACACCTATCCTGCCATGATGGTAGATGTCCCATGTCCCCTCAAAATGTAAATCCACTCTTTTTTAAGTCTTCTTGTCAACTATTTGGTCATCACAAAGAGAAAAGTAACTAACAAATGATTAATAATTATTATAATTGATACTTTCAAGTAAAAGTTCCAAATGGAAGGGGGAATAGGGAGGGGTTTGTTACTGAGATGTAACTTGAAGAAAAAAAAATAAAGTATTTAAAAAAAAAAGTTCCAAATGGTATTCTCAACATATTATACAAGTAGTCTGTGAGAAACACTTTACAAGTTAAGGGATAAGAGCTAGAACTGTTCACAGCCTGGCTGGCCAGGTGGTTGCTGACTGTCATATAAGAAAATTTGATGCCCAATACTGACACCACTGCCCACTGGTGCCTGTAAGTGAATTACAGTCGTGCCATGCTTGTTTCTGGCTTTGTAAAATGATAGCAAGAATTGCTTCATTGGGCTATTGTGTGAACTACATAGCTAATAAATGTAAAGTAATTATAACAGTAGCTGTCGCATTTAAGGCTTCAATAAATGTTAGCTATAATTATCATGTCTGACTAAACATTTTGGTTCCATTCCCATTTTAGAATCATGAAAATTTCATGGACATATTTTTAGAATTCATATATCAATTTGTAAATTGCTTATATTCCACCATATCAACACTTCTCTTTTCCTAACTGCAACTAATTCCTAGCCAAATTAACTTTATTTAAATTAACCTCAGTAGCCCCAATACTAGAACCAGGAAAGTGGGGAAGGGTGAGTAGACAGGAGAAGGGAATAAAAATAAAACATTATTGCTAATTTGAGTTGCTAAGCAATCTAAATCCTATGAAGCTAAGTCTGGGAAGATCAGAGAGGATTTTTAAAGGGGATGCTCAGACAAGCAACATCCTCCATGTTAGCATAGCAAACAGCAATATGATTGGATTCTACCCAAACTTATCAGCAATGTGGAGTTCATCTGAAGTCTTAGTTACATGTGATCTATGTCTCTGTATTCTCCTTGAGACTCACCATGGCACATGCATCCAAGCACCAATAGAACATTTCTATAAAACATCATTAAGGTGAACAGTGAGCTATCTGCAGGATAACATGGGTAGATAACTTGTAGACCTATCCAAATTCAAGTTCCTACAATCAGTCTTTTTGGGGCCTACCAGCATCTTCTAACAGTTGTCACTTGGTCCTGTTCTTAGACATCTCAAATGTCATGGTAAATATCTACTGTCCCCATAACCACCTTATCCATCCTTCTGACAATTATGTATGTGACTCCATAGGCCTTTTTCTTTGAAAGGATAATACAAGATGAAGCCTGTGGCTAGGGAAAGCCAGGAAGTGAGCAGTTCTCACAGTGGGGAATGTAGCTCTATTCATTGTCAAAGATTTTTGAAAGAATGGTTCATATTTCTGAAGGCTAAATCACAAATCTACTCCTGTTGAGAAACTAATTAGCTATTTAAATGCCTCTGACTAATCTTGGTTTTTCTCATACAAATTAAGTAGAAAATAAGACTCTCTAATAACCAGTGTACCCCATAATTTAAAAAAGAAGGTACATGTGCATGCAGTGGTACTCAGATATTATATTCAAATGGAATCTAGTCGTATGGAGCAATTCAGGCTCATAACAACCCAAGATAAATACCTAAGAGAAGCCAATATGACAGGTAGGTTCCTACATTGTCAATATAGCCAAGAAAGGGATCTTTGTAGGGAAGTGGGGGAAACAGAAACACAAACTGTGAAAGGTATTGGTGCTGACATCTTGTTGGCACCTGGAAGAAATGCCTCTTATTGAATGTCAGCTTACGAAGAGGAAAAGAAAGGCAGCAGAAAAGAAAGGGCTGAATAGGTCCAAGGGAAAAGATCAATAACTCTCTCTGATTTTTGTTGGTAAACTGGCCAAGGAAAAGCTAAAGTCTGTACTGTCTGACAATCCAAGAGTCTCTCCAGATAGAAATGGCACTGCCAGACAACGGGCTCAGTGAACAGAGTGAGATGATTTGTTTGGGACTGTGTATTAAAAGGAAAACTACAGATGAACATGTTGTCGTCAAAGTACCTGGGTCTCGATGTTGTGATTTAACAACAGTTTACGGTTCCTGTCCAAAGCCTTCCACTTGGTGAGGACACAGGAATCCCAAAGCCTAGGCTGTGTGCTCAACAGCCAGTCTGAGCAGTGTGGCTGTGAAATTAATCACTTAAGGCTGGACTTCAGGAATGAAAGGAGACAATTAATAAGCACGTTGTCCAACCAGTGAAAACTGGAACCATCTGACTTCATTGACAGCTGAAGGATTCTTAATTCTCCCTGGAAACCCACTGATCTACAGTCATTGACTCATCTTTGATCAAGACTGCTTGCAAGGTGGGGGTGGATAAGGTGGGGGTGGATAAGGTGGGGGTGGATAAGGTGGGGGTGGATAAGGTGGGGGTGGATAAGGTGGGGGCATGACTTGAGTCAAACTGTGTCACCCTGCTGGAAAATTCCTAGGCTCACTTTCCCTGTAGCTTGAGGGAGACAGTACTGTCTGTCTGTGGTTTTTACACATTTTCTTCTCATCTAGTCAGGAAGATAAATATTTCTACCTAGACTTTTCATTATGGATTCAGCAGGGACAGGTGAGCATCATTGCTATTCATTAGGAGGCAAACACAATTGAACAAACGCAGCGCAGCAGCGTTTGTGTCTACGAAGCTTCAACACCCAATCATTTGACAAAGGGCTGAACAAAGTACCATCACCAAGTTCTACTTTCCTTCCAAATGTGGAAATTCAGTCAGTTGTATCCAACCATCTTCATTAGTTCAATTGTCATTGTTTCCCATTTTGTGTGACAACTTTTTTTGATTAACTTCGAAACATAAGCTTTCCTCTCTGCCATCTCAACATTCCTTCCTTCTCCCCCACCCTTTGCCACCAGGTAGTTTCAATATGGAATTACAATAGAAACATCTTTGTTCTTACATTTTTAATCAAGTAGCTCTAAATTTATTTTCACTACTTGTAGGATTTAACTGAATCCTGTGATATGAATAAATAGTCATTTGAGAGCTGAGGATGGAGCTTAGTTGGAGTGTTTGCCCAGCTACATGAATCTGAGTTCATTTCTTAGCACTGTACAAACTGGGTATGGATATTCCCGTCATCACAGCATTCCCGTGGTCGAGAAAGGAATATCTGAAGTTCAAGGTTATTCTCAGTTACTTAAATACTTTCTGGAGGGGGAGGAGAGAGATGTAGGCATTTAGAATTTAGCACCTTGGTCCTTCTGACTCTATTTCGAAGCACTTAGCGTTTCCCACGGTGGACAGGAGTTCCAGGCCACAGGCTTGGGATTACAGCTTGCTGTTTAAGTAAAGCATGAGCCTCATGCTTGCTTTGTGGTCAAAGCACTTACTCAAGTGCCCCCGTTTGAGTAGGGCATGAATCTGCAAAGGGTCATAAAGTACGCTACTGTTCACATTGCATATTAGGAGACAGCTACACGGGGTGGGGGGTAGGGAGGTGTTTACCCAGAACCACACTGTCGACCAGGCTGAGACCTAGTCACGGATGTGACTGCTGTCTGTGCATGTGCTGCTTAGAGGAGCTTGCACCAGGGCTCTGTTACCTACGTGGCACTTTGTAACTCCTAACAACCCAACATCCGAAGGAATCTACTGTGGAAATTTAGTTTCTGTACCACAAGATATATAGTTATGAATAACACAACCATCTCATTGTGCTTTTCATAGCTATGTGTTCTCAATCACATTTAAAGAAAAGTGATAATAGGTGTGTGTGTGTGTGTGTGTGTGTGTGTGTGTGTGTGTGATATTCACTTATGAGAATTTTAAGTCAACACATTCCACATGCTACCACTAAGTATCATGACAGCACTGACACGTTTGATGTAAATGGGTAGAATAATGGAAATATTTTCAAAACCACACGGTAACTAGAGGCAATCACAGTATGGATGGCCTAAATTAGCAAGTGAGACATGAGGACAAGACAGGTAAACCAAGGCATAGACATAAGATGAAAAGCCCCATTGTCTCCCTGAGGGACATTTTATCTACTTATGAACTAAAGTCCAAGGGTGGTGATGTCACAGATATTCTCTTTCTCCATTTATCCCTTCCCCCTTTCCTCTTTCCCTCCTTTTTTCTCCATGATTACGCCTCCTCCCTCCTTCCCTCCCTATTTCTCTCCCTCCCCTCATTTCCTCTCCCCTTCCCTCTCTGCCTCCCCCCACACCCTTTCTGCTTTGAGCATGTTAAGCTAGTTTTTTTTTTTTTAACCACCAAGTTACATTCCTGGCCCTGAGGATATAGATGATAACAATGGAAAATGCTTTGAAAGTTCTTTTCTGATCATGACTTACAGAACGCAAACATTGTCTTTTTGGGTGATTAATGGTTCATAGAAAAGAAGTTAACAAAAGGAAAATAATATGTCCCTTTTCCTGGTACTCTTTAAAAAAAAAATGGTGTAGGAGTTTATAGGAAAGAAAGGAAGACAGAAGGAGTCTTTCCTTTGGGCTACAGCCAAGGACAACCACAAAGGAGATGATCTTTGGAGATCAAAACTGGGAGAGGCTGTTCCAGGCTTGTGACTAAACCCTGGATGACATGTGATGTATGGGTGGAAGACTGAACACAGAGGCCAACTGAACTTTTGGGGGTGGGCTCAGTGCAGGGGCGCTTTGTTTTCCATTTATGGGGACTCTGTGGACTTTGAAGTTTCTGCCAGCAGCGGGGAGCAAAGCTTGCTCTGGACTTTTCACTCTGGCTGAGAGTGGAGATTTCTCTAAGGCAGCTCCATGCATGGACTGCAGGCAACAGGTTTGGTACAGCATGCAGCAAACATTAAAAAAGAAAGAAAGGAAAGGAGGAAGAAAGAAAGATAGAAAAGTGAGTGGAGGTAGACATATGATCCTGAAATTTCACTTCACAGCTTTGAAGCTAAATTTCTGGAAGGTTCTGGAAGGGGTTAAAAACCTCTAAGCCCTTGCTTGTTAAAACACCAAAGTAACCAATAGTCTTTCATTTTCAACCCCAAGATCTTGGCACAGGCTTGTGATCCTGTAGAGACACTCTCCTCAGGACTTGTTGCTCCCACATTCCATGTTATTTGTGGAAATCCCTTAGATGATCAACTGTAGGGCCCTGCACATTTGTTTCTGTGAAAACATCTGTTCTTTAGTCAGAGAACACATGCCAGAACTCTGAGATTACTAAGCAGAAGGGCTTTTCTGAAGGTTGGGAATGCATCACGCATCCTGGAGCTCAGACCTTGAAATTTTCCCCCAGCTGCCTAGTGCTCCAGAGATACTAGACTGGAAACCAGGATGTGCCCACCCATGTGCCCTAAGCACACAGCAAAATGTCTTTAGGTGCTCATTTGGGAAGGGTGTCCAGGCTTTGCTAGAGACCTGAGCATTCTAAGCAAATGTCCCTGGTGTCCCTTGAATATCACAGTTGGCGCTTTCTTTGTGAGTTCTTTGTGTGAGGTACAAAACTGTATTTTGAAATTGTATCTGTAATAAGTATGTGCAGACTTTCCTTTTTTTTTTTTTTTCCAGACCAGCTTTCTCTGTGCAGCCCTGGCTGTCCTTGAACTAGTTCTGTAGACCAGGCTGCCTTGAACTCAGAGATCTGCCTGCCTCTGCCTTCTAAATGATGGGATTAAAGATGTGTGCCACCACTGCCTGGCTGTATCTCTAATGAATATGTGCATATTTTTCCTTGTCACTATGCAATAAAATCATTATATGGCACTGGCATTGTTTTAGTCAATATAAGTAAGCTAGGGAATCTTCAAAGGGTGAGAGAAGATGTGTATAGATTACAACAAAATCCTTCAAATGAACTTCAGTATCTATGGATTCTGGAATCTTCTGTGGATATAGGAATCAATCTCCTCTCTCCCCCCCCCAAACAAAATAATGGCTGTATCATTTCAATATGTGTAAAATGGGGAATAATGACACATGGGCATATAGGAGTTAGGTATAAAGTATCTACATGACAAGATAAGGAAGATGGGGAATCAGTTGTATCTGAGAAGCTGGGGAAATAAGTAAATAAAAAAATTGCAGAAGCAAAAATAAATAATAAATAAACATTAAAGAAAAACCAAAGTAGGAAACCAAAATAATCAAGAAAAGGCTGATTAATTAAAATGGAAGACTCTAGTTAGATTTTTAGAAGAAAAAGAAAAGAAGGAAGGACGGAGGAAAAGAGAGAACAGAAAACATCAAAATCAGGAATTTGAAAGGAGCTACAAGCATAATTCTCTCATATGTTAAAGGGCTAAAAAAGCAAGTATTATGACCATTATGTCAACAACATCTTAAAACTTAAGTAAAATGAATTGTGTCCCTAAAACCATCATAGAGGAATTAGGGAGGGAGGCTCAGTGGAGAAGAATGCTTGCTGTACCTGTATCAGGACCTGAGTTCGGATCTTGAACACTTGCAAAGAACTGTATGTGACCACACACATGAAGGGCAGAGACAAGAGGATCAGAGGGGCTTGGGGACTGCCAGCCGAGCTAACATTAAATGAGAAACTGTCTCAAATGAATTAAGCATGGGGCACAAGACCAACATCTTTCTCTCACCTCTGACATACAGAGGTATGCACGTGCACCCCCCCACACACACAACATACACATATGCACTCACACAAGTACATATACCATATATACATACACCATATATATATACATATATATATGTATATATATATATATAATTCTTGTGAGTCTAGCCCTTAAAGGTTGAGCCATCTCTTCAGTCATACCACACCACGCACACATACACACACGCATACATATACAATTCTAAAAGTAAAAAGATTCACATGGTGGTGTTACATGCCTTTAATTCCAGCACTTGGGAGGAAGAGGAAGATAGATCTCTGAATTAGGGGCCAGCCTGGTCTACAGAGCAAATTCCAAGACAGCCAGAACTTCACAGAGAAACCCTGTCTCTAAAACAACTAAACAAAATAAAGTAAAATCCACACTCAGGAGGCTGAGGTGAGAGGATCTCTGTGAGTTCAAGGCCAGCCTGGTCTACAAAGCAAGTTTAGGATAGCCAGGACTCTGTTACACAGAGAAACCCTGTCTCAAAAAAAAAAAAAACCCAAAAAACAAAATACTGACAGATATAGATGAAACAAAAAGTTTATCTACATCTACTAAATGCTACACTAAATTTAAAATATTTGAGAACTCAGGTGCTTCAATGTTAAGTTCTGTAAAACATTTGAGAAATGAGTAATCCCAGTCATTAGACAAAAATCTGTAGGAAATATGAACATTTCTCAATTCTTTAGAAACCTAGCTTTATTCTGATAGTAAACCTAATGAAAGTATTTCAAGAAAAACATGATAGATAAAAAAAAAATCTTTATTAAAATTGGGAGACTGGAGAGATGGCTCAGTGGTTAAGAGCACTGGCTGCTCTTCCAGAGGACCTGGGTTCAATTCTCAGCACCCACATGGCAGTTCACAGCTGTCTGTAACTCCTGTTCCAGGAGATCTGACTCCTTCACATATGTAGGCAAAACACAAATGTACATAAAATAAAAATAAATAAGTTATTTAGGAAATATAAGAGTTGTCAATAAGATATTAAAAGAGATGCATACAATGCATATCAGTTTAAGGAATCAAGGTTAGCCCAACTATTTAAAAATCAGTTAGCATAATTTACATGAAAATTAAAGAAGACTCACATAAGCATCCAATAGATACAGATGTTTCCCTTGTAAAATTCAATTCCAGTTCATAATATAAAGTTTTCCATGAATTAAGAATAGAAAACACTTCATCCAGACATAATGGCCCTATGAGAAAACTTAGACATGATGGATCCAATGGTGAAGAGGGCTCTGCTCTCCTTGAACACTGAGGTAAGGGATGTCTCTGCTCTTGCCTCTAACTGCCATCACTCAACGTTGTAGTAAACTTTCAGTACGGTGCAATAAGGTAAGGAAAAGAGATAAAGGGCATGAAATCCAAATGTAAGAACTGTATTTACTGAAGACACTGTTATCTATGCAGGAAACTCTAAGGACCCTACGTAAAGACCTACAAGCATAATTTGATTGAGGACAGGAAACGTTCCTCTCAGATATGGCCCACTGACATGCTGAGTTTTTTTTTTTTTAAACTGGAAGAGGTTTTCTTTTTTTTTTTAAATTATTTTTTTTTCTTCAAGTTACATCTCAGTCACAAACCCCTTCCTATTCCCCCTTCCTATCCCGCCCTTCCACCCTCTTCCCCCCCAGAAGTTTCCCCTTTCAGTCCAACAGATGGTTCCTTCTCTTATAGCAGTAAGTATTATACAAAACAACAGATATAAATATGCCACATTTATGAGAGTTAAATGGCCCAGTATACCTTCCCCATGTCCAGTTTATACATATTTGGCCCCTGACTTTAACATTCTACTATCTAACCAACTCCATGAGTTTAAAGGTCTATATCTGACTCAACATTCATACTAACTTGCAACACACTTTTAAGAGTATCTTCTTAGATATATAACACCCTCTTGATTCCTAAACAACTCAAAATTTAGCTATGAGACTCAAGCTGTCTATTCTTCAACCACCTCAGAGACCTGAGAGGGATAAATATATCTGCTTATATAGGAAGTGCAGAGCCTGCAGCTTCCAAAACTAAGAAATGACATACCAGTGGCTACCTGGACAGTTCCCATTTTCTCTCCATACATTCCTGCATCAGTCTTCAGCCTTTGGGTCCTGTTTCTCTGACAGACATTTGTTGTAGAGCAGGGATTATGAAGGACTTACCTACCCTGTCTTGGCAGAGTTAGGCTGTCGACATCTCTCCAGCCCCCACATGCTGAGTATTTTTAAGGGAAACAGAAATCCAACATCTTCATCTTATGCTGCTTTTCTTTCTCCCCTAAAGCATGTACATAAAAGAATTCCTTGACTTACCTCCCCTGTAAGGTCTAAAGCCCTCAATTCCAGAGACATTCTTCCTACACTCAACGGTCATAAGACTAAACAAATAGACATTGCTAAGATCTCATCATTTTATTCCCATTAGATAACACTCCTGCTTAGCACAATCCCACTGCATAGTACTTAGTCCATTCTATATCAAAGCCCAAATTTTCCTTCAGTCTTCATTTCTGATAACTCTCATACAGCTACCATACATAAGCAATAAATTGCTTAGAAGTTCACAAATAATAAAGTTTTTTTTTACTACCATGAAAATAAAAGCATATTCAGGAATAATTTTGCCTCTTCAGTTATTGAAAGACAACATCTGACACTGTGCCTTGGGGTGACATGGAACATACTATGCAGCCCAAGTAGGCCATGGCCTCGTGGCAATCTTCCTACCTAAGCCTCCTGAATTTGGGGGTCATAATTTTGGATTAACATGTTCAAGATGTGAATGGCCTTATGCACTGAAAAATACATAACATTGCTAAATGCAACAAAAGCTATAAATAAATACAGAATCTCATAGCATGCCTGATAGGGAAGACTCCATGTTAAGAAAATATCTCCTGAAATTATATCAGCTTCAAGGCATGCAAGATTAAAAATCCTATAGATTCTCTATAAAAAAACATGCTATTTAAAAATGTATGTTATATGCAAGCAACCTACACTATACCTAAAATAATTTTTTTGTGAAAAAAGAAAACATTGGAGGGTTTTTTACCACCTGGCACCAGGAATTACTGTATAAAACTACAGAAATTGAGTCAGCTTAGTTCTAGTGCAAGGATGGGCACACAGAATAAGGAAACAGTAGATTCTAGAATTAGGTATAAATTCATTTGTTCAATTGATGTTTGACCAAGGCAATAAAAGCATTTCAAGACAGAAATTTTCCAAGGCTACAAGAGTTGGATACTGAAAATAAATGGACTCAATTCCTACCCTACGCGATACACAAAATATTTGAAATATGATAAAGAACTCTATATAAAAGGTTTTAAAAAATTCTAGAAAAAATATTCAAGAGGAAATTTTTCATAACTTCTTACAACATAAAAAGTATTATTTCATTGAAGAAAACTTAACAAATCAAATTAAATTTTGCTCTTCAAAATATATCACTAGATCACCAAGAGAACTGAGAACAATCCACATACCATAGCAGAATAGGTAGGTGGGAGCATAGGTAGACAAATGGTAAGCAGACAGGTAATAGATTATAGGTAGGAAAATAAACAAAAACGATAGATAACAGATACATAGGTAGATAAGTGATAGATATATAGTTAGGTGATACATAAGTAGAAGATAGGATGGATAGATGGATGAGAGATAGAAGATAGATAGAGAGATGATAGATTGATTGATAGACAGATGATAGATAGATATATTGATTGATAGAAGATAGAAGGATAGATAGATAGACAGATGATAATAGACAGGATAGATGATAGATAGATAGATAGATAGATAGATAGATAGATAGATAGATGATAGATAGATAGATAGATAGATGATACATAGAGAGATGATACATAGAGAGATGATACATAGAGAGATGATAAAGAGAATAATTTTGGTGAAGTTATATCTTTTTCATATCTCCTATAATTCTTATTCTTCAGGTCTATGTTATGGGGTCAATGATACAAATGGTCAGTAAACTTAGCACCAACCAGGTGTCAATCACTTTGAGCTATCTTTAGGCCCCTTCATTGTCCACCACTGTATATGGACTAATATCCATCCTTGGGACTATTAAGCAAATCCTTTTGAAATATGCAGACAGGCTCCTAGTTTTTACCAAGTCAAAGGGGAAGAACATACTTAGATAACATAGAAGTCTTAAAGCAGAAATACCCCCACTTTGCTATACTGTAACCTGGCTACCTGGTGGTCCTAGTAATATATTAAAAATAAAATTATCTTGATTTATGATTTTCTTGTCTAGGTTACTATAAAAACAGCGGGGCACTATCACCATGTTAAACACACAGTGAGATGATCTGAGTCTATGTTCCCAGCCATGGATACTCATTTTGCCTCCAGAGAAAACTCTCCTATTCCATTTAATGCAGTTAGGAGTTGCATTTTTGCATCAACAGACGACTAGACTCTCATGGTTTGAGTCAAGTAATTTTTACATCAATAAAAACTGCTCTTTAGGGCTGGAACTGTAGACCATGGCCTGGTCTCTTGGCTTCAACTTGTTTTGGGTGATTAAATTCTCTACTTTTCTAAAAAAGGTCAGACTGTGCTTCAGGGAACAGGGGGATCACTATGGACTCTTCTCAGTATACAGACGGCTACTCAAATAGAAAAGCAAGGCTTGATTTAAGTTTTAGATGGAATGAACACCAGAGTTGGCAAGACAACCCAACACCATATGATGCCCTGAAAAAAAATCGAAGAAACCTCATAAAGTGTGAAAAATATATCCAAAACCCAGAGAAACAAGGCCATAACAGAATCTCTCCTAAAAAGAAATGAGCTAAATTTTCACTTTGTGAGATGCCTACGTGGACACAAATTCTCTTTATGATCAGCCTGACACAAAGGCACAAGTTACAAACACAACTTCAGGGCTTCTGTCCAGGTGATGTGTGTGCCAGCTCCTGTGTGAAAATGGGGCCTTCACAGAGCCTAGGAATTTAGGATTGAAAAAAATCAAACAAGCAAAAAAGAGACACTATTGTGACGCTAATTGGGGATGTGATGTTTGGGAAGTTGTTTCCCTGTTCTTCAAAAATGCATAAATGGGGTTTCTGCCCCCATTTGCATTCTAGAGTGAGGTGGACCCCTTTTTCCCCCCAACATTATTATGATATCACTACCTGATGTAAAAAAAATGAAAAGCATCATTATTAGTATTGGAAATGTCTAAATCATATACAATTGAAGGGAAATGTTCGGAAGGAGAAGGACCCCTTTGTTTCAGTCTGCCACTGAGTGTTTAGAGAAAATCACTTCATCATACTCATGACTCCTAGTTAAAGAACACCATGCATGGTGGGGGTCCGCTGGCTGTTGATGCTCTTGTTAGTGTCCGATTGGCAGGAGATTTTTCCTAAATAGGCTCCACATTGTGGGAACAAAATAAAAGAACAGGTGGTCCTGAGGTCACTGAAATTGGCCTCTAAAAAGGTGATCTTTCTCAATGCCCTGGGGAGTAT
Organism: Lophiomys imhausi; assembly: GCA_907164525.1. Taxonomy (NCBI): domain Eukaryota; kingdom Metazoa; phylum Chordata; class Mammalia; order Rodentia; family Muridae; genus Lophiomys; species Lophiomys imhausi. The sequence continues at coordinate 2,181,105 of CAJQZJ010034140.1, forward strand.
ACACCTGCCATTAGCCTAACTGGCCACTGGGTGTGATCAAGTTCTACACAAAAGAAAGCCAAGGCCTTTCTGGAAATGATTTTCCTGGCAGATCTTATACACAGGATACACACACACACACACACACACACACACACACACACACACACACACACACACACCATGAAGCATTTGCTCTCACAAGAATAGGAAAAACTAAATGCCAGTCACTGCTTCTTTCTAACTTCCAATAAACTCTTGGTCTCCTTGATGATCTATTCTGCTTTTACTCCAAAATCTTTTCTTTAGGTCTCAAAGAGGAAAGAATACAAGTCAGTCTGTCTCCCCAGCAACACAAACCAACCTTCTAAACAATTTGATTTGTTTGTTTGTTCATGTTTATGTGCATTTGGTGTTTGACATACATGTATGTTTGTGTATGGGTGTCGGATCACCTGGAACTGGAGTTTCAGACAGTTCTCAGCTGCCATGTGGGTGCTGGGTTTTGAATCTGGGTCCTCTGGAAAAGCAGCCAGTGCTCTTAGCCACTCAGCCATCTCTCCAGCCCCTAAGTGACTTTTTTTGTTTTTTGGTTTTTTTTTTTAATATTTATTTATTACTTCAGGTTACATCTCCATTACAGTGCCCTCTTTCCACCCCTCCCAGCCCCACCCTCCCACCCTCTACCCACTATCCCTTCCATCCCACTCCTCTGGAGTGGAGTGTCCCTACATAACAGTCCCCCACCCCAGTTCAGCAGTCATATGAGGACCAAGAGCCTCCTCCTACACTGGGGGCCTACAAGGCAGCACCACTAGGGCAAAGTGTCTCACTGATAGGAAACAAAGTCTATGTTCCTGTTCCCTTTGGTACATTGGTTGTAGTATAGTTATCCTGTACAATATGGCTGAAATCCGACTATAAGTAAATAGATGCCATGAGCATCCTTCTGAGTCTGGGTTAGCTCACTCAGGATGATCGAAGGAGAGGAGAAAAGCCAAGGTGGGAAATGCATTTAGAATAGTACTGCTGGGTCTAAAGAAGCCTACAACTCAAACTGTCTGTGCAAAACTCATGCATCTACCCCCAGCTAATGGTGCCCCACTGGAGTGAAGAGATAAGAATTTTTAGCTCTTCTTTGATAGTTAGACCCAAATACCTTTGCTCTAGTGAATTGGACAAATCCCCACTATTAAAGAAACTAATTCAGCTATGATAAGGACTTGGGTTCAAACAATGTGAAAGAGAGTTTTGTTGGGTGGCTCCTGAGGAAAGCATTGGCAGATGAGATGTTATTATTCTGTTTCGAACACTGAACTGATCAAGGATTAGGGGATATAATTCTAGTATTGCAAAGAAACAAAGGAAGGTCAACCACACACATTATTTGTACCTCAGTTTTTAGTCAAGTATAATTGACAGAGATTGCATATATTCAAGGTATACAATATGATGATTCCATGTATGTAAACATTGTGAATGATTACCACAATTGAGCTAATTACATCCATCACCACACATAGCACCACTGTATAAGTCATAAGCACATTTAAGATCTCTCTCAGCTAATTTCAATTTTAGGACACAGTACTGTGGACTGCAGTTAGCAAACTGTACCTCAAAACCCAAGACTTTCTCAGCTTTGAAACAAAGTTTGGATCCAATCACCATCGACTCTCTCTCTCTTTTGCTTCACACCCCCAGCACTGGCTATTCCAATATACACGTTGAACATTGTTAGTTTCTATTCACAAATGGAATCAAATCAAAAAGCATTTGTCTTTCTGAATTTCAATCATTTCACTTGGCATAATGTCCTTTGTTGTTAATCTCTGTGGTTGCAAATGGCAAGATGTCCATCCTTTGATAGCTGAATAATATCCATGTACAACGGTGCTGTGTGTGGTGATGGATGTAATTAGCTTGATTTTGGTAATCATTCACAATGTTTACATACATGGAAGCATCATATATATATATGTTTTATATATATAATGTTTATTATATATATATATACACACACATATGGCACATTTTCTTTATTCATCCATAATGGACACTTACATTGCTTCCATATCTTGTCTATTAGAAACAACACTGCAATAACCATGGGTGTATATCTCCTTTCAAAATGGTGCTTTTACTTCCTTTAAATACAGATGCAGAGATAGAATTGCTGGATCACATGGTAATTCTAGACTGAAAATTTTAAAGCACCAATGTACTATTGCCAGCAATGGTTGAACCAGTTCATATTCCCACTAATGGGATGTTATGTTTGCAGGCGGGGGCAGTGGTTGAGAAATGGGGGAAGAGATGCTAAGTCCAACTGTATTTCAGACAAGAGGCTTGTTAAGTCTGAAGCAACTAGGCAGGGTCTCAAGTGAGGAGCTTCAGTCCAGCCAAAGCATGACATCTCTTAACCGTCTCCAAAGGAAGGGGTGGTCTAGCACTGTGAGGAACCAGGTTTAGTTAACATGTGACCTGTGTCACATGACCAGGGCTGGAGAAATGGGCAAACCTGACTTGGGATTTATGTAACATGCGGCCCATGTAATGTGACAGCAGTTAGACTGCCTTTTATTGCAGGTAATAGGAAGATGCATAGCGTGGTGGCCCTGCTCATGACCCTCTCTGCCTGGGGCCTAGTTACTTACAGGCTCCAGCCTCTCTAACACAGGGGCAAGGTTTTCTTTTGTCCCTGTGTCCTGCGTATCACTGCAACCTCTTGGTTTGGGTAGTACCCACACTAACAGGTGTGAGGTGATATTTCTTGGCTTTGATTGCATGTCCCTAATGAGCAGTGATACTGAACCCTTCGCCTCACTTGTTGGCCATGTGTATCTGTCTTCCAGAAAAATGCCTATTTGGGTCCTCTGACCATATTAAAACAGCAATAATGGAGTCTTCACTACTGTAGATGAAGTTTTAAAAGATTTACAGCTTGTTAACACGCTCTCCTTGTGTGCTGCTTCATCATTCTGCTGATTGTCTCCTTTACTATACAGAGGTTTTGTCAGTTTGAGACAATCCCACAGGTCCACACTGCTTTGGGTAGCTGTGGTTTTTTTTTTTATCATATCTATAACCAGTGATAACATCAATATCAAGGAGTGTTGTCCCTTATGTTTTCTTCTATGGGTGTTATGGTTTCAATCTCATGTTAAAGTCTTAAATTTACAGTTAATATATATAGAGAGGGTAAAGGTAAAATTCCCTTATTGGGTGGAGATATCCAGTTTTTCCAACACTATTGATGGAAGAAACCATCTTTTCCCACTGTGTATTTTTGGCACCTTTGTCCAATATTAATTAATAGCACATGTGTTTGTAGCAGTTCTAGGCTATTTTTCATTGGCCAATGTGTTTATTTTCCAGTATCATACTGGTTTGAAAACTTTAGTTCTTTAATACAGTATAAATCAATGAGTATAATGTCGTTATCTCTCTTCTTTATAATCAAACTGCTCTGTGAGTATGGGAGGTCTTTCTTGGATCTGTGACTAATTTAGTTTTGTTTTGTTCTTCTGTTCCTGCAAAAAGTGACATTAAAGTTTTGATAGGAATTACATTGACTCCAGAGACCACTTTACTACAGACATTAAAAGATAATAATATTTTCAACCCATAATCACAGGACATGCTATTCACAAACATTGTCTTTATGCATTGTTAGGTACTGTCACTCCTGATCTTCAAATAGGTACATGCGAATTTATACACACACACACACACACACACACACACACACACACACACACACACGCTCACACACAGGCACACACACAGGCACACACATGCACACATGCTCACACACAGGCACACACACACAGGAGAGACGGGGGAGGGGGGACTATAGGTTCTAGGCTAACTACCAACACCTTTGCTATGGACCTATAGTTTAAATGTCGGTCTTTAAGCTTACACGGCCGAGTATTCCTTTGATTTCTCTCAATTTTTCTTCAAAGATTCATTGTGCCTTCCCTAGCTGAGGTTGGAAAAACAGGTACATTACATCTCTCTGAAAAACCAGGGTCCAGTGCTGCCCTTAAGAGCACATCTCTATTTTCCTAACATCTTATTTCAAAGAAATGCTTAATGTGTGTGTGGAATGAATGCCCGGAAAATATTTGTTGATTTCTGCACTGTGTCTAAAAATCAGCTGGAAGCAACTTCTCTCAGTCTGCCAATTGTCAGAGACGGCTGAGTGCCTGGCCTTCCTCCATGTCCCTTAGCTAAGGATATTTTTTTTTTCCTTAGTGAAATGTGCTTGGTGAGAATCTACAAACTGAGCAACAAGCCACAGACTCAGAGCTCAGACTGGAAATCTTCAATGGGTCCCGGAATCATTGGACTCTTAAGCTGAGCGTAACTGGCATTTTAATTTTAAATAAATGCAGCAATGCAACCCATAAAATTTCATAGTGCTTAAGTGCCTTAGTCACAATTCATAAAACTAATGAAAACAAACTAAATCTCATGGCCCTTGAGATTTTCATCTATGCTATTCTATACCTTATTTTTCTTCTCTGGAAAAAAAAATTGAAGTCATAGTTAATAGCCAGGGTTATACTGGTAGGTACTTTTTCCTTAAGAAAATATACCGGTATAACCTCAGGTACTTTTTCTTAAGGAAGCTTTTTAGGGGCTAAGGGTAGAGCTGAGTGAGTCAAGTTCCTACCCTGCAAGCACAAGGGCCCTAGGTTGATCCCCAGACCCCACATTAAAATGTTGGCTGTGGTAGTGCATGTTTGCAACCTTGAGCTAGGAAAGTGGAAACAGGTGGACACCTGGCATTTGATGGCTTGCTAATCTATCTGAATTGGTGAGTTCTAGCCCAATGAGAGACTCTGCCTCAAAAACCAATATGGATGGCACCTAGTGAATAATGTTCAAAGTTGACATCTGACCTCCACACACACCTGCACACATGTATACACATGTTCTCATACATAAAAGAGTAAAAAAGAGACACAGAGAAAGAATGTTTAAGCATATATGATCCTTATTGGCATAAAGCTCAAAGATCAGCTTCACTTCATGGCATTTCCTAAGACAACTGTGGAGTCAGATCAATTCTAAAAGTAAGGAGCTTAAGTCTCTTTCCATGTCAAAACACCATGGGAGTTTTTAAGTGCCAAAGGGGGAAAAATTACTAAAAGATCCCTGGTTGTTAAAAGTTTCTCCCAATGAGGGAACATACTGTGCTTTTCTCTCCTCCAACTGAAACTTGCTCCTGTGAGCAAGTGAGCAGCCAGTGAGTAGATTCCAACATGGAGGAACACACGCCACCACAGCAGTCCTACAATCTTGCTAGGAAACGGGTGTGTGACTAGTCCTTCCTACTTCTGACCACAAATCTCGGTTCAGCTCTTGAAATATGTATAACTCCAGTGTCACCCTATTTTAGCTATGTCCAACTCCTTATAGTTCTCTAGTTTGAATGATTTCATTTTATTTTTTCCTGTGACTTTCTTTCTAGAACATTCTGGCTTCTTGAGAAAAAGCTCCATCATACCTAAATAGTCCAGGTCAATTCCTGTCTAGAACATTCCATTCTTACTTGCTAAGCTTTGAATCCTCTTCAGCCTCTTGGAATTCATTTGATTTCAATTTCCATTGCCTTGAATTCAGGAGACTGGCTAGTCCGATTTACAAAAATGAATGCAAAACAACGATCACTTCTATAGCCTTGATGATGGTCGTTTGTTTCAAAGGTCACCATTGAGACTATGGGGCTTGAATCAATGGTGCAGACCTCTGAATCTTCATCCCATTCTATTGATTGCTTAACTGGCTATTTGACACCTCCTGGGGTTGAAAATAGGATTCTTTCACACACCAAATGAATCTTCCCCTAATCAGCCCCCGAACTTTTATTGATAGATATTTGTACATCGCCTCCCTGAGCATGCATGCTGAACCTCCCCCATCCAAATCTGTCTACAGGTCCTGAGGACTGTGCTTTTGCAGTCCATGGATGAGGTTACCTGGAAACCCAAGTTCAGTTTCCAAGCATTTACTCCTGATCATCTCACCCAGGTCCTCACGTAATGCCCACGTGACATCCATGTATTTGTGTCTCATGCTGGTTTCCCAGTCACAAGGCCCTAGCTGCTTAAATAACTTCATCATAGCTAAAGGCCTGAGCAGTCACACTTCAATAACTGTGTGGGTGCTCTATTCCCTAAGCCTTTGGCCAAGTGCTTACATTTATAGGCAATTTATATTGCTCAGTATTTAAGACTGGATCCTGATCCTGTTTATATCACTGTGTTCTGAGTTCATAGAATGTCATGTCTTGCTTACACTATTGCACACTTACTTTATTCTTCTATTCCTCTAAAGCCATTATTTTCTCTAATTCATTACATATCATACTAACTTTCTTCTGCTACTCCATTGCATCCAATGATGCTTTGCAGCTCTTCCTTGTGTAATGAAGGGGAGAGTGCTCCTTTGTCTGACACAGGAACTTATGCATTTAGACAGTACCTGTCTTCTTACCTCCATTGCCCACTACTCGCTCAGGCTTTCCTGGGCTTGATATTTCTTGGGCATGGCTTTTCCATTCTTAACATACTCTCTTTGCCCACCATCCTAGGGAAATTCCTGGAGGAAGATGACACAGGACAGAGTAGAATGGAGGCACCCTAGTAAGCACCAAGGACTTGAAGGCCTGAGTGCTCAGATGTGGCCACTCTGAACAAACAGCACAGTGATTTGACCCCTCACTTTTTTTTTCTTTTTAACCACAAAGAGGGTAAGAACCTTGTCACAAGTCATTTGGAGGATAAATCATAAACATACAAATAGTAAAGTGATTGAAGCAAATAGCAGGTTTTCACAGTACTTAGGGACTTGCTGCCTCCATCAGGGAGCGTGTGCTCAATCAAAATGAGACTGAAGTGGGCAGGACTCACTCCCCAGCTGACAACCTGTCTCTGCTATGCAAATGTCCTTATTAAGGTAAACACAGCTCTGAATCCGTTCCCTTGCCACCTAGATGAGGCCAACAGGGACAGGCATCAACCCATTACACAGGGCTAATTTTTATTTAGGGGAATTAAGACATAAGAAATCTTTCAACTTCTTGGGAACTAATGTTATTGGTGATTCTATTTATAGCTTAAAGAATTTGGCTTAGCTGAATTTGGGAGCCTCTACCCTTTGCTTGCTGTTTTGCATGGCCCAGATCAGATCAGGGATTCGAATCAGAATCAAAAAACTGGAAGCCATTCAGGAAAGGACACAATGGCTTTGCTAAGATGTTGCAATATCACAATCCCAGCACGGCACTCTTTTTTTTTTTTCCTTCAAGTTACATCTCAATCACAATCCCCTCCCTACTCCTCCCTCCAGTAATACCCTCCCACCCTCTTCCCCCTCACCCCCTCATCCCGTTACTTTTTTTTTAAGTTTAAGGTATATCTTCCCCCCCAAAAAAAAGCTCCCCCTTTCAGTCCAACTACTGGCTCTTTCTCTTATAACAACAAATATAACACAAAACAACAAAAATAATTAGGCTACAACTATGAGAGTTATATGGCTTAGCATACATTCCCAATGTCCAATCCATACATATTTGGCAACTGACTTTAACATTCTACCATCCAACCATCTCCATGAGTTTAAAGTTCTATATCCAACTCAGCTTCCATCCTAACTAGCATCACAATTTTAAAAACATCTTCTTAGATACAGAACACCCTCTTAATTCCTAAACAACTCAAAATTTAACTATGGGACTCTAGCTATCTATTCTTCAACCACCTCAGAGACCTGAGAAGAATAAATATATCTGATTATACAGGAAGTTCAGGCCCAGCAGCTCCCAAAACTAAGAAATGACATACAACTGGCTGCCTGGACAGTTCCCAATTTCTCTCCATACATTACAGCATCAATCTTCAGCCTTTTGGCCCCATTTCTCTGACAGACATCAGTGGTAAAGCAGGAATTATGAAGGACTTGCCTACCCTGTTTTGGCAGAGTTAGGCTGTCGGTTTACCTGCTTCCAAGTTTTGTCCTTTTTGGATAGTATTCTGTCTACAGTTGAAGCAAGGGATTTTTCTTTCCAAGTGACTAATTGCCAGTAATTCAACCATCTCCAATTGAAGATTCTTCGATGCTCATCATCTACTTGGAGTAGAAGAGGGGGTGCTGTCAGGAGCTGACATGTCTCGATATAAAAAAAAAATCTTGAGTTAAGAGAACATCTTTGAATGCCATATTCTACAGATCTCTTAAGGTTTTTGAAGACCACCTATCTATTTCCTTATATTTGGATAAGCAAATGTTGCTTGTCTCTTAGCAACTTAATTTTTGATTAACTTAAAACTTCAGTAAAGCCCTGAAGTTCAGCTTCTGTCTACAAACTTCTTAGGACAGACATTTAATTAGCTGACCACAAAAAGACTGAACATAAAATGTTTCTATTAATGTACTTAACCATTTTCCCATTCTTATTTGGGCCCCAAACAGGTTTACTACATCCCAAATCACCAGGAAGTAATTTTAAGAGAGTGGAGTCCCATATCCAGAAGGTGGAGTGGGTGATTCCCATCCCACTTTAGTCATTTGATGAGTTATAGATACTTGTTGTTATTTAGGGGGAGAGATTACAAGTTGTTAAATGGTCTTGTTAAATAGGTTTTGGAAGTTAAACCAAGGGATTTCTCTCTTTTTCTTTTCTGTATCCTTTCTCTCCTATGTAGGGGTGAAAAGACGAGAAAAAAATGGGATATAGACATAATATAGGAATGATAAAGAAAAAAAGACAGATTATTGAATATGCTCCTATATCTTTGTATATTGATACAAAATTAAGATTATATTTGGCTACATCTGTACTGATCTTTGTATATTGATATAAAATTAAGATTATATTTGGCTACATTGGTACTGATCTTTGTATATTGATACAAAATTAAAGTTAACTCTTTTTAAGGTATTGTAGCTAGGTAACACTTAAAAATGAAATGTGAAGTTTTGGCCTTTTGTTAGCAACTGTCATAAACTGTTTAGGATAATTAAGAAATGCAAACAAATAGTCATTCAAGCATGTTATTTTGTTAGGTACTAGGGCAGTATCACAGTAAGGTACTCTTAGCAGCATCAATTCAGATATCTACTCTGTTTGTTTTGTTGACCTTTAAGGTGTTTATATTTTGAGTCTCAAGTAGCACAGGTTACCCCAGAAATCACTCTCTGTAGCTCAGGGTGAACCATGATGCACTGGCTCTACCCTCTAAGAACTGGAATTGCAGGCTTGAACCGCCTCAAACCACATTATACATGTACTTTAACTGATGGGCCATCAGGGATCTGCCTGGAAGCCTCCTCTTTTGTTGCCACACCCTCAAGGAGAAAGAGATATTTCTTTTGGCATGTAACCTCATTTGAAACCTTGAACCCAAGATATCCGGTAGCATACACAAGTCAGTCTACCAACCCGATGAAGAGCCAGAGGCAGGTATATCAGGCTGCTAGCTGCAACAACTTGTGTACTGTGGTGATTTCTTGCTGTTGTAGTCTCAGCACATCAAGCATAGTAGATGCTCAGTAAATATTTGATGATTGAATAAATATAGCAGAAAATGTCTGGAAATTCAAATTTTACTCTATTTACTGCACATATAAGTATATATGGTAAACAAACAAAAAATGTAACTACGGTTTATTTCTATATGACAAAATTTTAGTGTGTGTGTACACACACATACATATGAATGCTGTTTGGAGAAACAATAGAGCAGATGAGAAAAGTAGGCTTTTATCCAAACCGTCTCAGAGCATTATAAAAAGCAGTCATGAACTTCACCCTAAGCTGATGCATTTGAGTGTTCAGAACATGCTGGCTCAACCATTGCACTTGGCTCTGCATGCAACAGAAAGTTTAGAAGGCCACCCCGGTACCTTATCCCAGACCCCTTTGAAGATCTACAGATCTCCATTAGAGGGCTGCTCTCCATATATCTGGATGGAAGGAGCCCCATATTTCTGAAGACTCAGGGATAGCGAGAAGATGTGAAGTCTCCAGTTGTGTTAAGTGTCTGGTGTGTTAACACTATACTGCACCCACATGACTTCCAAATATAGTTCTCCATGACTTTAGTCATCAGTTAACAAAAACATAAACATATCCATGCCTACCAGAGCCTTTAGGTCAACTACGCATAGCCATGCACATTTTTCTCTCACTGATGTGTCCTTTGTTGTAGGGTTTTAACCATAGTCATAGTGATGAGTTTGGCATTTTATTTTCCTTTTAAATGCATGGCAATAAATAAAAAAATATTATATCATCCAGCAATATGGATCCAGCATTTACGTGCATGATCATAGAACACATAGGCCTATAACTTTTACTATTGTTCACACCTCTAGGACAAATAGAACCAATAGAAGCTGAAGTGCCAGGCAGCAATAAGTGACAAAAGAAATGTACTTCTGCCCTCAGATAGACTCAGTCTCACTGGCAAACTAGACATCACACAGGGGATGGATTATGGAGCAGAGGGCTAAACAGTGATAGAGTCATAGCCCTCTGACACAGGAGCATACACAAGCAACTATGCCTGGCCTACAATTACAGGGTGGGCAGTAAAAAGATTCCTCCAGGAAGCTGAGCCTTTACTCTTAAAATTCAAATAAAATCAAATCGGGAAAGAAGTGGAAAAAGGATGACACAGGTGGGTGGAGAGTAAGCACAGAAGCCAGGAGACAAATGTGCCTCCCTTAGGAAATGGGACATTCTGACCCACTGAAGAGAGAGCATTTCTAAAAGGATCTGGATGTCACACCACTACTCCTTCTTCCTGGGTCCACAGCAGACATGACTAATCAATCACAGCACTTTCAAAAAATTTGAACACAGCCTCAGACCACCTCTTAGCAGGGCACTAGGAAGTCAATCCCGACCCATCAAATTATGAGACAAACTATTTCCCATCTGTGTTGCAGATGTTAGGAAGGCTAGAAAGATTGTCACAGAGAGACATGACAGTAAACAGAGCTGTGATTCTAAAAGATTCCAATATTAGATTTACAGATAGTAAGATTTAGATGGGGTTGAAATAAGAATTAAAAGATAGCTGCCCCTAGAGGCATTGCAGATGTGACTGCTATGTCACATGTGCATCAGTAGCTAGCAGAGAGGAGAGAGGCTATGTCTACATTCAGTGTTCTTACCTATGAACATCTGAATGAATAGTAGCCTAAATTTCCTGGGGGGGAGGGGGAAGCAAGCTGGATAGCAACACCACTCTGGTGCCATAGGGTAGCCTGTGATGACTACCAGAGCACCAGGCAAGCACCAGATGAGCTCCCAGGACAGGAAACAAACCAAAAACTAGAAGAATTATGCCTGGCCCTGGATGTGGGGGTTGTGGGTGAGCCAGCAATGAGAGAGTGAGTGTGGGAGAGCCAGGCCTGCCTTCGGTCTGCTATGTGGTGTTGTTGGCTAGGGAGAGATGCCCTCCCCTCCCTTTTGCCCTCACCACCATTGGCCAACAGGAGATCTGGCCCAGATGGGGTCAAAAGAGCAGGAGAGCTGTCTCTGCCTCTCACAAGCTGCAACACTGGGGAAAGCAGGACCTGCACCTTTCCATAGTGGGGGTTGCAGGGGCAGAACCAGGGCCTTGAGTTAGCCTACCCCAACATCTACCCCATGGATGAACTGCTGGAGTGCAAGAATAGGTCAGTTCTACAACCCAAAACTACAGGATCTCCATGACACAGGACAGTTACAGCATGTATGAGAGGAGTTCCAGGGAGGTTCCAGTACTGATGGAGTAACAGAAACCAGGAGCTTCGTACCAGACCAAGGAGTCATCATAATGAACATTTGCAAACAGAATGTGTGGAAAAGATTGTGGGACATCCAGAGATACACTACAGCTTCCACAATGAGCTGTTGCTTTTTTTTATTCTGGGACAGATTGCAAGGGTGGAAGGTGAGTCTGGGGCGGGAGGTGGGAGATAGGAGGGAACAGGGAGCATGATGTCAAATTCACAAAATAAAAATTTTTCAATTAAAAAGAGTGGTTCTATTTGAGTCACTAAAGGTGGGCTCTCTCTGTCTGGATGACATGGACAAGCGGATATAAGCAGCCCTTAGCATGATAAGATAACAGGACAGTATATCCTACAGTGGTACCGCCATCATCAAACCCTGCTGAGCAGCTTTGCAATGGTTTTGGCTGGGTTCCATGACACATGGGCTTCTATGCCCTGTATGTAACATGGTGACAATCCTCACACAGTGTTGTGAGGATACGGCATGATGCCCCATCTAACTTAGATGTGGAGACAATGGCACACACACACACACACACGGAATTGAAAGATAAATAAATAAATAAACATATATATATGTATATATGTATGTTACACACAAGTCATAATAATATACAAACTCTTAGATCCAGATCGAAGATGTTTTTAAAATTGTGATGCAAGTTAGTATGAAAGCTGAGTTAGATATAGCACTTTAAACTCATGGAGATGGTTAGATAGTAGAATGTTAAAGTCAGGGGCCAAATACATATGGACTGGACATTGGGAATGTATGCTAAGCCATATAACTCTCATAATTGTGGCCTATTTATTTCTTTTGTTTTGTATTGTATTTATTGTTATAAGAGAAAGAACCATTTGTTGGACTGAAAGGGGGAGCTGTTGGGGGGAAAATATATACCTTAAACTAAAAAAAAAAAGGGTAGAGGATGGGGGGTTGAGGGGGAAGAGGGTGGAAGGGTGGGACTGGAGGGGGGAGTAGGGAGGGGATTGTGATTGAGATGTAACTTGAAGAAATAAAAAATAAATTATAAAAAAATTACACAAACTCTTCTTGTAGACTATTCAGAAGAGAATTGAAAAGCAAGAGCTATGGAGCCTACAACAAGGGCCGAGCTGGCAAAGTGCGGCCCTATAATTAACACAGATTCTAAATAGAGAACTTTCCCAATTTCCCTGGGCTTCCACATCTCAACTAACATTTGCTCATGAAGGATGAAGCTGCTAATGATGTCTGTTTAGTAAAAAAAACAAAAAACAAAAAAACCTAACTCTTAGCAAATGCTCCCTTGCTCAGGACAGACAGTAGGTGCAGTTCTTATTTCACCACTAAAATGTAGAGACCTAGAAACTTCCATGAGGAAAGTTCCACAGGAAGAGGTTATTCACCTAGAAGGGTCTGCAATTGCAACCAGAGTACCCCATTACCTTCAAAATAACATCAAGTGGTTCATTGAATTAGGAGTGTGTGTCTGTGTATGTGTGTGTTTATATTTGTATGGATGTATTGTATATGCATGCATATATATAATATGTTTGTGTAGGCATATGTGTGTATGTACATATGCATATGTTTCTGCATTTGCATGTATGTGTATATGTGTATGTGCATATATGTATGCTTAGATGTGTATGGATATATGTCTATTATATATGTGCATGTGTGTATGTGTATTTTTGTGTATACACGTATGTTTGTATATGAATGTACATATGCATATATATGTATGTGTATATTGTATATGTGTATATGTATACATATGTATGTTTGTATATATATGTTTGTGTATGTGTGTATATGTGTGCACATGTCTGTGCCAGCAGAAGCTTGTCAGTTGATTTGTTTTAATTCCTAGGTTTTTCTGATTTGTTAGTGACTAATGTATCTTTTTTATTCTTTTTTAAGTTCATGAGTGAAGTTGGAGTCTGGTAGTCCATGTTCCCAGAAAAACAGGAACATAACCAAATTGAGAGGGGTTGTGCCATGAGTGACAAACATGTGATGGTCAGGCTCATTCTAGACACCAGTGCAGTGCCAGAGGCATGCTGTGGAGGTGACAAACCAAGCTTCAGAAGTCAGTCTATCTGTCAGAGTCACTTCTTCATATCCCCCCTTGCTTCAACACTACCAGCCACTGTCCAAAATACCCTGTGGTTCACCCTGTCTGCGTGCTTCACAGGAGAATGTCTGACCATGATTAACTTTATTCAGATAGCCCAAAGCAGAGGCTGCGTAAGACAAACATGTTTTCCTTGCTAATGTCAGTCAGGTCTACTAAGAAACCTTGATGTAACTCCACATGTCCACAAAACAACTCCACTCTGGGTAGTCCCAGGAAAATCACTCTTTCTAGAGGACAGAGCAGAAGGTTACATGGAAGCTGTGTTGGCACTGTGGTAGGGCTCTCCTCTAAGGAGCAATATTGCCATTTGACATACGCCCAGGAAGGAAGACAGGTAGGCATTTTTCCCTTTTTTCTTTTGGCCTTGATGGTTTCTGCTTTGAAGAGACCTCTTTAAAGACGTGCTGGCTTAGCTGTAAAAATTGCTTTGATGGAATGTTGGCATTTATCAACTTGAAGGTCTTAGGGAGACTTTTAAAAAATAATACTAAATATGGATAAAATCTGCTAAGACTCTTCTCAAAACTTAAATGCAAAAAAATAAATCTCAAATGCTTTCTGTGTTCCTACTATGCAAGGAAAACAGACTCTAATTTCTAAAATAGTGAACCGACAGCCTGGGATGAACATTTCCTCCCCAGGTTCATGTCTGTTTGATGAGATGTCTACAGTGATGGCAGACTCACCTATGGATTGCCCAGCACAATTTTCCCTGCCATGGTAAACAATACAATGTCAGGGAAGCCTAAGGCCCCATCTCCAACTGCAAGGAACCTATGCCCTCAGCAGGAACCCAGCTGGAATCCATCCCTCTCCCATGCAAGCCAGTACGGCCAAGCAAGGGTGTTGAGGGTCTGTTATCCCCTCTAAGACACAAGTCCACTCAGTAGTAGGCCTAGCATAGACTGGCAAGTATTCACAGACACTATTCATCTTGGTCTCTTTCATACCATTCATGTGTTGGCTACTAGTGATGGTCCACCCTAGTGAAGAGGGCCTCTTGGCAATAGAATATTTTTTTTTCACTTCTCTACCTGGATGAAAGAAAAGCACTTATCATTTCTGCCTATATCTTAGTAAAATTGCTTGTAGTTTTATACAACATTTAAACAGACCCCAGATTAAAACCAGGGCCTTCCCAAACTCATCACCTTGGGGCAACAGTTAGCCTGACAGGAACTCACTGGGTTGGTATCTTAACAGTCCAGCATCCTGCATCTTCCCTCTTATAGCTGACAATCTCTTTCCCCACTGGTACCCAGAGACCACCTCTGATCACTGCAACATCTGTGGCCTCCTTATGCTATGGGTACCCTTTTCTCAATGGGCTCCCTGATCTTGTGCTGGCTCCCATCATTCCCAGTCTTAAAGACAAGAGGTGATGAATATTATGTTCTCTTCTCTACATTCTGGTGCCTAAATTTATGGTTTTATCTTTATTAATTACATCTTCTTGCTGTTCTTTTTTGGCTCCAACTTTTTGAGTCATCTACTTAATTGGTTTTATTCCATCACATCATATTCTTTTAAGTTGATAGAAGAATTTTATGCTACAGCCCTTTTTCTTAGCAATGATTTATTTCGACTCTCAGATCGTGGGGTGCATTTTCAAAACCATCAGACATTTTACTGTTAGATTAAATTCCTCCATCCGCTCAAGTATTATTTTTATTCCCAAGTGATAAAGGCTTGTTCAATATGACATTGTGGTTTGGTGGCTCTGTTTTCAGATGATTCTGGTAGCCCATTCCTACTTCACTAGAATTTGTGATATTTTCTTTATGTCTCATTTAAATCACAGTCTAGCTGTGTGAAATATCTAAGGGGTGCTTATCTAGGGCATATTACTTGCTATGTAGCCAGTGTTGAGACAGACAAGCATACTGACTATACTGTCTAAATCATAGATTGGGTTACACTTATCATTTTACTTTTTTTCCTTTTCTTTCATTTTTATCTTTGATTCTTCTTGTACTGAACAAGGTCAGTTAAAGCCTCAGCTGTTGGTGAGTTTCTTGAGGTCATGTGGTTTCATGTTCATGAATGTTCCCCTCTCATTTTCTGCATAGATCATTCCCTAGCTCCGTGTGAATTGTAACACCCTGAGCCTTCCTCTGTGACATCACTGATGCTCTTTGTCTTGAATTCCATTGTATTTAATACGACCTCGTGGCTTCTCTTTTTTGCTTGTTTGCCGTTTCCTAGCCTAGCATTCCTCATATTATTCTAAGCTTTCCTGTCTCATTTTACTTCCTTCTTTCTTTCCTATGCAATATAGTGCTGAGCGGAGTTGGCGATCCAATATGAAACTTCTTTTTATTTAATTTTAATGGTTTTTTTTTGTTTTTGAGGTAGGGTCTTGCTATACAGCCCTGGCTGCCCTGGAACTCACTTTGTAGACCAGGTTGGCTGGATTCATGTATCATCACACCTGGCTGAAACTTCTTTGAATAGATAAGCTAAGTCTGTTACATATTTACTCATAATCTTTAGTCTGTAATAGTAATTCGTATTATGATTATGTACACATACCTATTGTTTACAATATGTTCTGTTTTGCTTGCTATTGTTACTGTTTTAATAGTTAGAAAGATATTTGTGTGTTCTCAATTACTTTTTATTGAATTTTTTATAAAATATTCTTAGCTGCCTCTTGGCAGTAGACATTATATTGTTTCTCAGTAGAGGCAGCAATAAGTTCCTACACACTTTCTTGTCCCTCACCACTTAATGTAAAACAGGACAATTAATATTTTCGCCTACTTGTCTGAGAACCATTTAACTAATATAAAACTTTTATTACTCCATTTGTAAAAGTAAGTTTTGACTCTCGCAAAGTAAGATCTTATGCTGGTCCTTCTCTTTGCTCCCTTCTCTCCCACTGTAGGAGGCATATTATCGTCTCCATCTTTACAGAGAATTTAAAACATGCATCATGCTTTTAAGCTTCCTAGGGCTTCCACTTAGCCCTACCTTCAAGTTTAAGTGCACTTAATACTTAACACTACTCTTTTCCCCTAAAGCCTTGCATGGATACCCTCCAGATCAGCCAAAGCTCAGGTTCCTGTAGATTTACCTGAGCAAAATATGTCAGGAATGGTTTGTGGGTGCTCTTACAAATGAAGAGCAACTTGCCCAGATATAAAGTTTTGGAAGTCTCTCTTTCTCCTTGGGCTTCCTCCTTTGATAAGTTCCCCCACTCTTCTACCTGATGCCAGCCCATCCTAATCTAGAGCAGTATACATCATAATCCAGAATGAACAGAAAGCTATTTATGTGCCTTCACAGGCCGAGAAGTCCAATAATAAAAGAACCAGTGTGTGATGTGGCTTTCTTGTTCAGTTCAAATATGTCAGAAGGCTTCATATAGCAAGAGGATAAAGAAAGGATGAGAAACAGTCAAGTGAAATTGAACCCATTCTGGATAATGACCCATGCTCATGATAAGGAAACCACTTCCAGTTAATTACTTGTATTTTTTTTATTCAGTAGTTTGAGCTCCTTCTATATTCTACATATTAACATTGTGAGATGCAGTCAGAAACTCTTTTCTCTCAGTAGTCAGATTGTCTCTTGACTGTCTCCACTGCTGGGAAGAAATTTTTTAGTCCGATGAGATCTTAGCTATCACTTCTTTTCTTTTGTTTCCTGTGTTTTTAGAACCCTGTCTAGAAAGTCACTGACTATCCCAACATCCTCTATGCTGCATTCTAGCCATCTCTGAATTTCAGGTCTTAAATTTATAACTTTGACCCAGTGGGTATTCATTTGTATATTGTGAGTGATAGAGGTCAGGTATCAATCTTCCACAGGATGATACACACACAGTTTTCTCAGGCACATTTATCAAAGAAGACACCCTTTCGTCAGCAGATGTTTTTGGAACTTTTGTCAAGACTCAATTGGCTGCAGATGTGTGGGCTCCTTTGTGGAATTTCTGTTCTGTTGGTTCCCATGTCTGTTGTTTTGGCAATACCACACTGTAATGGTTACTGTGGCTCTTGGTATATCTTGAAATCAACCATTATAAGGACCCTGGTTCTGTCCTTTTTGTTCATCATTGCTTTGCAGGGTCTTTTATGATTCTCTGAGAATTTTAGGATTGCTTTCTAGATGTCTGAAGAATGGCATTAGTATTTTGTTTCCTTTCATGTTGACTCTCTACGTCACTTTGGGTAGTGAGTACTTTACAAATATTACTTCATTCAAACCATAAACACAGGAGGGGGTATCTTCTATTTTCTCAAGTCTTCTTCAATTCTTTCCATCAGAGTTTTGTAAATTTCAATGTAGGAGTCTTTTACTAAGCTTATTCCAATTTAATTAAATAGACAAATGATCCAAATAGACATTGCTCAAAAGAAGAAACAGAAATGGCCAATAAATCCATTGAACAAAATGTTCAATATCCTCAGGCATGAGCAACATATAAATCAAAAACTACAATGAAATACCATTTCACCCGTTAGAATGGGTGTTACAAAAAGAAAAGAAATGACAAATGCTGGTGAGTAAGTGAGGAAAGGGACTCACACACACTGCTGGTGGTAACATAAATTAGTACAGCCACTATGGGGAACACAGGGAGATGCCTCAAAAACTAGAAATAGATATATCATTCTATCTAGCTATTCTACTTCCGAGCATCATTTCAAAGGAATAAAAATCAGCATACATTAAAAAAATACCTACACATGGTGGTAGCTAAGAAATCTAATCAGTCTAAGTACCTACCAAGGGAGGAATGGATTAAAAATTATGCCACATAAACTATAAATTATTCGACTACAAAGAAGAATGAAATTTTTTCATTTGAAGAAACATTGATGGAAACAGAGAACACAGCATTAAGTGAAAAAAGCAACACAGAGAAAGAATAGTGTCACATATTTCTCTCTTATAGGACTCCAGAAAAAAAAAAAAAGAAAGAAAAGAACTTAACATGGAAAGTAGAATGTTATTCCTAGAGATTGCCAAGGTGTTTGGGAGTGGGGAGTGCCCAAAAAGACAAGATTGGATTGTATCAGTGCATGTTCTATGCATGTGGGATACCACTGACCCCCGCTAATATGCAGAATTAACAGTTATCAACAGAGAGAAAGTGATATAGCGTAATTCAGTCCATAAATCCTGTACTAACTCACTCGCTGGGGTAGAGACAATCTAGAACTACTCAAAGGCACTACTACCTCGTAGGTGTTTCGGTGGTAGTTAAATGGCAATGTGAGTCGGGGAGATGAAACATTCAGATTCCTGTGCGTTTTGATTCCTTCTCTCTCAAAAGTCCCTATTTTCCGAGGCTATCATAAGGACCATTGCTTTATCTTTAGAATCAGTTACTGTGACGTCAGTGCTAACAGTTTGGTACCAACACACGCCTAGTCAAACCTTTTATTTTGAGAAAGGTGTTGTTAATTATAACTTAAATACATCTGTGTGCCAGTGGACTCATTTGCTTCTTTGTGCATATTAATCATAACAACGTGTGTTTAACACCAACTGGTCAGCTCCAGATATATGTACATGTGAGCAATACATAATGGATTCAATAGGTTGTATAATATAGTTATGTGCATAAACATTTATATGCATATACACATATGAATAATAAGTAAAGAAGAGAACATGAATTTAGGAGGGAGATGGGGAGACCCAGAAGGAATTAGAGGAGAAGGGGGAAGTGGGAGTGATACAGATGTAGTGCTCACATATGAACTAAGTTTTGTTTCAACAACAATATAGAACAAAAGTCCTAGGGTTTGAATTGTGCCACAGAGCAGACATGAGACAGTTAGGTTTAAAAGAGTTGAACCAGTTAACACCAATATGACACAGTACGAAAAATAAAATAAAATAAACAGAACTTCACAGTTATTTTTAAATGTAGCCTTTCCCCATCTCCCCTCTATGCTTTTAAATATAGTTTCTTTGCTGCTTTAGTTTCAATGTTTACATACACAGATTTTTATCATTCTTCAAATCGTGACATTTTCTTTCTCTCTGGGAGCACGTGCTGATGTGGCTCTAAGCACTCTGAGAAGGCCTGTATATTCCATTCATTCACATTGAATGAAATATGAAACCTTCCACGTTTTCCAGTGCTATGCACAGCATTTAAGCCTTAGAAAGAGAAGCAGTGTGGGAATTTCACTTAAACTTTGCTGAGCAGGTCACCTGCATGACAACCTGAACGAAATACTGCAGAAAACCCTAGTCAATTAATCAAAACCATCCATTAAAGCCGAGTTGAATTTTACAAAGAGCAGCACTGGCTGTTCTTCCAGAGGACCCAGGTTCAATTCCCAGTACCAGCAGCTCCTAATCTTCTGTGACTCCAGTCCCGGCAGATCTGACATCCGCTTCTTGCCTCCATGGCTACCAGGCAGGCAAGTGTGTACAGATACACACCCAGACAGAAGACCCATTGCAACAGTTTGGTTGAGAATAGCTACATGACTTTTATTTACCTGTTTCCATTTCCTGCCTTACTTTTCCTGTTACCTTCATGCCAAGTTCAGAATTAACTCTGAAGATATCTGAGCAAAGTGCTTTTCCCTGTTGTGTGATTTTTAAGAGCAGCCAAACTAAAATAATATCAACTCTTCTACCAGGACCCAACGGAAGTCAGAAGAATGCAATTGTAAATGTAAAATATAAAATTAACAGATGCTACCTGGATGAAATAGAATGCCTAGTTTTTATAAAATTAGCAAAATAAGTACATCCTCTGTATACCAAAATTATAAAAGATGATAAAATGAATCAAACACATCCCACAAACAAAAGAAACATGGCATATTCACACATTGGAAAATTCAGTAAGATAAGCAGGTGTCAATTTTCTTCTAACTGATTCACAGGTTACTGTGAGTCCTGTAAAAAAATCTCAGCAACGTTATTAAAAATGTAGGAAATCACATTATTCTAGAACTATGGGCAGTATAGGTCAGCATTAGAGGACTAGCCTAATATAAATGAGGCTCTGGGTTCCAGTCTCAACATGACATAAAGCAGCAGTTTTCAATCTGTGGGTCATGACCCCTTTGGGTGGTTAAACCACATGAGTTGCCTCTCAGATATCTACATTACAATTTATAACAGTAGCAAATGTACAGTTATGAAGCAGAAATGAAATAATTGTGTAGTTGGGGTCATCACAACACCAGGAACTATATTAAAGGGTCACAGCATTAGGAAGGTTGAGAACCACAGCTATAGAGGGAGTGAGAGAGAGGAAGGGGCACTGGGAGAGAATTCAGTCAGTAACATACTGGCCTTGGGAGCATGGAGGCCTGAGGGTGAACCCTAGATTTCACACAGAAAGCAGAGCCACATACATACCTGAAATCCCAGTCAATGGCAGGCAGCAACAGGCAGATCCCTGAGGCTTGCTGATCAGCCTGTCTGAAAACTGGTGAGCTCCAGGTTCCATGAATGACCTATCTCAAAGAAGAAAAGTGGAAAAGTCATCAAGAAAGACTTCCTGCACTGGCCTCTGGCCTTTATAGGAATGCACACACAGGACTACACACACACACACACACACACACACACACACACACACACACATAAATTAAATGACAAAAAGAAGGAGGAAAGGAGGGATGGAGAGAGGGAGAGAAGAAAGAAGTAAAAAAGAAAACAAAGGAAAATGTTCCAATTTTAATATAAGAAGACTGAAAACTACAACAGTAAGTTGTTTTACAGAGTTAAGTCAGATAAATCATTGCAATTTGAATATTTATTATACAGTAACAATGAGACTGTGAGAAACTGGCTAATGTCTAAACAAAGATCAACAGAAGAAGATGTGAGTCCTAGTCACAGACCAAAGTCACACTGGAGACAGGACAGCCTGTTTAATGAGTGGATCGTGAGTGGCTGGTTCTCACCAACCAAATAATGCAAAAAGGCCCAAAACCTACTCAAATTAACTTAAATTGATTATACACTTAAATATAAAACTATGAATTTTAAAGAAAGAATAGACTTATATCTACAATGTACATTCTTTTAAAGACAGATAATCATTTCATAGGGCTGGCTGTAGAGAGCTGCGACGTGCCACGCCCTAAAGATGGCGCCGGTTTCCGCCTTCCACCAGCCCGATGGTGAGCGCTCTCGGTGGTAAACAAGTCCATATTTGGCTAAGACCGCTGATCTGGCTTGCTTCCGCATACGTGAGCCTCTAAGATAGCACCACATGGCTTTACTTGATTGGCTGTTCATATAGTATTTAGCCTGTGGGTTGGGTCTGCCCGGGCATTTGGAAGACTGTTTTCAAGGGACCTGAATAAACTGCTGGAGAAGAGCTTTTGCGAGTTGCGTCGTCCTTGCTGGTCGAGGGGGACGTGACAAGTGGTGGCCCATATGGGGAACCAGAAAAGACTCAGAACTCCTGCAGTCAGGGGCAGTGCACTGGTAAGTTCCCGGGGTAAATTGGGACAGTAAAGTTTCATGGAAATAGCGAACAAAAGGTAAAGTTTCGCGGAAATAGCGAACAAAAGGTAAAGTTTCGCGGAAATAGCGAACAAAAGGTAAAGTTTCGCGGGAAAACTGCGAACTGAAAGTAAATTTTTAATCATGGGATTGTCTCAGTCACATCCAATTTTTCTGGCTCTTCAGGAGCTACTTTTAGTTAGGAATTTGAAACTTAAGAAGTCAACCCTAGAGAGATTTTTGAATGAATGCGACTCCGTGGCTCCGTGGTTTGCGGTGTCCGGGAATCTTACGGTATCCTGCTGGGATAAATTAGGCAGAGACTTGGATTTTGCTTGGGAGCAAGGTACTCTGAAGCATGGAGTAAGACCGATTTGGAAGATGGTGAGGAGTTGTTTAGAAGATCAGAGATGCTGTAACGCAATCAAGGAGGGAGAATCAGCCTTGAGAGGACTTATTGTCCATCCTGGGGTTATAGATCCAGATTATACAGGAGTGGTTAATATCATAGTAGCCTCCCCCCGTGGTATAACGGCTATCTCTCCTGGAGATAGAATTGCTCAGTTGATCATGTTGCCGAGCTTACATGATCACTATGCGGCAAAGGATCGAGAGAGAGGAAAAGATGGTTTTGGGTCCACGGGCATGGATCTGACTTTTCTCTCCTTGGATTTGGACCAACGCCCCGTCTTGGAGTTAAAGGTTGATGGTAAAAGGATCCTGGGCCTTTTGGATACTGGGGCTGATAGGAGTATCATAGCAAAGAAAAACTGGCCTTCATGTTGGCCCGTACAAGCCTCTTCTCAAACACTTCAAGGCCTGGGTTATGCTAAGACTCCAGATATGAGTGCAAGATTATTAAAGTGGCAGGACCAAGAAAACCACTCAGGAGAAATGCAGCCATATGTACTTGAGCTCCCTATCTCCCTTTGGGGAAGAGACCTTTTAAAGGATATGGGATTTAAATTGAGTAATGACTATTCTGATTCAGCCCAACGTATGATGCAAGATATGGGATATGCTCCAGGCTTTGGAATAGGAAAATATTTGCAGGGGCGGAAGAGTCCCATATCTATGCAGCAAAGACAAAAGAGACAGGGCCTGGGTTTTTCCTAGGGGCCACTGAGGAGGGCATTTCCCATAACTTGGAAGATGGAGGACCCAGTATGGGTTCCTCAGTGGCCACTTTCCTCTGTAAAATTGAATGCAGCCAAAGAGTTGGTGGATGAACAGATGTCTTTAAAGCATATAAAACCATCTGTATCTCCCTGGAATACACCTATCTTTGTCATTAAAAAGAAATCTGGAAAATGGAGATTGTTTCATGACCTGAGTGCCATAAATCAACAAATGCAGATCATGGGCCCAGTGCAACGTGGCTTGCCACTTTTATCATCTTTGCCAGCCTCATGGCCCATTATAGTTATAGATATAAGGGATTGTTTTTTCTCCATCCCTTTGTGTGCCAAAGATAGTGAGAGATTTGCATTTATTGTTCCATCCTGTAACCATGAGGAACCTGATCAGTGGTTTGAATGGGTAGTATTACCTCAGGGCATGGCAAACAGCCCCACTATGTGCCAACTGTATGTGGGGGAAGCCATTGATACCTTGAGAAAGAATTTTCCAGATTTGAGATGTGTTCATTATATGGATGATATCTTACTGGCAGCTAAGGGTGAACAAATGTTAGATCAGGCCTATGAAGAATTAGTTCAATTATTAAAAAAGAAAAGATTGTTTATAGCTCCTGATAAGGTTCAAAAGGAAAATGTGATTAATTATTTAGGAGCGAAGGTTGGACCTGAAAAGATAATACCTCAAAAGATTGAGATAAGAAAAGATAATTTAAAGACTCTAAATGATTTTCAAAGGTTGTTAGGAGATATCAATTGGGAAAGAGGCTATTTGAAGCTACCAAATTATGAAATAAGACCCCCATATGATATTTTGAAAGGTGATTCAGCACTTAATTCTCCTAGGCAATTAACAGGAGAAGCAAGAAAAGCTTTATGTAAAGTGGAAGAAAGGTTACAGAGTGCCTTCCTAAAGAGATGGAAGGAAGGACAGCCCATTGCATTGTGCATATTTGCCACCTATGGTCAACCTACAGGATTGTTATGGCAGGACGGACCATTATTATGGACCTATTCAAAGATTTCTCCAAAAAAATCCATAGAACATTATCCCACTGCAGTTGCTGCTTTAGCCTTGAATGGTATCCAACAATGCTTGCAGTCTTTTGGAGTTGCTCCTGCCAGTATAATAGTGCCCTATTCCAGTCATCAAATTAAGATTTTGTGTGGCACTGTAGATGATTGGGCAATATTGCAGTGTAGTTTTGAAGGAGTGATTGATAACCATTATCCTAAGCATCCATTACTATCATTTTTTAAGGAGCACCCAGTGATATTCCCTAAGGTTACTTCAGCAGTACCACTTCAAGGGTCACCAAATGTGTTTACTGATGGCTCAAAGACAGGCTGTGGAGCCTATTTGATAGAAAGACAAGAGCCCGTGCTATGTCTATTTCAACCAGGCTCCCCCCAAATAGTAGAGTTGAAAATAGTAATTGAGGAGTTTAAAAGATGTCAATTTGCATTCAATTTGATTTCAGATTCAGTCTATGTGGTCAATGCAGTGAAAGTATTAGAATTGGCAGGTCCTATTAAGAATAGTAGTACTGTATGTGCCTTATTACAAGAGTTACAAGTTTTAATCTGGCAAAGAAAAAGGTGTTTTTATATTCAACATATCAGAGCACATACATGATTACCTGGACCATTAAGTGAGGGTAATGATAAAGTTGATCAATGGACTAGGATGGAATGCATTTTTTGGAGCTCATTCCTGGACCAAGCCAGACAGTTTCACCAATTATTTCATGTAAATGCAAAAACTCTACAGCAGAAATTCCATTTGTCTAGAGCAGATGCTAGACAAGTGGTTTTGGACTGTCCTCAGTGTGTGACTCATCATCATCCTCCCAATGTGGGAGTGAACCCTAGAGGGTTGATGCCACTCAAAATCTGGCAAATGGACGTTACCCACATTTCAGAGTTTGGAACCTTAAAATATGTTCATGTATCTGTGGATACCTGCTCAGGTATCATACATGCTACACCTATGAGTGGAGAAAAGGCTCGCAATGTCATAGGGCATTGCTTAGAAGCCTGGGCTGCATGGGGAAAACCACAGCAGCTGAAAATGGACAATGGACCAGCCTATACGGCTCAGTCCTTTGTCTCCTTCTGCAACCAGATGGAGGTACAGCTTAATCACGGATTACCATATAATCCTCAAGGACAAGGAATTGTGGAGCGTGCTCATCGCACCTTGAAAGAATGTTTGCAAAAACAGAAAGGGAGAATAGGCCAAGGCCATACCCCCAAGGAGAGAATGTCTTTAGCCTTATGTACTTTAATTTTTTTAAATTTGGATGCTCAAGGCCGCTCAGCAGCAGACAGACATCAGGATTCCCATGGTCCACCTAAAGGCATGGTGAAGTGGAAGGATATTTTGACAGGCTCTTGGCGAGGGCCTGACCCCGTTCTAACATGGGCGAGAGGGTCTGTTTGTGTTTTTCCTCAGGATCAACAAGATCCAGTGTGGGTGCCTGAACGCCTTGTGAGGAAGATTCGTCATGAAGACCTTCCTAAGGATCCTGGTGATAGTAGAAGTGAGTATGTCAGGAATGACCAAGCCGAGATGGGGGATCCTGTCGATATTCCCAAAGCTGATGCCAGTCAGACATGATGCAACTGTGTTTCCACGCTTATTTAGCAGTAATAGAAGCTTAGGCTTACCCTACCTTCCCTTTGATGATCAGAAAAGCCCTATAGAGGGTAATAGAAATGTCAGCTTGAAGGGTAGTCTGTGCTTTTTAATGAGCTTCAATAGGTCAGATGATACAGAATGCATTAAATTGTCTCAGCAGTCAGCAGATTTTTTACCACAACTGAGATTTGGAGGTAGGGGTAGTGGTTTGTTTTCGGGCAACGGTTCTCGCCTTGAAGGATGGTGGCCCACACGAATCTCTGACTGGGACCCCCCCAGACAGCCACGCTGGGCACCTTGTTGTAGAGGATCCACAGGAGAGGAAGGACCTTTTCCCTGGACTGGATGTCAGGAGCGCAGAGCAGTTTGGGTTCAACAAGATTATTTTTCCTTTAGCGCCATGATTAGTAATATAGTGAATAAGTCTTGTACAGGAATGCTTGATATATCTACTAGGGATCCTCAGTAGTCTGCCACCAATCCTTTTGATTTGTGGCTTTTGTGTGGGGTAAATGGAAGTTGCATGGACTTGGGACCTGTCATTATGCTTGGGGGAGGAATTTATCAAAGAGGTAATTTTTCCCTAGGGTCTGCTACCAGACTGGATTTTTCTAGCGGTAGTGGCTCTGGTACTTGGAATTCTTCGTTTCATTCTTACCACAATAAGACCTTTTCAGCCTCTCCAGTATGTCTCTGGCCTCCTTTTCTGTGGATTGTAAGTAATGGGAGTGCATCCTTGGGTGAAGAAAAGTTAGTATGCACTCTGGACATATGTTTTTATGCCCTGTGCTGGAATGCCACAGCCTTTCCTGTGGCTGTGGTGACTAAGAATGCCTCGATATGTACCAGTTCCTGTAGAGGCCCCTAATACCATGATGCTATTCAGGTTTAAAAGAGATTTTGGCATCACTGCAGCTATTGTTACTGCCATCACTATTGCTGCTGTGGGGGCTACTGCCTCAGCTATTGCCTTGTCTAGTTCTACACAGACTGCCAATGCCCTGAATAACATCTCAGCCACTGTAGCACAGGCATTGGATACCCAGACCTCTATGAATTCTCATCTCAAAGGAGGCCTTATGATAGTTAATCAATGCATAGATTTAATACAAGAACAGATTGATTTCTTTGGCAACTAGCACAATTGGGGTGTGAGTGGAAAATGCAAGGTTTGTGTGTTACTTCCGTGCAGTATCAAAATTTTACAAAGGCTGCTAATCTGTCTAGACAATTGTCAGAATTCCTCTTACAGGATTGGTCGGCTGAATTTGAAAATTTGATGAGAGAGCTGAGAGCAACAATCGTCCACATCAACTCCACTCGGGTGGATCTGAGCCTGGCTACTGGTTTGACTTCCTGGATACAGACGGCTATGGATCGTCTTAAGGAGTGGGCGGGCGTAGGCTCTTTGGCGATACTGATGATACTAGCCTCTCTGGTTTGCCTATGGTGCATCTACAAGATGAGAGCCACACGGAAGCGTAATGCAGCCATGATTATACAGGCCCTTGTCGCCATTGAGGCGGGCCAGTCCCCTCAGGCATGGCTCGCTGCCGTGAAGCCTTAAATCTTTACTGAGCATAGTCCCTGCCCACTGAGGTATTCGTTCCACGGATATTAGGGTCTGGCAAGTCAATGACGGAGTTGACGGGTAAGTCTCGGCCCCTAAGACAGGGCAGTCCTGAGTGGGGAGGCTGACCCAGAGACGGGTAAGAGTTTGAGCACCGCCCTCCTACAGGCTCAGGCCCACCGTGAGATCCCCAGATATGGGGATTATGAAGCCTTTCCAGGGACTTCTACCAACTTAAAAAAAATAAATAAATAAAAAAGGAGGAACTGTAGAGAGCTGCAACGTGCCACGCCCTAAAGATGGCGCTGGTCTCCGCCTTCCACCAGCCCGATGGTGAGCGCTCTCGGTGGTAAACAAGTCCATATTTGGCTAAGACCGCTGATCTGGCTTGCTTCCGCATACGTGGGCCTCTAAGATAGCACCACGTGGCTTTACTTGATTGGCTGTTCATATAGTATTTAGCCTGTGGGTTGGGTCTGCCCGGGCATTCGGAAGACTGTTTTCAAGGGACCTGAATAAACTGCTGGAGAAGAGCTTTTGCGAGTTGCGTCGTCCTTGCTGGTCGAGGGGGACACGACACTGGCGAGATGGTTCAATGGGTAAAGATACTTGCACCCAAGCCTGCAAACCTGAGTTTGAATCCTAGGAACCACATGTCATCAGGAAAGAACTGAGTCCCCAAAAAAACTAACTGTGACTTCCACATATCCATGGTATATGTGTGCCTACACACACACAAAGGCACATTGTATTCACACACACACACACACACACACACATGATAGATAGATAGATGATAGAGAGAAGTGTGGATAGATAGATGATAGTTAGATGGTAGATAGATAGAGAGATAGATACATACATGTTACTATGAAAAGCACATGCATTAAGCCATGCTTAATGATGCAAATCTCTAATCTGTCTCAGGTGCTGAAGCAGAAAGGTGGTGAGTTCCAATCCAGCTTGGGGTATATAGCAAGACCCTGTCTCAAAAACTCAAAAACAACACAGAACAACATAGATCAGAGAAAAAAAAAAAAAGGAAAGAAGAAACAGAGAGAGAGAGAGGATGGAGGGAAGGAAGACAGGAAGGGAGGGAGGGAGGGAGGGAGAAACGGTGGATTGAACGCAGGGAATGGTTTTGTGGGTAGGAGTATTTGGTGTACAAGTACTAGGAACTGTGTTTAGATCTCTGGCTCCTACATAAAGCATCAGCTTGGAACCCCAGTGCTGGAGTGAGGTGGGGCATGAGAAGGAAGATATAGGCGGATCACTGGGGTGTGATGATCACTACTGGGTGTGTGTATGTGTGTGTTACCATGGTGGGAAACACACACACACACACACACACACACACACACACACACACACACATACTCTCCAGATTCAGTTAAAGATCCATGGGTTCAGTGAAAGACCCTGTGTCAAGTAACAAGGCAGAAAGAGACAGGAGATAACACCTGAGTACATCTTCTGGTCTACATACACATGAGCACGGGCTTCTGCACAGACATGTATGCACACACAGAGATCACATACCAAATGAGGAAAAAGACCTGGTCCTACAGAAAAGTGTGAAATGGTAATGAAGCTCAGAATGGTACCTTCCCAGGCATGAAGGAATTCAAGTCAAGGCTACACTGAAGGATCACCACACCTGTGAGAACAGTTAAAAAGAATAACACCAGATAAAGGGACAAATGCAGAGAAACTAGATCCCACACATTCATGGTGGGAGTACAAATGGTACAGCTGTTTTGGAGTGGTTTGAAACAAAAATGCACTTGCCACAGACTCAGCTAAGATGCTTCTCTGCATCTGCCCCAAAGAAGTGAAAGTAATGCTCACAAAACAAGTGACTGGCATCTAGGGGAAGCAACTGGCTTCCCTTATGGTCCAGCATGGCCATGATGTGTGCTCCATTTTAACCAAAGTGTAGTTGTCCTCCTGACTCATCCTAATGGAAGTTCTGATGGTATCCAATGTTGTGTACCCAAAACAGAACCTTCTCATTCTCCAAGGATTGATCATTTAAGACAGAAACCATACAGAAACGTATGGATGAGTCAGTTAATGAGAATTTAAAAATGTATATTTATACAAGTGATTTGTAATAAAATTATTTTTAAGTAAAAAGGATCAGACACGAAAAAGTATTCTGAGAGAAAAAATGGCACCTATTCTCAAAGAACATTGGCATATTACTTTTCAAAATAATTCTGTAGTTAGTACCACTAGTGTGAACTCTGGGAGTCTTGTCTAGAATTGACACCATCAGAGGAGGTCACTTCTTCCCTCTGAAGTTCTGAAATACAACAAAGTGTGGGTCATGAGCAGATTTCCTGAGGCTGTGGAGTACGGCATTGATTAAGTTTGCAAAGGCATGACACAGGAGCCAAGAAGATGCCTTTTCTCCTCTGGGAAGATGCTTTTGTACACCGTACGCCATGTTCTAGTCAAAAGAGGGCAAAAGGGATGCTCAAGTTGCAGTGTAAAGTGTATTCTTTCTGGAAATAGTTCCTGGTGGTTGAAATGGTGGCTTTACATAACCAAGGCTGACCCAATAGTTAAAGCAATGCTCTATAAATCTCAGAACAGCCTACAGAACTACACTTCTTGATCAATTTATTTTCCAGACAAATTAGAAGGCTGTGGAGCAGCAAGAGGAAACATTCTAATATTTCCTGGCTGTTAGATGGTTTCCTGGAAATGTAAATGTGGAAATAAATTTCTCAGTTATAAAAAGATATATATATATATGTGTTGAGACATTTTCTTCAATTCAGAATGAATTCATTTATTCCCTAACCAAAGAAAAGAAAATTCTCTACAATTTGAGCAAATGGGAATGCAGAGAATTTCCACATAACAGAATTTTAAAATAAAATGAATGAAAAAACTTCAAGAGTACTTTACTCCTTTGTGGTAGACAGAGGTAATTAACAGAAGCTGTGGTCACGGCAATCCAGAACTGACTTGTTATATTTGGGAAACCATCATGTTTAGAAACATAGAGAGGAAACTTCTGTGAGCTGAAATCACCATCGGTCACTCTGTGTCCGGATTCATCTCCGTTGGGTCTGTGTGGATATATGCTAAAGATGTAACAGTCTCTCCTTCTATTTAAGCTATTTTTTTCAACCAATGAAACTCTGACCATGAAAGTAGTTGACAAAGTGAAATTAAAAAGCAGCTGTCAGAAAGCTTGTGTAGGAGACACATTCACCACAGTGAGAATGCTAGGATTCTGAGAGGCTTTTTTAATGGATTCAGAGACATTTGGAGGAAAAAAAAAAAAAAAAAAAAAAAGGTCTCTTTCAGCAGTAATTGAATTTGACACCAATGTTCTTTGGATGCTGAGTCTGTCCAGGGTATTTTCCCATCCACATCTAGGCTAAATTGGAGATGGTGACCTCTGATAGACTAGAGCGATCCAGGAAGTAATAGAAACCTCATTTCATAGAAACTGGTGACAGGTTGGGATTAAACACTGGCCTGGCCGGGAGCAGGCACACTCCTTCTTGGGGGAATGACGGACTTAAGAGGAATGGAGAAAATTTTTAAAGCATTCCATAAGTGCTTCTTTTTCTGGCTGGCTGGCTGAATTGAAAATTAGAAATCAAGGCAATCTTGCATTTGGAACACATGCAGATCTGATATCCAAAGGAGGCGTTCTAGGTCCCCAAGCTCAATGCCGTTCTGTAGACTTGTTCCAATAGTAAAGCAGAAGTACTGAGCAATTTGACAGGCTTTCACACCTGAAGGATGGCCTTTGCAATATGGTTTCAAAGCAGGCATGCCTAAGGAGTCAAGATAAGGCACTGTTCTCATGCAAGCACATCAGAGATATGTCTTTACACAGTTTAAAGAACTTCATGGAATACTTAATTAAGGTAAATTCCTCAAGTTACATTATTGTGAGAGCGAGATAAAACATTATAGATGCAGAGAACACATGTATCTACATATACAATACATGTATATAGTAAAGGATTATGTTATTGACTCATGATCCCCAGGCCATAGGATTATAGTTTTTATTTTGTATACTCTTTTGCTAATCTGCATGTTTACTACAATGAATATGCTCTTATTTCTAATCAGAAAACTGAAAGACAATGGCAAAAAGATGCAAATACATTTATAATAGTGTTAAGTATTCAATTTTTTTGTTGTACTTACTTGTTTATCAATTGTTAACAAGCCTGGCAAAGATTTATTAAAGCTGTTGTGTTGAGACTACCAGGACAGGAAGTCTAGAGAATATCACCATCCCTTAGTCTCCACAGGAAATCAGGTCCTCCCCCTCCCCAATACCAAAATCTACAGATGATCAAGTTTCTTATATTGTATATATGTATAACCTATAACACTTGCATATATGCATAGCATATTTACAACACTATTTGTAATATGAACGCTATGTAAATAGTTCCTATAGCGAGTTGTTCCTGGGAATTTGGCAAAGGAAAACCTCTGTACATGTGCCATGCAAATGCAGCCTTGTTTCCTAACCACAGTGGGTGACATCTACAAGTCCAAACCCACAGTTCTGGAAGGATGATGATAAAATCTGTATGCCTTACCCTCCTGGAAATTCACAGAAGAGAATTGGAGAATGAAATCTCATCTGCTATAGATACAGGGAAATGACACAAACTTATACAACAAACTCAAAAACGTATGTAAGGTATTGCTAAATTTTGTTAGAATAATATACTTTTCATTTCTTTGTCCTCTACTCTAAAAGATAATTACTTGGGTAAGCTTTGACACAGCCTTACTATCAGGAAGAATGATTTGGATCTCTGGGAACTGATTTATAGGAATGTATTATTTAAGAAAGACATCGGAAAGTATGGTTGTGGTTGTGGACCAGTGGTTCTCAACCTTCCGAACGCTGTGGCCCTTTAATACAGTTCCTCTTGTTGTGATGACCTCCCAAACATAAATTGTTTTGTTGCTACTTCATAACTGCAATTTTGCTACTATTATGAATTGTCATATAAATATCTGTGCTTTTCAATAGTCTTAGGCAAACCCTGTGAAAGGGACATTTGACTCCCCCCATCAAAGGGGTTGTGACCCACAAGTTAAGAAGTGCTGTTATAGACTAAGAAAATATATAACTGCATATTTCATAACTACATATCACAAATATTTATAAAGTCCCTGCCTTATGATAGATGTTCAACTGATTTTCTAAATATACAATGCTTCAAACACAACAGACATTCAGTAGGAACCAGCCTTACAATTTTGATGTTTTCCTAGGCTAAAAGTGTATATAATGGGCTAGTATTTTGTCATTCTGGGTTCCAGTGGTATCTCACTCCCAGCCAGCCCCACAGTCATGATAAGAAACAATAACATCTTATACTGTGCAATGTGGCCAGCACTTGGGTTATATCATGCTTGGTGTTTTCATATCCCATCATGTCAACAAAATGCCCATCTGGTATGTGCATAAGACATTCAATATTTACTACAAAATACACTTTGTGTTAAATGACTTTACCTAACAGTAGGCCAACATGTGGCCTAAACATGCCAAGCATATTTGGGACTCAGGGATGCACTATTTAAGAAAAGAAAACTATTTAAAGGTGTATTGTTATGGGGGCTGGGGAGATGGCTCAAAGGATAAAGTGCTTGCTGTGCAGCATGAGCATTGGAGTTCAGATCGTCAGAACTCACATAAAAGGCAGGCATGGCAGCCCACCTGCAATCCAGGAGCCCTGAAGACAGGGATCCCTGTGAAGGCTGCTAACTGAATAGCTGACTCAGTTAGCTCTAGATTCAGCGAGAGACTCTGCCTCAGTAAATAAAGTACAGAATGACCAAGGGAGATGCCCTATATCAATCTCTGGCCACAGACACATATATGGACTCTACTTTGCACACATACATACACACAAATACAAACATGGATATACACACATACACATTCAAAAAGTATATTGTTATTAATATAGACTAAGATACATATATTTAATATATGTATGTGTGTATGCGTGTGTATGTGTTTTATTGATAACTATTTGTATAAACTAAGTTATGCTGCTAATTATATTAGATGTACTAAATTCATTTTCGACTTAGGATATTCTCGATTTATAATGAGTTTATTGGTATGCAATTTCAAGGTAAGTCTAGGAATGCATACATATATACACATATATGTGCACCCACACATGTCTATTTATAAAATAGTGACTTGCAAACTACAATACACTATATATACATATATATGAAGAGATAAAGATTATATGGAAATAGAAAATATAGGAGAATTGACAAAAACATGAATCCTAACCTTAATAAAAAGAAGAGTTATTAGAATATCAGATACAATAACCAAAATTACTTTTTAAATCATGTCTATAAATTCTACCTAGCACTCTAATGGTGTAATCAATACTAGACTTGATATCTCAACACTTCTGGAGCTGGACATTATATGAGCCAACTGTGTTCAGATGCTAAAAACCTGCAGGACAAGACAGAATCCCCAAGGGAGGGCAAGCTTGTATGGTACACCCAACAGGTATTCCTCCATTGCTCTGATTTTTTTGCCTGAGGATTTCTTTCTTTCGGAGACTAGGACAGCAGCCATATTGCTGGACTGAAGAGCCAGATATTAGAGCTCAACTTTGATATTGAGAACCAAGTGCTTGAGAAAAGCAAGCTAACTGGGAGAGGGAATATAATCCTCATGGAGACTCCCTAGGGTGCTTTCAGAAGGACTAGGCTAAGGACACATGGTCATCATAGTCTGAAAGGTCACATCGAGATGATGCAGGATCACACGGAGACACAGGGTCACGCAGAGAAGTAAGGTCATCTGCAAGGTCACACATGGCTGCTTCATGAACAAACATTAGACAGCAATGTGTTTAGTGTGGGGTCATACAGCATTAGGAGACATGGGAGTCCACCTTACCCAAAAGCAAAAGACTGCACTGAGGGCACTAAACATTACTTCACATAAAATCATGTAGATCTGTTAGAAACCACCCAAATTTAGAAGCAACCAAAATGGCTTCAAGAGGCAAATGGGTATATCAACTATGGTTCATGAATATAAAAAAAAAGTTCATTGATAATATTTGATAAGCCTCAAGCCATGAAAAGACACAGAGCAATATTAAATATATAACACTGTGATTGCTATTCTTGGTTGTCAAATTGGCTACATATGAAATTAATTAAAATAAAATGACTGGACACACCTGTGGGGATTTTTTTCTTAATTAAGTCCTTTTAAGTGGGAAGACCCACTTCTAATCTGGATCTTTGAGGTGGGAAGATCCACCTTTAGTTGGGGCCACTACCTCAGCTGGCAGTCTAGATAAAGGACATGGAAGAATGAAACTCTCTCTTATTGCTCTTGCCCTTGCTAACAAGTCCATTCCTTTACTGGCATTAAAGTCTACTTCCTCAGGATTCTAATATATACTAAGGATTAGCTGAGGCATCCAGCCTCATGAACTTAACTACTGGATTCTTGGACCTTCCATTCATAGGCTGCCATTTTTGTATTAGATGTACCAAAGCCTGAAATCATTCTAATAAATCCCCTTTCTATATATGGAGATTTGTTCTATAAGTTTTGCTATGCTAGAGAACTCTAGAGACTAATACAAATGCCAAAGAAAAGAAGCCACTGTGAAATGGCCACATCCTGCATAATCTATATGACATTATTGGACAAAGTTCAACTGCACAAAGAAAATAATAAAGATTTATTTGTTTATAAAAAAGATAAGCTCCTCTTCATAAACAATAGTATCTCTCCAGAAGGGATCAAAATTATATGGTATGATTTAAGGTCTGCAAAAACAAATAAACAAATGACTAAACAAACAAACAAGAAAAACAAAACAAAAGTTCACGCAACCTTTGGACGAGGTGATATAATCTATACTCCCTCGTCATATATTATTTTAATGTTCTCGGCACTTCCAAAACTTGGTAGAAATGGAGTATAACACATGGAAATTAAAAAAAAGTTTTATTCATAATCATGCTTGACAATTTATAGCAGAAAACAAAGTCGATTAGTTACCATGAAAGACAAAATTAAAACTTGTCCATTTCAAAGGATGTAGAGGGAAGGGATTGAGATACAATGAACTGAGTATTGATAACCCAAGAGAGAATATAAGACATGGGGAAGGAAAAAAGTAAGAATTTTTTAAATTAAAAACCAAGAAAGAGCTGGGTGGTGGTGTTGCTAATACCAGCAGTTGAGAGCCAGAGGCAGGCAGATATCTGAGTTCTAGGCCAGCCTGGTCTACAAATGGAGTCCAGGACAGCCAGGGATACACAGAGAAACCCTGTCTCCAAACAAACAAAAACAAGAGTGATAATTAAGTAAATTCACACAAAACGCACACACGCACAGGGGGGGGGGAGGGAGAGAGAGAGAGAGAGAGAGAGAGAGAGAGAGTTCAGATGGTACAAAACTACAAATGGGAAAAACATGAACAAAACTACTTATCACAATCAATCTTGTAAAGGCTAAAGATACCGAGGACACTCCTAAAAGGTAGCTTG
This sequence comes from Lophiomys imhausi, assembly GCA_907164525.1. NCBI lineage: Eukaryota > Metazoa > Chordata > Mammalia > Rodentia > Muridae > Lophiomys > Lophiomys imhausi. The sequence continues at coordinate 2,217,351 of CAJQZJ010034140.1, forward strand.
AGAACACCTGAATATTCTATCCAAGGGAATAATGGTATAGTGGATGGCCAATGTCCACCAGGAACAACAGGCCCCAATTTAAAATACAAGAACATTTTAAAGTGTTAAAGAAAAAAAATAAACATTATCCTGCATTTTTTTGTGTTTTTCTTTTTTCTTTTTTTAAATGTTTATTACTTCAGGTTACATCTCCATCACCATGTCCTCTTTCCAACCCTCCCAGTCCCACCCTCCCACCCTCTACCCCAATCCCTTCCATCCTACTCCTCTAGAGTGGAGTGTCCTTACATATAAGTCCCCTGCCCAAGTTCAGCAGTCATATAAGGGCTAAGAGCCTCCTCATACACTGGGGGCCTACAAGGCCACACCAGTAGGGAAAAGTGTCTCATTAACAGGTAACAAAGTCTATGTTCCTGTTCCCTTTGGTGCATTTGTTGTAGCATCTTTATGCTGTACTATATGGCTAAAATCTGATTATAAGTGAATAGATGCCATGTGCATCTGAGTCTGGGTTAGCTCACTCAGGATGAGCTTCTCTAGTTCAATCCATTTGGCTGCAAATTGCATGATTTCGTTGTTTCTGATAGCTGAGTAGCATTCCATTGTGTAGACATTCCTAGGTTGAGGGACATATGGGTTGTTTCCAGTTTCTAGCTATCACAAATAAGGCTGCTATGAACATAGATGAGGAAACTTCCTTGTGGTCTAGTGAGGAATCATTTGGATGTATACCCAGAAATGGTATGGCTTGGTCTTGAGGTAGAGCTACTCCAAGTTTTCTAAGGTATCGCCAGACTGATTTCCATAGTGGTTGCACAAGCTTGCACTCCCACCAGCAATGGAGGAGGGTTCCCCTTTTTCCACAACCTTGCCAGCATGTGCTGTCATTTGAGCTTTTGATCTTAGCCATTCTGACAGGTGTGAGATAATCTCAGAGTCGTCTTGAGTTGCATTTCTCTGATAATTAAGGATGCTGAGCATTTCTTCAAGTGTCTCTCAGCCATTAGGGATTCCTCCTTTGTGAATTCTCTGTTTAGCTCTGTTCCCCATTTTTTGATTGGATTATTTGGTTTCTTGGTATTTAATTTCTTTAGTTATTTGTAAATTTTGGATATTAGACCTCTGTCAGATGTGTGGTATTGTTTTTGTTTTTTTCAAAACAGGGTTTCCTCTATGTATTTCTGGCTGTCCCAGACTCATTTTGTAGACCAAGCTAGCCTTGAACTCACAGAGATCCACCTGCCTTTGCCTCCCAAGTGCTGGGATTAAAGGCGTGTGCTATCACGCCTGGCTCTCCTGCAATTTTATACATAGAGAAAATATCCACCAAAATGAAAGCAGAATAAAGGAATTTTCAGATATTGAGAATTATGAGAATTCAGAACTTTTCATGAGCAAAGCTTCAACCAAGAAAATTCTGAGGGATGTTCTTCAGGCTGGAGGAAAATTATACCAGATGGAAACAGAATTACATGGGTACACATAAGGCATGTAGAAGAATGGCAGTATCAACTGGGAAAGTGTATGTAAAGGCGATTTATTTTCCTTCTGATATGTCTTAAATTACGTAACTGTTTAGAGCAGATATCAAAACATTGGAAAAGTGTATGACATAATAATTAAGCAGAGGTGTAGGGTCTGAAGAAGAGCAACATGTGATCGATCGTTAAACAGAACATCACTCTTACACAGCTGTACTCTAGTGAGTGATTACAATAACTTCTGTAACAGACAGTGATCAGCTGAAGATGCCCCCTGTGATATACACGAGAGCCACTTAGGGGGAAAAATGCCTACGGAACCAACAGAAGAATGAAGGTGATATAATACTACAAATTATTAATAACACATAAGAGGAATTATGAAGATAAATAGGAACCAAAGGGGAGAGAAATATATAGAAAAAGAGTAAAATTAAATTTACCCATGCCCATAGTCATTTTCTATGTTGACGGCTTAAATACTACCAATAAAAGGCTAAGCTTGTTGGGTGGGTAATAGGAAATAAAATAGCCATTCAAACATGTGCTCTTTCAATAAAAATATATTAGTTTAAAGTTTTCTTTAAATAAAACACAGATGCATAGGTTGAAATTTGTTTAATGGGGGAAAAGGGGTCTACAGAATAATAAGACTAAGCTGGAGTAGGCACATTAATATCAGACGTTACAGGCATCAAGATGAAAGGAACTGGCAGAGACAATTTGAAAGGGCATTTCTTATGGGAAAAGGGATCAACTATAAGGAGCAAATAATCATAAATGTGCCTAAAACCTAATAATCATCCATTCATATACACAAGGAGCTATAAGCAAGAATTAAAGAGAAAGTGAGCAAAAGAAAGCACATTATCAGTTGGAGAATCTTTTTAAAGATTTGTTATATTTGTATTTACATATATGTGCATATGCTCTGTGTGTGTGTGTGTGTGTGTGTGCGCGCGCGCGCGCGCGCGCGTGAGCATGTGTGTACCAGGTCCCAGATGGCCAGAAGAGGGCATAGGATCCCTTGGAGCTGGAGGTACAGGTGGCTGTGAACAGCCGAATGGGATACAGACCAAGGTCCTCTGCAAGAACAGAAAGCACTCTTACACCACTGAACCATCTCAGTTGAAAATTATTAATAATTTTCAATACTGTGGACACAGTTAGGAAATACCAATTGCTGGGAAGAGTTCAGTGAAGATACAACTGGAACATACAATAAATTCTAATAATTTTCAAAGGAATCATAGACCAAACAATAATAAAAGAATTGAAATTAGAAATAATTAACTAAATATTTATACAGTCCAGTAATTTGAAAGTTAAAAAGTATGCTTCTAAATAATTCAGTGAAGACAATATTTTGAGGGAAACTAGAAAATATTGGAATTAGAATGTAATTAAAATTCAGTCTGTCAACATATGTAGGATATAAAGAGAAATGTGTGGTTTTTATGTGGTAATATTTTTTACAAGAAAATTTTAAAATCATTTTCTAGCATAAAGAAGACAAGTAAGAAAAAAGAATACAACTCAGTGAAATGGAAAAAGAAACTACAGAGAAATTTAACAAATCCAGAAACTGGTCTTGGAGAGATTAATAAAATTGATAAATCCTAGCCAGAAAGAGGAGACTAGAAATCATAGACTACAAAGAGGCCACTGAAGAAAATTATGTCCCAAGAGGTTTGTTGGACAGATTAATAAAACAGATAACCTTAGCAATACTGGAGAAGAAAAAACATAGGTTAGCGACAGCAAGAGGAATCACCACCAATATCCTATGCACACTCAAAAGCCAATAATAAAATATAATAAATGACTTTATGTCCATAAATTGGACAATACAGATTAACAAGTTAAGTAAGAACAGCACATATAAGCAAAAACAGGAGTAATCAAGAAACCTATATGTACTTTATTATCCCAGAATTTAAAGTTGTTATCAAAATACCACAAATGAAATTCCAGGGCCAGTTATTGTCAACCTGATGTGAATTATTTAAGAAGGTAAAAGGAGAGAAAACATCTTCACTGGTATGAATCTGACACAAAAACTTGTTGATGAAATAATTAAGTTAGACCAATTACAGGAAAAAGAAACCACAGCTCAAATTTCTTCATTAAGACAGTCACAGAAACTTCATCAAAATAGAAAGTTGAACAAGACAGATTACATGGGATAGAGCCAAGTATGCTCTGTCTCAGAGATGTAAACTCATTTTAATTTTCAAAACTCAATGCACATAACCTATAATGGAATAAAATACGCACAATATTAAAAAGAAAACCAAAGTGGGAGAACTTATAATATACATAACTCCAAGATAATTAAGGCTTCTGAGCCCTAATACCGTAGTTAAAATAAAAAAGAAAGAAAGAAGGGAAGAAAGAAAGACAGAGACAGACAGAGAGGAAAGGAAAGGAATGAAAAGAAAAGAAAAGAAAAGAAAAAAGAAAAGAGCCAGGCATGGTGGCACATGCCTTTAATCCCACCACTTGGGAGGCAGAGGCAGGTGGATCTCTGTGAGTTTGAGGCTAGCCTGGTCTACAAAACAAGTCCAAGACAGCCAGGGCTGTTACACAGAGAAACCCTGTCTCAAAAAACCAAAAAAAAAAAAAAAAAAGAAAAGAAAGAAAGAAAGAAAAGAAAAGAACCCCTGGGCATGGTGGCATGGACTTGAATTCCCACTGCTGCAGTAGTAGAGACAGGCACATCCCCGGGACACATAACAAAATCTGTATGGTTATGGCCATAGAATAGGTAAATATATATAAATGGAGTTGAGACTCCTATACTTATGTGACCAGTTGCTTTCTTGATGAATATATCTAAACAATTCAGTAGGATAAAGAAGACATTTCAACAACTAGGGTTGTAACAGCTTCATCAACACAGAAAGAAAATGAACGCAATTCCTTTCTTCATATAACATAAAAATGTTTCCCAACCCCATATCTGACAAAGGGCTAATATCCAAAATTTACAAAGAACTCAAGAAATTAAATGCCAAGAAACCAAATAATCCAATTTTAAAAATGGGGGAAAGTGCTAAACAGAGAATTCACGAAGGAGGAATTCCTAAAGGGTGAGAGCTGAGAGACACTTGAAGAAATGCTCAGCATCCTTAATCATCAGAGAAATGCAACTCAAGATGACTCTGAGATTCCATCTCACATCCGTCAGAATGGATAAGATCAAAAGCTCAAATGACAGCACATGCTGGCGAGGTTGTGGAGAAAGGGGAACCCTCCTCCATTGCTGGTGGGAGTGCAGGCTTGTGCAACCACTATGGAGGTCAGTCTGGTGATATCTTAGAAAATTTGAAATAGCTCTGCCTCGGGACCCAGCCATACCACTTCTGGGTATACATCCAAATGATTCCTCACCAGATCACTAGGAAATTTCCTCATCTATGTTCATACCAGCCTTATTTATAATAGCTAGAGGCTGGAAACAACCCAGATGTCCCTCAACTGAAGAATGGATTAAAAAACTGTGGTACATCTACACACTGGAAGACTACTCAGCTATCAGAAACAAGGAAATTATGCAATTTTCAGCCAAATGGATGGAACCAGAAAAGCTCATCCTGAGTGAGCTAACCCAGACTCAGAAGGATGCACATGGCATTTATTCACTTATAGTCGGATTTTAGCTATATAGTACAAGGTATCTACACTACAACCAACACACCAAAGGGAACATGAACATAGACTTTTTTTCCTGTCAGTGAGATACTTTGCCCTAGTAGTGCTGCCTTGTAGGCCCCCAGTATATGAGGAGGCTCTTGGCCCTCATATGACTCCTGAATTGGGGCGGGGGACTGTTATGTAGGGACACTCTACCCCAGAGGAGTGGGATGGAAGGGTTAGGGGGTAGAGCGTGGGAGAGCGGGACTGGGAAGGGTTGAAAGAGGACACTATGATGGAGATGTAACCTGAAGCAATAAATAAATAAATAAATAGATAGATAAATAAATAAATAAATAAATAAGAATGTTGAAGAAAAAAATGTTTCCAACATGGGCATGCCATAGATTTAAGGGAGAACATTAGAATTTTAAAGCTGCAAAAAATAAAAGTGAAGATAGCAAATCATGTCACAAAAAGCAAAGCACCAAAAGAATGGGATTTCATCAAGTTAATAAATTTGGATAACCAAAGTACGATATTGAAAACACAAATAGGGAACCAGTGGAAGAGTTTGGAAGGTTCAAGTGTGTGTCCTGAGCAAGTCTCCCACTGGGATCCACTGTCAGCGTATAACATAGCATGCACATTCATTTTCCTGTGGGCACACTGGGAGAGTTTGAAGCTTTGAAGTATTATGAAGAGACCTCCTATGCACTGATATCCTGGTGATCTACCCAAGGGATCTTTGTATATTGATACAAAATTAAGATTATATTTGGCCACAATGGTATTGACCCTAGTATATTAATGTAAAATTAAGATTGTATTGAGCTACATCGGTATTGATCTTTGTATATTGATACAAAATTAAGATTATATTTGGCCACATTGGTATTGATCTTTGTATATTGATACAAAATTAAGGGTAACGCTTCTTAAAGGTATTGTTTGTAGTAATACTTAAAAATGAAATGTCAAGTTTTGACCTCTCGCTACCAACCGACATAAACTGTTTAGGATAATTAAGAAACGGAAACTAATAGTCATGAAAACATGTCATTTTGTTAGTTACTATGACAGTCTATCACAGTTATTTTCTAAGCTACTCAGAAATCAAGTCACTAAGAGACAAGCAATATTTGCTTATCTAAATATAAGAGATAGATAGGGCATCTTCAAAAACCTCAAGAGATCTGCAGAATATGGCATTCAAAGATGTTTTCTTAACTTAAGATTTTTTGATATCGAGACATGTCAGCTCCTGACAGCACCCCCTATATTACTCCAAGTAGAAGATGAGCATCAAAGAATCTCCAGTGGGAGATGATTAAATTGGTGGTAAGCCATTCTCTTGGCAAGAAAAACCACTTGCTTCAACTGTAGACAGACTTCTGTCCAAAAAGGACAAAACTTGGAAGCAGGTAAGTCGACAGCCTAGCTCTGCCAAGACAGGGTAGGTAAGTCCTTCATAATTCCTGCTCTACAACCAATGTCTGTCAGAGAAATGGGGCCAAATGGCTGAAGATTGATGCTGTAATGTATGGAGAGAAAATGGGAACTGTCCAGGCAGCCACTGGTATGTCATTTTTATATATTTATCCCTCTCAGGTCTCTGAGGTGGTTGAAGAATAGATAGCTAGAGTCTCATAGTTAAATTTTGAGTTGTTTAGGAATCAAGAGGGTGTTCTGGATCTAAGAAGATATTTTTAAAATTATGAGGCAAGTTAGTATGAAAGCTGAGTTAGATATAGAACTTTAAACTCATGGAGATGGTTAGATAGTAGAATGTTAAAGTCAGGTGCCAAATACATATGGACTGGACATTGGGAATGTATGCTAAGCCATATAACTCTTATAATCGTGGCCTATGTATTTTTGTTGTTTTGTATTGTATTTATAGTTATAAGAAAAAGAACCATTATTTGGACTGAAAGGGAGAGCAGTTGGGGGGAAAAATAAATACCTTAAACTAAAAAAAAAAAAAAAAAAAGAAGGGAGGAGGATGGTGGGGCTGAGGGGGGGGGGGGGGGGAAGGGTGGGACTGGAGGGGGGAGTAGGGAGGGGATTGTGATTGAGATGTAACTTGAAGAAATAAAAAATAAATTATTAAAAAAAAAAGAAAAAAAAAAAAGAGCTCAAGTCATCAGGCAGTTAGTTCTCGGACAAGAAACGCCAATGGAAAGAAATGTGAAAATTGAAACAACGGCAGGCATGTATAAGCCACATTTAAAACATGGCTCTGCTGTAGTAAGAGATGCCAGTGCTGACCCAGGAAGCTTTTTGGTTTAAGGAATGAAAAAGTAACAAAATACCATGCATAGTATGACCCATATTTTAGAAACATATTTAATGCTAATTTATAATCTATTATGTATTACCATCACAAATGTACTGTGTTATGGTACAGTATTTATTTACACATTGTTACACTGAGATATACTACTTATATATGTTTATGATAAATTGTATAGATGATAAAGTGTGCTTTGTTGTATATTAAAATAGACTAATATGACATAACAAATAGCATATTTATTATCATGAATTTGGGGAATAGATATAGGTACAAATTTCCATAACGATAATCAAATGCTACAATAGTTACTCATGAGAACCAGGGTAAATATGGGTAAGTTAGGCAGTGTTTTCACTTTCTCATTTTATGTCTCAAGCTTTGATAATGTGAGGGACATCCCTGTGGAAACCAGAATTAAAATAACAAAAAGATATCCTGCTAATTGCTATTCTAAGACTTCCCACACAATCAGTAGCTGAGTGCAGACATCTGAAATGTCCCTGGAGGGTGGAGCAGAGCAAAGAGCAGAGCACCAGGCAAATGTAGGGTCCTGGACTGGTGATGGGCAATGACCGCCGAACTGCAATGAAATTGGAAATTAGTTTAAATAAGAGGAAGCAGGTGAAGAGAAAAGACAGAATTTCTGCTAGGATCAGGGGAAAAGGTTTCAAGGGACCTTCTCGTCCCTTCCCTTCCCTGATCCTCCCATGGCCCAGACAGAGGAGCAAGGTGAGTGGGACCCACAATACCCCTGTGGGGAGCTAGGCTGAAAGGTCCAGATGTTATCTTTTTTACAGTTTGGGTTTCTGTATAATCCATCTGGTTTGGTACCCAAGAATTTTAAGTTGACTTTCTTGGAGGAAAGAAATAATGAGTTTGTCTAATTACAATATGCCCGTTCTCTATTTCTAAAGAAAAGGGGGAAAAAACTTAAAGGTGAAAAAGAACTAACTAAATCTAAAAGAAAGTGGACTACTTATTATCATTACTTTGGTCTAGGATTCCTAAACCATAATTTCTGGACCAATGCATACAAATGCTGTGCATAGATTTTTTTTTTTAGTTTTTGCACAAGTATATATTATGTTGAACATGTCCCCATTTTCTCCTACTCATATGCTCCTTGCACCTCTGTACTTCCTTATACTACTTTATGTTCCCAGTCAGTTTTACTTCTATTCATGTCAATAAAACACATATGATTTTATGTATCTGCGTAAGATCTAAGACCCACAAATGAAATAATGTATATATTTGTCATTCTGAAACCGCTTTAATTTACTTAATATGATACCCTCCAGTTCTAGCCATTTTCCAATAAATAACACAAATTCTTTATTACTGCTAAGACTGGTTTTTATTTTTAATTATGTATATGTGGGAGGGAGGGAATGTGCACTTGAGTGTAGGTGCCCATGGAGGTCAGAGGCATCAGATCCTTGGAGGTAAAGTTACTGGCAGTTGTGAGCCATCCAGTTTGGGTACTGGAAATCAAACTTGGGCCCTCTACAAGAACAGTACATGTTCTTAACTGCTGAGCTCTTTCTTCAGCCTCTTTTTCTTATTCTTCTTTATGAATCAAACTAATTACATTGTGTATATGTATCACTCATGGGAATGTATGTTAAAAAACAGTAAGGAGGTATGTTTAGTTGCTTTTCTATTGCTTTGATAAGATAGCATGACCAAGGAAACTTTTAAAAGAAAGCTTTTAATTGGGCTTATGGTTTTCCCCTACAATGGTGGAGCAAATGCATGGTGGCAGGTGCGGTAAGAACTCATACCTTAATCCACAAGCAAGAGGCAGAGAGAGCAAACTGGGAATGACTTCAGTCTCTTGAAACTCCAAAGCCTTCCCCATAAGGACACACCTCTTCCAACAAGGCCACACCTCCTAATTCTTCCCAAAAAGTCCTACCAACCAGGAAACAAGTATTCAAACATGAGCCTATGGGAGCCATTCTCCTTCAAATCACCAGAGATGGTATCTCAAAAAAAAATTAGAGAGAAAGAAAGGAAAGAAGGAAGAGAGGACGGAAGGAAGAAAGGAAGAGAGAGAGGAAAGGAGGAAGGGAGGAAGACAATAAACAAACAAGAAAGAGAGATAGGAGAGAAGAAAGAAAAGAGACTTCCAAATGGCCTATTACCACTGGATATTTACCAAATGGTTTCAAATCAGCCCATCACAGAGCTACTTACACCATGGTACTTACTGCAACACTGTTCACAGAGCTAAGTGACAGAACTAAGCGAGGTTCCCAGTGTCACGGGGATGGACAAAGAGAACATGACAGAGTTGCTCAACACTCTCCTCTAAGCCCAACAAGGGTCATCTGCAAAGGGTTATGTGTCTTTGCAAAAGCTCATTACAATTGGGCTTGCTGACTGCAGACAGCCCCTCCTAGAGGGAGGGACCTGGGATTTAAAAAGTCCTTACCTGATAGTCTATCCACTCCTGTTTCAAGTAGTTTGGGGTGGGGAGTGTCTTGGTGAGTGGCTAGAGCACATAGGCTGGTGAGAACTAAGAGGAGGAGTCTCCAGCTGCTCAGCAATTGAACACCACCCATGCTGGATGCAAATTCAACATCTCCCATGCTGGATGCAAACCTTCTAGTGTGACTGCATGAGGATCATCCACATTCCTGCCCATAACCCCGAGCCCATGTTCTGTAAGTAAGCCTAATATACTTCTTGGTTCCCCAGCGTGAACCTGGATGGAATTAAACTTGGATTTGTCATTAGGACCTTAGAAAAAACATGTAGACTTTGCCTAGTCCCCACTCCCTACCACAGAAAATTCTTAGAACAGATACGCATTTCTTAATTTGTTTCCCCAAAGAATGACACTAACACATACTCCAATCGAGAACTTACCTACCCTGAATATAACCAATTAAAACTGCTCATACTTCCCTATTCCTCAATGAGGGGTCTCAGTCGACCTTCTGTGTGACAACACACAGCCCCTGTCTCCTGTCTTCTGCTGAACTCTCTGCCCTTGACATTTCTAAGATTCCTCCTGGAGCCACGGTTACAACGCTCACATACTAACCTCAGTGCTTGACTCTATCTTACCCCCATATGGCTTCATTCCATACTTCTGCTAAGGGCCCACTTCTCTGTGTATTACAGTTGTCACTCCACTGTTCCTTGCTTGTGAGTCTATGACTCCTATTCAATCTATGACTTCCTAAGCATTAGATGCAGGCTTGGCCTCTAACTCTCTGAAGCACAGTGAAAGTCACAATAGTGTGTAACTACTTGTACCAAACCTAGGCATCCACAAAGAAGATACCATAGCGGTAAAAACACTTTAACTTTTCTTGAAGGTTTTTGTTTCTAAGGTCCTTTAGCTTTGGTCCCTCTGGGAACTCACATGGCCTTGTCCTTCTTTAACCCCTGAAGATGATATAGGTTGAGTTAACTCTTATTCCAAGTACTTGGGAACAGATGTGTTTTAGATTTCAAAAATTGTTTGCATGTCTGAGAGTATCTGGTATATAATATGGTATATTTTGGCATGGAATCCAAGTCTAAACACAAGTTTCATTTATGTTTTATAGACACTTATTCTCTCAGCCTGAAGATAATTTACACACTGTCGTGAGCACACCTGGTTTGGGGATGTGACCCACTCTGTGAGGTCAGGCATGGAATTTTCCACTTGTGGCTTTCTGTCAGAGATCAAAACATGTCAAATCGTGGAACAGCTAAGACTCTGGAGTTTTGCATTAAGGATGTTCAGCCTGTGCCATATCCCAGAAGACAATTTACCCCGACAGACCCAAGTGTTCTTTCTTGTGTTCAGCTAAAAGGAAATGCTCTCACAAAAATCTATGGAGATCAATGTTTTTTTTCCAAACTTTATATTACAAGCACATAACAATGTTAACTACAGTAGCCATTCCAAGAAGTTTGCACCCAAGAATTCTGGATGTCTTACTTACCTCATTGTAGACTTGTTGTTTCTACAAGGCAGGGAGGGAGAGTCTGTTGAGGAACAAACTCCAGCTGCCACCTCCAAAGGCAGACGCTTTCCAAGACTCTCCAAACAGTAATCATTTTCATTGCCAACAACTTTAAAGTTCAGATTTTATCCTAGCCATAGGAAAACATCCTTGACGGTTTCTTGGTCATTATTTGTCCTATTAAAAAAAAAAGTCAGATATGAGAGCTTATTTTTGTTTGAATCTCTGTGATGGCATCCAGACATTTGTTGATGATTTGTATCATTCACCTCACTTCTACCTCTTGGTTATCCTTTTCATGTGTGGATGGAGTTCTCAGATCCACACACTTTCCAAGACTCTCCAAACAGTAATCATTTTCACTGCCACATCCAGTCCACAAGGCTGAATCCCTATGCAGCCACTTCAGCCTCCGGCTATACTTAGACCATCTGACAATAAAACAATAGGAAGCCAGAGCCACCAACAAGAGGGACAATAACACAAAAGTGTTCTACACATCATCTGTGGGGGTCGTGTAGGGACTGCTCTTGTTTGCTATGTTGAATCTCTAGAAATCTTACCATTGTTCGGACACTAGCCACTACCACAATGCCCAGAGCTATTTAAACTCTGTGATGGCTATTATGGGTTGTCAACTGGACTGTATCTGGAATGAAATACAATTTAGAAATGGAGGGCACACCTGTGAGAGATTTTTTTTTTCTTTTTTGGTTTGGTCTGAAGTGAGTAAATCTACTTCTAGTCTGGACATTTGAGGTGGGGAGAAACATGCCTTTGATCTGGATCTTGAGGGAGGAAGATACCTGCCTTTAATTTGGATCCTGAGACAGTAAGACACATATTTAACCTAGTCCATACCTTCTGCTGGAAAACTATGTATGCACATGAAAGAAAGCCTATGCACTGCCTGCTTGCCCTCGCCTTGCTAGCAGGCCAATTCCTTCACTGCCATTACAGCCTACTTCTTCAGAATTCTAACATACACTGAAGACCACCTGAGACATCCAGCCTTACAGAGGGAACAACTACAGGATTCCTTTTCTCATTGCCACTACCTTGATATTAGATTCTTCTATATTAACAAATAATCATATAACTTGAAAAGAACACTGGTCAGACTTCAATGCAACCACTAGGCTTTCTATTTGGAGAGTGATCAAATAGAGAATTCTATTCCGTATATTTCTGTGTATTAAGTTGGGCAGAGAAATGAAATCCTTGGGTCTAAAATGAGACATGAAGTAATGCTAAGCTCATTGAAATTTTCTAATCAAGAGCCAACTTGCTAGGGTATCTGCTTGATAGGGGCATTGCATTAGTCAGGGTTGTTAGAGTAACAGAACTTATAGAATGAAATATATATTTCATATATATTTTTTATATATGTGTGTGTATGTATATGTTTACACATACATACATAATTATATATTCATATGTAATATATGTGTATATATTATATGTAAATATATATATACTTACACATACATATATATGTATATGTATATATATGTATGTATATGTTTAATATGGGGTTTATGGAATGACTTACAGCCTTTGGTACAGTTAATCCAACAATGGCTGGCTATGAATGGAAAGCCCAAAAATCCAGTAGTTGTTCAGTCTATGAAGCTGGATGACTCAGCTGGTCTTCAGTATATACTGAAATCCCGAAAAAGTAAGCTCTAATAGAAGTCAAGGAATAGACTTGCTAGCAAGGTGAGAGCAAGCAAGAAGAGAACAAAAACTTCCTTCTTCCATGTCCTTATATAGGCTTCCATTAGAAGGTGTGGTTTCCCAGTACCAGTGATCTGGATTAAAGAGCTTCTAAACTTCTAAGGTGTCTTCCTATCATAAGGATTTGGACTAGAAGTGGATTCTCCTTTTCAAAATAAGCAAAAATCCCTCAACAGGGTGTCCTCCATCTCACGGTTTTAGTTAATTTCAGATGTAGTCAAGTTGACAACTGAGAATGGCCATCACAGGTATCTCAAAGACCAGGTACATTTCTGATTTTATAATTACAACATAAGCTGTAACTGTCTGAGGTGTTCATCAAAAGCAAGGGTATATGCAAGTTTCCAAAATAGAGAAATTATCAAGTGCACTGGTTTAAAATCTGTGATTCATCAATAAGTACAAAAAATGAGAAAAAAGAATATGTGATTGTATCTTAGATTGGGTTTCTATTGCTTGAAGAGACACTATGACCAAGGCATGCTTTACAAAGGAAAACATTTAATTGGGGCTTGCTTACAGTTTCAGAGGTTTAGTCCATTATCACTATGGCAGGAAGCAGGGTAGGATGCTGGAGAAGAACCTGAGAGTTCTATATCTGGATTAGTAGGCAGCAGGAATAGAGTGTGAGCAACTGGGCCTTCCTTCAGCATCCGAAACCTTAAAGCCCACCCAGTGACGCTTCCTCCAACAAGGCCATACTTCCCAATAGTGCTACTCTCTAGAAGCCTGTGGGGGCCATTTTCATTCAAACCACCACAGAGTGACAAAACAAGTTAGAAATGACAAACCAAAGCCATCAGTAATAACTCTGATAGAGCAACGAAGCCTCTAGTACTGAATAGAACAGTGAGCACTGAGCAGAGTCAAACGTTATGTGCTAAGATTTCCTAATTCTGTCCCTTTATATATAGAAACGGCAGCAATCTGTGATCAAATAAACTTAAAATACGTCAGCAGAACAAAGCCATTGGAATGTTCCCTGCTCAGTACTTCAGGAAGACTGTGTCCTAGTTTGATGAACACAGAGTAGAACAGTCACCCTCCTCCACTTTGTTGACCAAAGTTCTCTGAATGGAGTGTGTGCCCTGCTCCCAGCCCTCTCTGCTACCTGTAAGGACTCCCGACTCTCATCAAAGGGACCTTCTGTTCTCCACTCACGCCTGCCAAAAGTTCTCCTCCAAGTCTCAGGGCGAAAGAGGGGTGTGACAGGAAAAAGGTAGCTCAGTGCCCTGTGAAAAGGACCCCTCCAGAAACTTTCAACGGCTAGACATAGGACCTTACATCTCTGTAGGTAAGAAAGACTCTAAGGGACTCTGAATTTCTTGGAATTTTGAGTTCAGTGCTTTCATGAAAGCTGACTGATGACTCCAAATTCAAATAATCATTACTAAATTAATGAACCCAATAGAAATATCCATTGTGTTCATATATTTTGGAATAAGGTTAGTGGGACTTTCAATGTTCTATTTTGAAGTCAAAATGAGAAGGCATTTTCTAAATTCTGGCTCTTAAGACTTGTAAAGCTGTAATGATTCACATATAGTCATTGAATTTTGCAAACCTCTGACTATAGATTCCCATTTGAACAATAGTAGAAACAAATACCTCTCTTATTCCTTTTAATAACAATATAGTTATTTTCATTTTAGACACTAAATTGTCATCTTCTATCTAAATACAATTGAATAACTTAAGCATATAATCAGAGCTATATATGAAGGGCCATATTTTAGGATATATTAATCAGCTATGATGCATCCACCATGAAGGAGCAAAACTGTACTTATGTGATATATAGCAGGGTCCTAGACTTTGTGTGGGAAGACAGGTCCCCTCTTTGAAATTCAGAAGCTGTAAGATATTTGGTAACCCTGAAGGAAAACAGATTAATACAATCTGTGAAACTGTAGGTAAAATTAAATGCAGTGAAATCTCTTGGGTTTGGAGTCTTTGCCTCAGAATAGAGCAAATGTTATCAAAGTCTTATTCAATATCTAGGAACTACACATTATTAGAAAATCCACAACCCAGAATCCCTTGACAGAGCATTTTTCTGGCCTTAATAATTTCTAGAGTCACGTGATTCTGGGCAATCCCACTGTAGATTGCATATGTAAATTAATACTGATCATTGCACCTATGAGGGCACCAGACACCACTGAGACATACCTTATTAGAACCAAGAGTCTACCTTAAAGATAATTTGTGAACTAAAAGGAACCACGAAGTATTTAGCATAGTGGCTCATCCCTGGAACATTCACTAAGGAGACTGAAGCTGGATCATTGCCATGGGTTCTAGGCCAGCCTGCATGATGTGCTAAAATCTTAAGAAAGAAAGGGTGAGAAAGAGAGAGGATAAGGGAGTGGAAAGAGGAAAAGAAAGAAGAGAAAAGGAGTAGGGGAGGGGAAGGAAAGGGGGAGGGGGAAGGGGAGGAGAGGAGAATGGAGGAGTGGAATAAAAAAGAAACCATTAAGAAAAGTCTAGAACTCTGGAATGAATGAATGATGACTCTTGTCCTTTCTAACTCTTATCTAAAGCATGAAATAACAGATTGGTGTGATTCTCTAGGACTCTGTAGTTCCAACTACTCACAAACTGTTAGGAAATTTTACAAACCTCTAAGCAGCGTCAGCAACCTGTACAACAGTAGCAAGTGTGCTGTTGACTCCTATCCTGCTGCCATGAAAACAAATGTTACCTTGCAGATAAACAAGTCATTTCCAACCAGTGAAGATTTCATCTCAGAGGTGAGAGGTATTGTGTTTGTCAAGGGTCTGGGGAGGAACAGATCTGAGAGAATGAGTATGTATTAAAAGGAATTTATTTAGACTAGCTTACACCAAACCTGGTAATTAACTACCAAGTCCATGAGGCTGAGCTGCTCAGAAGTCTTAGTGTGGCACTGAAGGGCCTACAGGGCTCCTGGAGAGGCACTGGTCTTCAGCCCATGTCAGAAGTCTGAAGGAGCTGGGTTCTAATATTAGCAAATAATCATGACAGCAATCATGGCATTAACAATAAGCCAACAGTGTAGGTGAAGTTGCCAACTCAATGTGAAGGCAAGTGGACAAAAGGCAAAAACTTTTCTTCCTTGGGCTTCATTTTACCAGATCTGTCACAGGAAGAAAGAGTGCTGCTCATATTTAGGGTTGGTGTTTCTATTTCAATTAAATTGATCAAGAAAACCCCTCACAGGGATACCCACAGCTTGCCTATTGATGGATTCCAGACCCAATTACACTAATAGTAGAGATAAACCATTTGTACATAATGTTGACAAATATTAACCAGTATAGTCTGTGACATAACATCCTTTTTTTTTTTTTCAGTGCATATGGATACTTCTGTCTCTCCTGTGTGGTTAGAGCTGCTCACCTCTTCATCCTGTCAATTTCCTCATTTATGAGTAATATAAATGCTTGTTCCTTATTTGAAGAAAAGAAGGGAGGGAAGGTGGGTGGGAGGAAGGAAGGAAGGAAGGAAGGAAGGAAGGAAGGAAGGAAGGAAGG
>CAJQZJ010034140.1:2233996-2279496 GCA_907164525.1 Lophiomys imhausi
AGGAAGGAAGGAAGGAAGGAAGGAAGGAAGGAAGGAAGGAAGGAAGGAAGGACAGGAAGCCTACAAAAGAATGACAATTTAGACTGGTCAGCCCTTTTCATGAATAAGGAACTATGGATTTTACTGGAGTGATTATCAAGAGCTACCAGAAAACAATATCACTGTAGAGATTGTGTTTAGGGCTGGAGAGGTGACTCCGTGATTAAGAGCATTTGTGGCAGGACATGGGTTCAGTCCTCAGTACCCACATGGTGACTCACCCTCTGAAACTTCAATTCTAGAGGAGCCAGTGTCATTTTCTGACCTCTACTGACACCTGAAACTTCAATTCTAAGGGATCCAGTGCCCTCTTCTGACCTCTAGTGACACCAAGCATACACATGATGCATATTTATGCAGACAAAACATTCATAGATATAAGTTACAATAAATTATTTTTTTAAATATTTTTTAAAAGTTATACTTAGAGATTGGGAAAAGATCTTCACCAATCCCACATCTGACAGAGGGCTAATATCCAAAATTTACAAAGAACAAAAGAAAGTAAATGCCAAGAAACCAAATAATCCAATCAAAACATGGGGAACAGAGCTAAACAGAAAATTCACAAAGGAGGAATCCCTAATGGCCGAGAGACACATGAAGAAACGCTCAGCATCTTTAATCATCAGAGAAATGCAACTCAAGACGACTCTAAGATTCCATCTCACACCTGTCAGAATGGCTAAGATCAAAAGCTCAAATGACAGCACATGCTGGCGAGGTTGTGGAGAAAGGGGAACCCTCCTCCATTGCTGGTGGGAGTGCAAGCTTGTGCAACAACTATGGAAGTCAGTCTGGTGATATGTTAGAAAACTTGAAATAGCTTTGCCTCGGGACCTAGCCATACCACTTCTGGGTATACATACAAATGACTCCTCACCAAATCACAAGGAAGTTTCTCCATCTATGTTCATAGCAGCCTAATTTGTAATAGCTAGAAACTGGAAACAATGCAGATGTCCCTCAACCGAGGAATGGATTTAAAAAAAAAAAACAAAACTGTGGTACATCTACACAATGGAATACTACTGAGCCATCAGAAACAACGAAATCATGCAATTTGCAACCAAATGGATGGAACTAGAGAAACTCATCTTGAGTGAGCTCACCCAGACTCAGAAGGATGCACATGGCTTCTATTCACTTATAATCGGATTTTAGCCATATAGTACAGGATAACTATACTACAACCAATGCACCAAAAGGAACAGGAACATGGACTTTGTTACCTGTCCATGAGACACTTTGCCCTAGTGGTGCTGCCTTGTAGGCCCCCAGTATATGAGGAGGCTCTTGGCCCTCATATGACTGCTGAACTGGGGCAGGGATCTAATATGTAGGGACACTCTACTCTGGAAGAGTGGGTTGGAAGGGAAAGTGGGCAGAGGGTGGGAGAGCAGGACTGGGAGGGATAGAAAGAGGGTGCTATGATGGAGATGTAACCTGAAGTAATAAATAAACATAAAAATTTTAAAATAAAAAGGCAATTCATACAAAAAAGTTATACTTAGTTCCTATATTATTCCTGGCTGAGGAAAAGTGAAGATAGTCTCAGACACAAAAAGATAAGGAGAGACAACAAAAATTAAAGGAAGAAATATGTGAAAATCAAGGAACCAAGAAAATCAAATATTAAAAAATCAAGAAAGACTTAAATCTGTTATATAGACAACAATAAATAAAAGTTTGGTAATTCTTTTAAACACAGTTTAATTTCTAGGAAAAAGCTTTCTTCTTATGGAGGATGAAAAATAATAAGTATGGTGATAATGAAAGTTTTAATTAGTAAATATATTTATTAATAACTATAGGCCCTTATAACAAATATAAACACTTATTACCTAACTACTAGCCCTAAGAATGACTATAACCTCTATTATCTAACTAACCCTATTAATAACTATAACAACTATTATCTAACAACTAATCCTAATCTTTTAGAAGGATACAGTCTCTGGGTCAGGTCCTCAGTAATCAGGAACACCTCAGGAGTAAATCCTTTAAGGCACTTAGTCATTGCCTTTCTTCAGGAACATCTCAGATACAGGTCCTTTAGGGTAAATTGGCTATGGCACCTTCACTTTAAATGAGGCTTGAGACTTTCTTCTCTCTGGAGCCTCAGCTGTCCATAGACCAGCTTGGTCAGTTTGTATTAGCCACTCATCCTCTTGCCTCAGTATTTGAAGCTGGCCATGGTTCTATTCAGGCCACTGTTTGAACTGGTTGAACCCCTCTAGTCAAAAGCTGCGCCACAGGGTTTAGTCCTTGGCCTTTTGCTGCTTTGCTGAGGCCTTCTCTGCTCACCAGCTTCCTTCTCCCTCAGGGAGAGCTGACTCTATTTTTTCAGCTCTGTTTGAGATCAGCTTTTCAGTTTGACTGCATCAAGTCCACCAGATGAACAAGCCCTCTTGCATCTCATCTTCTCTAGCATGGGAACTCTCGGGCTACACCCATTTCCTCCTTAAATAGGGTCTCTCCTTGTTCACCTGTCTTCAGCCAAATCTGGGCTCCACCCACTTTGTAAGGCTACTAGCAGCTTCAAACAATGCCAAGCTATAAACCTTGTTTTTAGTCCATATGCTGTCATGCCAAGTGCCCACAGGTACCAGGCTGATCTTCATGTCACCTTTTAAGAGGCTGTATCAGGAGCCCCTAAATATTCACTAAATCTAATTTATATTAATCTAACTCCCCTTACAGTATGGATTTGGTTTTGTTTGCAAATTTGTAGTTACTTATGGTTTTATTTTTTAATTTAAGGTTACTGATATATTAGAGATATAATTTATAACTTCTGAACCATGCAAAGGGGAAAAAGACAAGAAATAAAGTCCTACTGATTTCTAATGAAAGAGAGAAAGAAAAAAGAGAGAAGTCGGGAAAACTAAACAGTAGACTAGACAGGCTATGTGAAAGTTTAGAAATGAATATAAAGGCAGCAATTATCCTAAACTGATATAAATAAATTAAACTCACCTAATAAAATAGTGATCACTGGATGGGTTTTAATTTAGTTACATGGTTGCTTTAAGAGATATTAAAATAAAACAATACAGAGAGACATCATTAGAGCAAATATACTGCAGGCAAATATGAAAAGCAATAAAGAGCCAATATAGTAAATAATTACCAGACAAAATAGGATTTAAGGCAAAATATTAGAAATAAAGAACTACAGTGCATGAAAACAAAGGGAAATTAACCCAGCAATGAAGTATGAAAATCCCAAAATTGAATGCACCCACACACGCAGTCAGAACACACAAAAGTGAAGATCATCTGACTATAAGGGAGTATTCATGCCCTTTTTACTAACAGAAAGATCTAATAATGGCAATATCATTAAGGGTAAATATCTGAATGACCAAATGAACAAGTGTAACCTAAGAACAAACATAAAACCTTGGCAGAGGTATTCTAACTACCGGTCACAAAGGATATTTTGACAAATAACAAAGGACTGATATTCTTGAGGCTCCGTTCTTTGATATCAGTGCAAATTTATAGAAACCAAACAAGTCAAGACAGAGCAATTATATGGGACTGAATCTCTTAGCCTTCCTTCTCCACGAATAATGGATTTTTATAAGCCTAGGACAACAGCCACAATAAAAACAGCAAGGTTGGCACAAAACATCCTTAAAATCACTCTAATTACATTATTCATAATTCACAGACGAAATGAGCTCAAATGGGACTTAAGTAGAAAAGGTACGTCCCAGATATGTTTTTAAATGAGATGTTGAAAATAAATGTACTAAAGATTCATTTCATAAACCCAGAGGAGAAAGCAGCAAATTCAAAGATGAGAAGTAGGAAACAAAAGACACGAGCTAAAAACAATAAGGCTGATGAAAAGGTAAGATGAGAGTTTTAAGTAAACTAATTACATAAACCAAAGGCTGGCAAAACTCATTGGGGTGGCTTAAGTGTGTCCTTTAACATTCAAGTGTGGAAGTGTGGGCAAGCTTTAAAAGTTTGTAAGTAGGAGCTGGAGAGATGGCTCAGTGGTTCACAGCACTGTCTATTCTTGCAGAGGACTTGGGCTCAGTTCTTATCACCTACATCTAGCTCACAACCATCTGTAACTCCATTTTTAGGAGATCTGTTGCCCTCTTCTGGCTCCACAGGCACCAGACACATACTGTGCACAGGTATGTATGCAGGCAAACATTCACACTCGTGAAATGAAAATAAATATTTTTAAAGATGTGGTAAAGTAATATAGGCTCCACCCTCACAAAGGAATGAATGGTGCTAATGTAGGAAGGGGCTCCTGATAAGGGTTCCTTGATGATTCTATCTACTGGAGAAGTACTGTGGTACATGCCTGATTAGATAAATTTTTATTCTCATTTTCTCTCTCCTTCTCGCTCCCCTGCCCCTGCTCCCTCTCCTTCTCCCCTTTCCTCTCTCTCCTTCTCCCCTCCCCTTTTTTCCTCCCTCTTCCTCCCCAAGTAGAAATCTTTGTAAGAGTCCCTCCATTTTAGTCTTCCCTAAGAAATAAATTTCTATTATTTATAAATTACCACGCCAGATAACTTGTCTTAGCAACCCAAATTAGCTAAAATACAAATCAAGGGAGAGAAACTATATCAAAATCACCACTCAATAAAAAATAAAGGGTTGTAACTATAAGTGCATTTTTAAGTCCAAAAAAAAAATAAACTGGTCAACAAAGTCAATAAATTTAAAAAACTGAATCAAAAGCACAATGTTTTTTAAAGCTAAAGCCATGAAAATTTACTCTGTAGCATTGATAGGTCATAATCTAATACTTCTTGGGTTTTGGATAAGATGAATTGTAGATAAACCACTACATAAACTTACTTTCTTCTGAATGCAGATTGAAAGCTCTGATCAACAAACAAATATTCAATGAATAAATTTGTATAATATATCAAACAATGGTAAAAGAACTTTTTCTACATTTCAAACATCATGCACACAGCCTAAGAAAGGAAAATTATAACTTAATATCATAAAAGTAGATTAAAATCACAAAAAATATCAGCAACCATAATCCATTAATGTAGCTTTTTTGTTGATTTTGTTTTTGTTTTTGAGACAAGATTTCTCTGAGTACCCCTGGCTGTTCTGGAACTTGCTCTACAGACTGGGCTAGTCTTGAGCTCATAGAGATCCTCCTGCCTCTGCCTCCCAAGTGCTGGGATTAAAGGTGTGCACCACCAACATCCAGCATAATGTAGCAAAATTTTAAGTTAAACTATTTTTAAAAGGTCAAACACATCTGAGTAAAATTATTGATGACTTTTCTCCCTCAACAGCCTATATAAAATCTTTTAGTACCATGAATGCTAATCAGTAGAAAGAAAGCTTCCTGGTTGGTATCAGCTTGAGTTCTCCAAGTCCTGTGATGTAAATGTGTTGCATCTTCAGCAATAGAGTCTTGCCATTTAGTTATTGTCCACAATCAATAACAATGAAAATAGTCTGTTTTGTTTTAGGGGTCTATGGAGTCCCTTAACCAACAACACAAAGGGTAGCATCCCCTGCCTGGTACAGGCTGATTGTTTGAAAACTTACAGTATAAATCAGAGAAACAGATGGTTAATACAGAGACCTGCAGCTGGCCGGAGTTCAGAGGATGGCTAACTGCATAGTACTCTGCTGTAAAGGAGACATCTAAATCGCACTTCCTCCCTGCATGGCTCAGACAACATTGCAGAAGAGGTAGTGGGAAGATAGTGGGAGCCAGAAACTGGGAAGGACTGCTACAGTGGAGTGCCTTGAGGACATGGCAGGGTCACTGTACTCGTAAACTTAAAGCACGTGTATGTGCATGCATAAGACCTACACAAGTTGGAGCCAGTCAAAATCCCAGCTTGGCACACTCAGGAAGCCCATCCCTAGCAGAGGAGATTCAGTAGGGGAAAGCTGCTGTGGTGCGAAGTCAGCTATCCTCAAGGAAGTGGCTCTTAGATGTTCATGCTCTGGGTGAATGGTTCTACATTTATGCATGTAAGGACAGTTGATTGGGTTCAGTGGGCTGTGAAAAGAGGATATGATGTTGGGAGGGGGTTGTGGCCGAGGTGTCTTCTATGAGCTAGAGGGCAAACAGGGCTCATATGATTAAAAATACACTGTGTATATGCATGAAATTCTCAAGTAATGAGTAATAAAAGATATTTTTTATAAATAAACTACAAAATTAGAATTTATCTAACAAAGCAAGGATAATTTGCTTTTCACAGGCATTCACACATTAACACATTAAACAGGAAAAGCAATATAATCATCTCAATAAATTAGAATTTGAATTTAATTGAGTTCAATGGCTTATTGATCAAAAAATACTCTTAATATGCTAAAGTTGAAGGTAACTGTGAAAGTCCTAAGGATTTTTATCAAAAACCTACAGCAATCCTGAAAAATATTGATAAATGATACTTTGAAAAATTCTGTTGTGTCATTTTTATTGGGAATGGTGCTGGAAACTTATTATTACCAAAATATTAATAAATAAAAATAAATATGAAGTATATATAATAGAAAATGAAATTATAATATACACAAGCTAAAAATTCAAAAATATTCCAAAAATATAAACAGTAAAAAAGTTTATCAAAATTGCTGGATTCAATTCAGAATCATTATATAAAAGTAACACTTTTTATCTACAATTTAAAAAAATCATCACTTTAATGTAATATTAAAAATCTATTCCAGAGATAATCTATTCTTGCTGCCTCAAAACCCATGGGCTTTTATTCCTTATCACTGGCGAATTTTGTCAAGAAGTTTTTTGGTGTATGATTTTTTTTCTCCTGAATCTGTCTTGGAACTATGAGCCTTTTAATCTCTAGATTGTCTCTCCCTAACTTGTGGGTTTTTTTATTTTAGTGTTTGTTTAGTTATATGGAATATCTAATATTTGCCCATTGAATTTCCATGGTCTATCTCAATCTCTTTCCTTATGATTTCTGTCTCTGTTGCTTCTTTTGAAGTTAGGTTACTTAAGGTTGTATGTAATAAATGATCTGATAGAAACATACATAAATGTACTCATAGGAAAGAGCAAGTAATAAACTCAAATTTGAAAGGAATTTCAAATATGACAAATGGGCTATCCTTCAGGGTTTGAGGCTAAACACTGTTAAGCTTCTTTGTCAACTACAGTTGAAGAACAAAGAAAAATTAATCTTGACAAACACTTAGCATGCAAACTGAACTTGGCACCCATAGTATCTATGTTGGGAGGCAGGGACCAGTAAGAGTGAGCAATCACAGCACAAATGAGTTGTCCTCAATCAAAGAGATCCTTAAAAATACTCCCAGTTATGTTTACAGAGATAACACTCTGTATTGCGGATATCCACCATATCATTTGCAAGAATATCACTGAAGCAAAGAACATGAAGCCAGAGATGCAAGGGGATTACAGATTGTCACCCCCATGGTTCATATTCTTAAAACAATACCTTTAAATACAGCACACCATTTACACAAAGTGTAAGTGTAGTTGATTGTGAACTTGAACAAATTGATTCATCATAAATTAGGGGAAAGTTCATGAAAATCAACTATTCTACAAAGACCCATTGCTTAGCTGGGGAGAGTTATCTAAAATAATTGTCAAAATGTCAAAAGAACTATGCTTTGTTGTTTTTTTTTACTAAATGACAACAAATCTTCCATTTGTTGACTTTTTTGATGATGGAAATCAGCTCCAACTAGTTTTCATTAAGAAAAAAAAATTACTTTAGAAAGGAGACAACTTTTTAAAGCAGTGGTTGAAAAAGAAACATTTCAATACTTGAGTTATGGATTAAACATTTCAAAACAGATATTTAGGAAGGACTCTGTCATATGCAATACTGTTACAATAATAGAGCTATGCCTCCCACAGACTGTACTGTTAATGAATAGCTGAAACTGTAGAAGTACACTTTGCTGCTGCTTGACACTCATACACAAGAAACATTGCCATGAGTTTGATGATGGACAATGTCAATCATCTCTGTGTCTACTGGGGATGTGCAGGTGAGTGCTACAGTCAAGCTTGTTGCCAAGTGATAGAGCTCCTAATCAAGT
This sequence comes from Lophiomys imhausi, assembly GCA_907164525.1. NCBI lineage: Eukaryota > Metazoa > Chordata > Mammalia > Rodentia > Muridae > Lophiomys > Lophiomys imhausi. Next base: position 2,242,094 of record CAJQZJ010034140.1, read on the forward strand.
TCTGAGAAAAGAAATGAAAGCTTCATGGAAGGACCAAGACCTTCCCTCAAATTTCCTCATCTGAATTACATGAGGAAAAGGTGTGGAGAAGGGAGACAAAGTTAAGAAAATAAGGTGAGTTCATTTTGTGCTGGCCATCTACTATGTGGGTAGGTGGGGAGGTGTTGGGAGGAGATGGGGGAGGGGAACCATAATAACAATACATGAGAAAATTACTTTCAACTAAAAAGAAAGAAAGAAAAAGAGGTGAGGGGCATTCAAGGTCCACCCAAGTGTTCCAAGGCTACATAGTTCAGAAGGACATTTGTTCTTTGTTTGTGTGCATCATAGAATCCAACCCTGAAAGTCTCAGTGTTTTATCAACTGGAAACCAAGACTAATAAATATCACTCTCTCTGGGGTTTCCCCCAGAGTGCAGCTGCCATAAGTCTCAGGTTTAGATTCGGGAGTGCCTCTGTATATCCCTCTGGCTGGCTCTACAGGGTAATAAAAGCATGTCAAGTATCTTCAAGTTGGAAACAGACATTTTTTGAAGAAATAGGCATCCTCTTCACTCCCCCATCTGAACCTGCTCCTTGGGATATTCGATCCACAAACTAAGAACAGAAACCTAGTGGGAGAATTGGTTTATCATTCTCCTATTTTCTATCTCTTCCTTATGTGGGGTTGGCAAGAGAAAAAAAAATTGTAAGAATAGCTTTTGTGTGTAGGAAGACACATGGTGATTTTGATCTGACCTAAGGGCCTTTCCGGCCATCTGGAAAGTTCTCTTCACTAGACTTCTCACCATCAGCCAGCTTTCACCACCCTGCTATCCGAGTTCCTATGCTGTCCCTTCCTCGCAAATCACCATTTCAGGAGCTTGTGGGCAGAAAAGAACATTCTTTGGAGAATAGTTCCTGAGTCCTTAACTTAACTGCTGACATTCTCAAGCATTCAGGAGTGCACAAGCCGACAAGGGGTAGGTCTTATTGAATCAGCATTCTGATTCTTCAGTAAGTCTGAAGTGGGACCTTGATGGTACACTTCCATCAAGCCTCAATGGAGCAAGGCCTTAGGCCATATGACTGCCTTCTACACTCTCCCCAGTTACCCGAAAGAAGAAAACCCTTGATCTCTTTAACTTTAATTATGACTTTAATCCCAGAATATAGTCATAGCATGTTACAGGCTGAATTGTATCTCTACAGATAAAAGTCATATATTCAAGGCCTATCTATCCCTGGTAGCTCAGGAGATGAAAATAGGTGCCTTGAGGAAGTGCTTAAATTAAAATGAGGCTGTTTGGGTGGGTCTGACTGGTGTCTTTTTCAAGAGAAGACATGTGAACAGCCAAAAGGTGTGTGGGGGTGTGTATCCACACCAGAAAGACCACATAAAGACACAATACTAATAGAATTATCTGCAAGTCAAGACAAAAGCCACCCTCCCCCACCCCCCAAAAAATGACATCATGACTTTGAATAGCCAGCCTGTAGTCCAGAAGGAAATAAAGGTCTGTTATTTAAGTCACCTAGACTATGACATGTTGTTAACTTAATTCAAGCGAATCAAGACCCCGTGCCAGTGAAAGAATCTGCATGTGTGACTAACATTGTCTATATTTAAGGACTAATATAAGCACCCTAGGTGTCTGCAAGTTGGAAGCAGGCACTTTTGGAAGAGTCTGTACGACTTACGAAAATGCTAACAGCATGAAATCCAAAAGTTGCAGATGGACACAGCTGAACTGAATTCCCTTGACAACATTTTGGACAGGATTGTTAAGCAGGTGGTTGGTGAGCCCCTAGAAGGCAGAATCAGAGCTGCTAAAAGAAAAGCAATGATTGCAGGAGAATAAGTGGAACTCGCTAGCTTTTTCCTGTGTTGATAACTGGAAGGTCCACAGTGGTACTGTGTCCAGATTCCAGTTGGATAACTTGGAAAGGGCAGTGTGATGTGACCCTTTGGGAAAGCTAGGAAAACATGGACTGAATTTGATTTGACATCCAATTGATTTGAGGCTCTGAAATCTACAACTCTGTGGTATTAATCATAGAAACTGCATAAACATGAAGATTAAAACCCATTGTAAGAATTATAAAAGGCAAGCTGAAACTATCACTAATGACTACATACATACACAAAAACCATGTGTGATTTAAAACAAACAAAAAATTTCTGTGTAACCTAAGATGCTGTTTCATACACCCACCCATAACCCCAGTTCTGGGGAAGCAAAGACAGAAGGATCCTGAGGACTTGCCAGCCAGCAATTCTAGCTGAGTGGGCAAACTCCAGGTTCAGTAAGAGGCTCTGTCTTAAGCAATAAGGTAGGGGCTAGAGAAAGAAAGACACCCAACATTGACCTCTGTCCTCCACATGCATGTGCACCTACATCTATGTACATGTCCCACCACAGACACATGTACACACACACACACACACACACACACACACACACACACACACACATACTTGCATCCACATGAACATGTACAAACACCACAGAAAGAAAGAGAAAGAGAGAGGCAAAGAGAATCTTGAGCTGAATCGAGGAATATGAAGAGAATAAAAATAAAGAAACATTACTTATTTTAGCCTTCTTCCACTGATGTGTTCATATGGTCAAGTTCTCTAAAAGAGTTTGAAGACTGACAATGTCTCTAGGGTTAATGCCTACAAGGACAATGTCTGTGCTTGGGTCAGAGATCACCAGTAGCATGTGTGATATGGACTTCTGGGGGAAGCAACTCAGTTCTAGGGATGTGGGGCCATGTTAAAAGACACCTACTTCTCAGACCTCATGGAGCCTTTTTGCTATCCTAGATCTCTTACACATAAATATTTAGCAAAGAGAAATAAATTACCATCTTGCTTAATTCATAATTACATTGAGTCTCCATCTGAGACCCTGAGCCTGCATCCCAAGAAAGAAAGTATGTCTAACTGACCAGCAGAGGATGCTGAGTGGACACAAAAACTGCCATAGTCAGTACCGGTCAGGAAGCAAAGGAAATCATAATGGCTCAAGACCAAGAATCAAACTTATACAATTCATCCTTTTCTTAATTACTTTATTTATTACTTCAAGTTACATCTCCATCACAGCCCCCTCCCTCCACCATTCTCAGTCCCACCCTCCCACCCTCTAACCCCCTCATCTTACTCCTCTGGTGTGGGGTGCCGCCACATCTTAGCCCCCCTCAGTGCAGCAGCCACATGAGGGATAAGAGTTTCCTCTTGCACTGGGGGCCTCCATGGCAGCTCAACTAGGACAAAGTGTCCCACTAACAGGTAACAAAGTCTATGTTCCTGTTCCTTTCGTTCTGTTCATTGTAGGATAGTTATCCTGTACACAACGCATCTTAATGACCTTACGATTTTAAATGTATACTGCACACACACACACACACACACACACACACACACACACACACACGTCCATGCTCGAATGCACATACATACAAAACTTGTTTCACCAACTTCCAAACTCAGTATGAGCACTCTTAGGCTGTAATAAAAAAATCAAGAATAAAAAATGTGACACCCCCATGAATGACAATGACATTAAGGGGACCTCTATAAGTCCTGATCAGATCATATGAGAATATAGCCAGAAGGGTACCAGGAAGCAAAGATAGACCCACAGCATGCAGTTCCTTTGGGAACTGGGCTGATGTCCATGGGAACACACAGGAAATAGGTGCCATTTTCTTCCACACAGCCTCCCAATATACAAGACTGGGCCTCTCCCTTTAGTTACCACAACACATCATCTCACACAAACTTCCTACTCTTCTCCACAGTGGTTTTATTCCGGTAATTTAATACAACTCTGAAGAATCAAGCATTTTTGTCTTGGGGAAGGATAGTGTGAGGTTTTTAAATGGTATAAATGCATTATCTGGTAACAAAAATAAGCATTTAATTTCTAGCGTAGATCAGACATTTAATATCACATCCAATACAGAGCATCTCTCATCCCTCAGTCTAGATTGGCCTTGTAGTTCAAGGCAGGAAAGGTAATCTTGTTCCAGCACTTTCTCTTCTGGCTCATCTCATCATCTTCTACCATTCCCACTTGCCTCTGAGCAGGTCAGAAGAAAGGTGGAAAGAAACAGACTCTATGTTCTTTTTATTTCTCTTGGAGCTATGTGTATTCTCTCTAATCCTCATGCCAGGTAGCTACCTTCCCCTGCTAGTGGGAGGACTCCCAGTGTTGATCCATGTACAGAGCTCATTTAAGTCCTGTCAGTGGCTCTGACAGGAACCTCTAAGCTGGACATGACTCAGTTAACTTCTTTCCAAATTCTGGTTAGCCTCCTTCATCCCAAGGTTGAGATGCAGCCTGTATGCTATCCCATCCCATCCATGTATAGATCATGAGGTGGCTTGTCCCATAAAGCCTCACTGACCCGGATACTTGAGCGTAAGCTGCAGTCTCTGCTATGTTTCCTCCACTGTGATAACCTTATGCATTCTCTAGATGCCTTTGGACCACTGTCTCCTTCAGTCAGGAGGCATGGCTGTCTCCATGTCTCTGCATTCTCTCTGACTTCAGGGTCCATGGGAAAAGTTCTCTTGATACCCTCTTTACTTCTCTCAGTCTGGTAGAACAGGCTGCTCCTCAGAAGCCCCAGGCTTGGTAAACTCTTCTCAGAGAACTTGGCAATAGGCTTGGCAGTTCTCTCTGGGAAAGGAAAAAGACAAATGCCTCTTTCTCCCTGAGGCCATGGATCACTATCCTATCCTAACCAGCTCTCTCTTTGGCCTCTTTTGTCCACACAGGCCAGATGGTCTGCTGGAAGTGTGTTTTGATCGAGGTGCTGATCCACAAGATTTCTTGTATTTCTTCCCTCTGAAGGTAAAAGAGACTCTTTTCTAGCACATGTTGCCCCACAACCTCCTTCATAGTAATAGACTCTTCACAGTGCTAAGAGTACACAGTTGTCCACCCAGAACCATCACTACCCAGACATCTTTGCAGCAAAGCCTCTGGACTCAAGTTGAGAGCCAAGGACTGAACTCATCAGTAAAATAAGAAGCCAGATCCAAGGGCAGACTTTTTGCTGACCTGTTGCTGTTGGGGTGCAAGGTTATGACCTCTCCAGAGCATATTTTCTCAATAATGCTCCAGATGGGTCTTTGTCAATGGCATCATTCCTTGATTTCAGCATCATCTTTCACCCGGAGAGACAAGAATGTCCTACATCACCATGTCCTGCTTCCTTTCTGATTAAGTATTTCCTTGCTTGCCTCTGTTTCCTCTCATATCTTCCTGGATGTGTTTACAGGTTTATCTAGAAGTACTGCCAGTAGACTACCTGGTTCACAAAGCATGCTCTTTTGCTTCAGTGTTAACACAGGTAACAACCTTGACTAACCTGTCCCCACATACCTACTGCAATTCACAGCCAGGTCTTCCTCAGTCTCTTTCAAGCCCTGCCTGGTTCTTCAAACAAACTTCCCTCCTTCATGTCCTTCTGGGATCCATCCCATTTTCACTTCCAACTCCAAGTCCCTTTTTGTGGTATTTGACACAAATACATCAGTGAGCTATAGCTGTATAACAAATATCCCAACATGTCATAGCTTAAAACAGAGATGGAATGTCACAGTTTCATTGTGGGGAAATCAAGTAGTCCTCTCTGACTCAGTCTTTCATCATGCCCGTGAGGATGGAAATCACCACAAAGCAAGTATGACATGACTTTAAGAACAGGGCAAAGATAATACAAGATATCTTAGAATATATTTCAGTGATAAAGACATGCTTAGAAGCACATTGTTCTTTCAATATGAGGGCATGTCAACAGGACCCACGATCCAACCCAAAAAGCTCTCAATGGCCAGAGCTAACATGATTTTAGCAACATAATATCTTAGGCCACTTTGTGCTGCCATAACAGAGTCCTACAAGCCGGGTAATTTACAAACAAACGCTATTTATTTGGTTAATGGTTCAGGAGGCTGAGAGGTCTGAGGGCACAACGCCAGCATCTAGCAAGAGCCTCTGTGCCACGTTATAACATGGCAGAGGGACAAGTGAGCATAAAGGGGAGAGGAAACAGGGCCAACTCACTTTTACAACATCGGTCTCCTGGTAACTAACCCACTCCCACTGTGATGCCATTAATCCATTCATGAGGACAGAGCTCCCCAGGACTCAGTCAAGTCTTTAAGGTCCCATTTGTTCACATCATCACAATGGCAATTAAATTTTAACATGAGCACTGGAGAGTACAATCAATCCATTGCAGCCATAAATCACAATGAAATTGAATGGGTACCCTGTGGATAAAATCAATACCCATAGACCCATCCAGATATAAATAGACAATGGAGTAAATGAATAAACAAAAGAGAAAGGACCAACCTTCCATACATAATTGATTGATAAACATAAACAGTCTGATTGATAAACATAAGAGGAGCCACCAGAGACATGCCTGAGGACTATATGTCCTGGGCACACCTTTCTGCCCCACCTCTCTCCTACTCTCATTCAGATTAGTGCATTCCAAACCCTTCAGAGAAGCATTGTATTTAAGCAGGAGATAGTGATTAATACAGAAAGCTACAACTGACCAAGATACAGAGAATAGGAAACTGTGGAATGTTTGGCCCTAAATGGGACATCTTTATCATGTTCTTCCTTTCAAGACTCAGAGATCTTGGTGGTAAATGGGGCAAAAAGATTGTAAGACACAGAAGTTTTGGATGACTATAAGGAAACTGTTTATCCCAGGCATGGCAAGGCAGCTGCACATATTAATTTACAGTAGTTGCGACGTATACATAAGACTTTTGCAAGCTCAAGCCAGATCAAACCCCAACATGGAGAGGAAAGGTGGAGACAAAGTTCTGCTTCTATATTGGGAGCTATTGGCAATTGCTAACTTTTGGGGGAGAAAAAGTAAGTTTTGTTTAAGAGTAGAGTCCCTTATAGGTCAATTATGCTCCAATGAAAAGTCACACATCTAAGAATATATGGGCAACACAGACTGGACTTATGGGTTTAAAAAGTAGGGTGGGTAGGGAAGTGGGGGTGGATCTTGGAGGAGTTGAGGAAAGAGGGGTGTACATGATCAGAATATATTGTATGAAACTCTCAATTAATTTAGAAAAAAGAGAGAGTGGAAAAGACGTGGTATAGGCAAACAAACGTGGTATAGGCAAACAACAAAAACAATTTTGTTTGAAAATCCCATAATGAAACTTAATTCTCTCTAAGCCTATACAAGTTAAGTGGTTCATTTAAATACGTAAATAAATTTTCTCTTTTATCTTCAGGGATAGAACAAGTGAAATAAAAATAAAGAGAAGCAGGAAGGAGACACCACTTGAGATTAGAACACAATATTTGTTGCTTCAAGCAAGACTCATAGATAAGTACTAAATAAGTAGGTGAATTTTCTAAAGAAGCAGGTTACAGCTATTCCTCAACTTAAGTAGAATCAGGATGACCAGCCCATGGGAAGCTGAGAGAGTGCTCACTGTGCCTTTCTACATGACAACTTGACAGCACGGCCCACCGAAAAACATCAGTTGCTTTCCTAATGAATAAGCCATTGCACAGCATCAAGAAAGTGTACCAACCACCACCCAAGGAAAGATCTAAATTCAAGTTTTGAAGTATGGTTTTTATTAAACATGCGATAGTATACTAAGTCAAAAGGTCATAAATCAAACCATAATAAGCAATGGGTGTCTTATTTGTATCTCACATTTGTATCCTTCAGTAAACTCAGTAATTACTATTCAGACCATGACCACAAAGCCCTTTGTTACTCCTCCCCTATGGTTGAACCTAGTGACCTGTTTCTACCAACTAGATAAGAGGAAGAATATCTTGATTTTCCCAAGGAGAAAACAAAGAGATGTCACTTAAAGTCAGTGACCAAGGTTCATGCCATCTGATACAATGTGCAAACACTGACATGTTCAATGACAGGAAAAGAGCCTTTCTGCTCTGTCCTTCCCCAACACCTATAACCTCCTCAGCATGGGACATAGTCTGGGTATTAACCAGGTCCCAGATGCTCATTGACAGCTATATCTTCAGCTGCTCGTGCTGTTGAGAGAAGGTGAAACCTTTAGTAGGTAATTTGAGCAGAGGGAGTTCAGTCACTGGAGACCTAACCCAACTCCATTGGACTAGACATTCCTCCTCTTTTTCCTCTTCCATTTCTTTCTCTTCTTGTTGTTTTCTCTTCTTTTTCCTTCTTCCCCTTCTTCCTCCCTCTTCTGTTCATCTCTCTTTCTGTCTCTATGTCTGTCTCTGTATCTGTCTCCTTCCTTCCTCCCTCTCCCTCTCCCTCTCTCTCTTTTTCTCTCTCCCCCACCTTGGCTATCACAAAGTGAACACTGTTGCCTCCCTACATATTCCCACCATGAAGTACTACCTCTCCACAGGCCCAAAGGCAACAGAACAAGTCTAAAATCCTGAAACCAGGAGCCAGCATGAATCTTTCTTCTTTCAAGTTGGTTTTCTCAGACATGTTACCATAACAACAGCAAGCTAGCACACCATATTTTTTTAAATCAGTTAAACGCAGATTAAGAGACATTGTACAGAATTCCTCAAAATGTTTTTAGCCAAGAAAGACAAAGAAAGGGAAACTGTCAAAGATTGGAAGATGCTGGATGGATGTGGTGACCAAATGCATCATGGGATCCTGGAACAGAAAAAGTGCATTACTGAAAAAACTAAAAAAATTCCAGTGAGGTCAGTGGTTGAACTGACAGTATTGTAGCACTGCTAACCTTCGTTCTGATAAGCACACTGTACAATGACCAGGACGTCAGAGGAATTGCTACGGGAACACCCTGTACTTGGCAACTCTTCAGTCATCGAAAATCATTCCACATGTTAAAAAGCATGTAAGACGAGGTGGGTTATTGGAAGGTGCAGCTGGAGGGATGGCTCACCTATGAAGGAGGAAAAGAGCTTGCTGAAGGGCGTGGGAGATAGATGTGAGTCTGCTAAGGATGCTTGATTGCCACTCCCAAGAAAGCGCCCTCTGCGCTTCATAGGCCCATTGGCTCTAAGTAACAGAATGGCACTGTGACTGGGTGGTGCTGTAGTGATTCTGTCACTCCTGCATTCTTTGTTACTCTGGTGTTCTTTAGAGAAAGAAGGAAGGCATCTCTCCTTGGTGGTCTAAGGCAGGATTCCTCAGACTGAGCCTAGATTCTGGTGCTCCTCTGTGGGACACAGCCAACATCATTTCTGGCCACAAAAGCCGAGCAGTTTATGTTCAGCCCTGTAATCAATGCCTTTGCCGTACATGCTGTAAACCACTTACACAGATTCATCAGAAAAACAGAACATTTACCCAGACTAGCTTATTTTTCTTTAGATGGACTATTTTTCATCCCAGGTTGACCCCAAACTCACTATGTAGCTAAGTTTAGCCTGGAACTTCTGATCCTCCTGCCTCCTCCTCTCAAGTGTTGGGTTCACAGCTTGCAGTATCGCACCTGGTTTACATAATGGTGGGGAGCAAATTCAGGGATTCTTGCATGCTGGGTAAGCACTTGACCAACAGAGCCCCATCTCGAGCCCCAAATTCCATTTTACAATATATTATCTGGATATACCTTTTCTATCCTTTATATTCACTAGGAATTTTTTCACATTTATCTTAAGAAAAAAAAAACGCAAAGAACTTTGTGCAATAATTGCACAATCTGTCTAGAACAATGCTCTTATTTTTCTTAAATGCTGATATGTTACATTACCCAGACAGAAAATAGAGCCCAGTGTTGTAGGATACACACATACTCACCATAAAAACAACCATATTGTAACACCAAAATTTATTTATAAAATTGGTCAAGGAAATAGAGTTTAACATATGCTGTTATCACATGAGAATGTTTAGTGAAATCACACTTTGTATTTATATAGCACCTTTCCTCTAAGGAGCAAAAATATGGCTCAGATATTCTTACTCATTCTCACACCATGCTTGACAGGTGGATAAGTAGCAACATTTATACTGAGTTTGAGTCACTAGAAAGCCAAGATGTTCTGTACACAAAATGTACACACAAGAAGTTAGAGGCTCAGAACTTTCCAACCTCATGACCACTGGGTTCTACCTACACTTTTCTCTGAAACTTTAACCGCTAGTTTGAACACTACTGAAAAGAAAACAGGAACAGCAGAGAGATAAAGACAGGTTTATACCAGCCCACTCAGGAAGCTAATAGTAGCATACCCAGACTACAAACTATTCAAAGCTAAAAAATAATGTCCAAACCTTGATCATCACCTTAACTCTACACAGCAGCTCAAGTGTGAGTCCTACAAAAGATGCCTGCCATCCCATCCCCAGAAGGTGGGGAGGGTGTTTTTCCCCCTTTGGTCATTTGATGGATAATAGAAAATCTTGTTATTTAGGGGAAGAGATTACAAGCTGTTAAATGATCTTGTTAAATGGGTTTTGGAGGTTAGATCCAGGGACTTCTCTCTTTTTCTTTTCTGTATCCTTCTTTCTCTCCTATGTAGAAGTGAACAGACTTGAGAAAAAAGGGGACATAAACATAGTATAGGAAAGATCAAGAAAAAAGGACAGATTATTGAATATGCCCTTATACCTTTGTATATTGATACAAAATTAATATTATATTTGGCTAAATTGGTATTGAGCTTTGTATATTAATGCAAAATTAAGATTGTATTGGGCTACATCAGTACTGATCTTTGTATATTGATACAAAATTAAGATTATATTTGGCCACAATGGTATTGACCCTTGTATAATGATGCAAAATTAAGATTGTATTGGGCTATATAGGTATTGATCTTTGTATATTGATACAAAATTAAGATTACATTTGGCCACATTGGTATTAATCTTTGTATATTGATACAAAATTAAGGGTAACGCTTTTGACAGGTATTGTACCTGGTAATGCTTAAAAATGCAATGTGAAGTTTCAGCCTTTTCCCACCAACTGTCATAAACTGTTTAGGATAATTAAGAAATGGAAACTAATAGTCATGCAAGCTTGTCATTTTGTTAGGTATTATGACAGTCTATCACAGTTATTTTCTAAGCTAATCAGAAATCAAGTTGCTAAGAGACAAGCAACAGTTGCTAATCTAAATATAAGAGATAGATAGGGCATCTTCAAAAACCTCAAGAGATCTGAAGAATATGGCATTCAAAGATGTTTTATTAACTTAAGATTTTTTGATATTGAGACATGTCAACTCCTGACAGCACCCCCTACTCTACTCCAAGTAGAAGATGAGCATTGAAGAATCTCCAGTGTGAGATGGTTGAATTAGTGGCAAGCCTTTCTCTTGGCAAGAAAAACCCCTTGCTTCAACTGTAGACAGAATGCTGTCCAAAAAGGACAAAACTTGGAAGCAGGTAAGTCGACAGCCTAGCTCTGCCAAGACAGGGTAGGCAAGTCCTTCATAATTCCTGCTCTACAATCAATGTCTGTCAGAGAAACAGGGCCAAATGGCTGAAGATTGATGCTGTAATGTATGGAGAGAAAATGGGAACTGTCCAGGCAGCCACTGGTATGTCATTTCTTAGTTTTGGAAGCTGCGGGCCCTGTACTTCCTATATAATCAGATATATTTATCCCTCTCAGGTCTCTGAGGTGGTTGAAGAATAGATAGCTAGAGTCTCATAATTAAATTTTGAGTTGTTTAGGAATCAAGAGGGTGTTCTGGATCTAAGAAGATGTTTTTAAAATTGTGATGCAAGTTAGTATGAAAGCTGAGTTAGATATAGAACTTTAAACTCATGGAGATGGTTAGATAGTAGAATGTTAAAGTCAGGTGCCAAATACATATGGACTGGACATTGGTAATGTATGCTAAGCCATATAACTCTCATAATTGTGGCCTATTTATTTCTGGTGTTTTGTATTGTATTTATTGTTATAAGAGAAAGAACCATTTGTTGGACTGAAAGGGGGAGCTGTTGGGGGGAAAAGGATATACCTTAAACTTAAAAAAAGGAGGGGTAAGAGGATGGGGGTTGAAGGGGAAGAGGGTGGGAGGGTGGGACTGGAGGGGGGAGTAGGGAGGGGATTGTGACTGAGTTGTAACTTGAAGAAATAAAAAATAAATTATTAAAAAAAAGATGTCCTGCATTTTTTCTAAGGTCTGGGGTGGTTACATCAGTTCATTTATGGATGCCTTTTTTATTAATCAGTTATTGTATAGTGGGTAAATTCATGGCAAATCAATTACCAATGTAGGAGGAACCAATTTGAATAGCACAAGAATTCTTGCATAAACAATGATTTTAAGAAGGGGGAAGTTGGCATGGTGCAGTCCTGGAACACTTTAGCAGCTCTTCCAATGAATTAAAAATCTCTTCAAGGTAAACACAAATTCTAGACCTCTGTTGGAGCCTGAGAGTCTGTTTTGAAGGAGAAAAAGATACAAGGATGAGTTTCGCATGTACATGATTGCCTTTTCAGAAGGTTGTGATACGTTGTGTCCTCCGTACGCTGGGGCATTCAAATCTTACTCTCCTCTTTTCCCTCTTTGTCTGATGATATTGCTGCAAACCTTTTTCAGATTCATCCTTGCTTTCAACTAGTATCAGCTAATCTCTGGAGACAGTCGAACAGAAAGAAGAGACAAAAGTACCCACGTGGCAACTTGTGAGTTAAAGAGACAAGTAAAAGAAGTGTATTATATTCGGGGAACAAGCTTGGGTAGTGTGGGAAAATGAAACAAAAGTAACCAGTGCTACTTTGTACTCCTGTGTACCAGGAGCAGGCATCCTGCAAGACACATTACCATGCCACATGTGTGTGTTGCTTCACCTACACAGTCTCCTTTGTAGAGAGTCTCATTTTATAGACCGAAGAGGGTTAGTATACTTGTCAGAGGTCAGAGAGATTCTCAACTGTGTGACTCCAAACCTGATACCCAGCCTGGCTTTTTGCTTCTCAATTTGTACAGAGAACTGAGTCCTTCCTACTTTTCATCTCTTCCTCCACACTGAAGAAAAAGCAGAAAGCATCACTGTTTTTGAAGATTTGTGTGTGTGTGCGTGTGGTTGTGTGTGTGTGTGTGTGCGTGGTTGTGTGTGTGTGCGTGCGTGCGTGCGTGCGTGTGTGTGTGTGTGTGTGTGTGTGTGTGTGAGATGGGGGCATCCTGCAGAGACCAGAAGAGGGTATCAGACACATTGAAGCTGTAGTTATAAGCCTTTGTGAGATGCTCAACACAGTTATGCCTGAAAAGTTTGCTCAGATCTGAACTTCTGTCTTTATGGTTGAGTAGTAAGCATCTTTAACTAGTGAACCCTCCTCTAGCCCTCCTTCCCACCAACCATGATTCTTTTTTTTTTTAAATACTTTATTTTTTTTCTTCAAGTTACATCTCAGTCACAAACCCCTCCCTATTCCCCCTTCCTATCCCGCCCTTCCACCCTCTTCCCCCCAGAAGTTTCCCCTTTCAGTCCAACAGATGGTTCCTTCTCTTATAACAGTGAATACTATACAAAACAATAGATATAAATATGCCACATTTATGAGAGTTAAATGGCCCAGTATACCTTCCCAATGTCCAGTTTATACATATTTGGCCCCTGACTTTAACATTCTACTATCTAACCATCTCCATGAGTTTAAAGGTCTATATCTGATTCAACAATCATACTAACTTGCAACACACTTTTAAGAGTATCTTCTTAGATCTATAACACCCTCTTGATTCCTAAACAGCTCAAAATTTAACTATGAGACTCTTAACACTAAACGCCTGGAATCAGAAATCCATTCAAATCGGATAGATCACATACTGCCACTACTTTGATGTTCATGGGCTTAGACTATATGATTCCCATTCTGGTCTGCATCTTTTCCTATCTGACTAACTTGGAAACCCATTAGGCTGCCCACCATGAAGCTGGAAACATTGGGGAAAAAAACTCTCCCAACCATCTAATTTATGTAGATCTCAGTAAATTATGATACTTCTTTAACTAATTAATTAATTAATTAATTAGATAGTTATTTAATTCATGCCCCTGGCAGGTAAAGTTTTCAAACCAGAGTGTTGCTTGACCCATAAAGGATAGAAAAATAGAGAGACCCTACAACATCTCTGAACTTCAGAAAAATCAGAGGGCCAATTTCTGAGGATGAGTTGTGTGCTAGGTGAGATCAGAGCGAAAATCAGGCCTTCAATAATATCAGTACAGTCTGCATAAGGGCTGCCAATGAACTAATTAGGAGACAAAGGACTCATTGTTACAAGCAATCAAACCAAACTGGCAATCTCTTGCTTGACTTTTTGTTCTGACTTCCACTGTTGATTGTATTTTTTTATTTTTATTTTTAAATTATTTTAGTTGTTTCAGAGCATCACAAATCTATATAACATGTTTTGATCAAATCCATCCACCCAGCCTCCTCCATATGTGTTCTCTGCCCCCCTTTCCCACCAAACCTCATATATTTTGTTTTTAAACCCACCGAGTCTACTTGGCACTGTTGTGTGGATACGGGTATAGGGTCATGTAGTAGAGAAGTTGTAATCTGTCTGGGATTATACACCAGAACAATACTTAATCTTACTCTATTGGTAACCATCACTTGCCTGTAGCTCCTTAGCTAGGGGCGGGGCTTCATAAGCCCTTCCTCCATCCATGCGAGGACTTTAGCTGATTTGACCTTATGTGGGTCTTGAGTCTATTATCCAACTTGCCATAAGTCTCCATGTGCAATGTCTCTATTGTATCCAGCAGATCTGTTTTTATGTAGATTTCCACTGCCTATGGTTCTTAAAATATTTCTGTCACCCCCCACCCTCCTCATTTTTAATCTTACTGGTTGCTGGGGTTTAGGACATTCCCTTCCCAGGACCCACAGCCACAAAATGAGGATGAGAAGAGGCCAAGCTAGAAGAATCTCACCTTGAGAACAGTCTTCCCCTTCATTTGCTAGGCAGTGCCTACTAAGTGCTTGGCTGTATTTACCACACACTCAGTCTGCTTCAAGACCTTACTAGTTTTTCTGACACTTGTAGAAATCTCAACAGTAGATGTCATCAAGTGGCAGCCCCTCCCAAACTGAGTTTAGGTAACCTAGCATATCAAAAATTGGATTTTGAATACGAGTCACATTTTGTTGGCTGGTTTTGCCCTGGTGTTGCTCAGCTGGGCTCTTGGCCCCAAGCCCAGCCATGTTGGGTACATGGTGAAGTTTTTCTTACCACTGGAACCCCTCTTAAAGTATGTCTCCCCTCCCTTTAATCTTGAAGACTAGAATTCGTTTCTGACTGAGTAATTTCAGGTCTGAGGGTCACACTCAAGCCAAATCACCAGTAAAGCTCTTCTGAGACCCCACCATTCTCCACATCTCCCTCTCTCTTGTTGCAAGGACTAAAGCCTTCCTTCCTCCTTCACTGGCTTCCATAATTCTCAGATTCTCTGATGGCCATTTACTTCTTCAATCTTCTAATGTGTTTACTTAACATCTACTTTGGCCAGGCAAATGAGTGCCAGGATATAAGGATGGAAAGACTCAGTTCTTGATGGGAAAGAGAGAGCGGGAGTGGGGGGGATAAAGGGATGGAGGGAGAGAGAGAGAGAGAGAGAGAGAGAGAGAGAGAAAGAAAGAAAGAAAGAAAGAAAGAAAGAAAGAAAGAAAGAAAGACCCATGCTTTTTAGGAGGAACCTGTTCATTGGAGCATCAGAGAACCTGCTAGAAGGTCAAAGATAGTTAGCCCAGAGCATACAAGATCCTTAAAATACAACCATCCCATTGAAGTGAAGGCCTCTCTTTCTCCTACCCTTTCAGGCTCAGGTATTTTAAAGACTTTGTTTCACTGGCCTGTTGAAATAGTCCCCTTGTCAGAAGACCTTGTTGGCGCCATCCCAAGTCACTGTGCAACTTTCCAGGCAGCAGATGAGACAGACTATATGATCTATGCCCAGTATGCGGAAGACCAAAATACTTCAAACCCTCAAGTCCAGCCCACACAGGTCTGTCTTTCCATTTTTTTAAAACTGTATATGTGATGTAGAGAAGGTGGAGTTTCTATGTCACATTCTTCTGATTGCCTTTGCAGTCAGTCAGCATTCACTTGACCCATTTGCCTCAATTTCCAGTCTTTGTAAAGATGGGAGAAATAAAACTCCCTTATTCACTTTAATTTTTTAGTCCCCACTGTGATATTCTGCATGCATCCTCGATGACTGGCCTGTATTTTACTTATTCTGGTTTCGAATTACATTGGCTAACTTCAGAAAAATCATCTTTAGTAAATTGGCCCTGAAAGTAATTGAAGCAGAAGATGCACACGGTCCCTTGGCAATTGTTTTAGCTGAGCTGTCAGTCATGAAATAATCAGCCTAATAAGGGGGCATATCCATGGGTCTTAAAGGCCTGTTTATCATATATTCAAAACCTTTAATCATTTTATAACACTCCACCAAATGCTCTTCACTATTTTTTTCCTCATCACAGTTCTTTAGCAAACCAAAATGTCATCCATTACGTCATTCCTTTTCTAGAAAATGAATAAAATTCAAGAAGATAAAGATACAGAGAGTCTGGGGGAAAAGAATGATGGGCCTAGAGAACTTGGTTCAAATCCTGCTTTAACACTTTTTTTTTTTTAACTGCATCACTTGCAGCAAGGAATTTAAGTTTTCTGAGCTGTGGTCCAGGAGGTGGCCTTCCACATTTCTGAGTATGGAGAGGGTGAGTGGGAGTCAAATCTGAGTGACCTCAGTAGCATGCCCTCCATTATCTGTCCCTTCTTGACAACATCACCTCTCCTACCCTGCTGCCCTACACTCCCTGGCCTGTCCTTTCCTAATGCTCTACTCTGCGCACTCTGGCATTATGTTGTTGTGGTCCTACAATCTCCCACTTCCACTTTATGGCTTCTCTACTGAACATCCTACCCACACTGAAAGCTTCAGTTCCAGAGACCTCCAGCCTCTCAGCTGAACTTCAAACCCTTACGTGCATAAGGGTCTTTACCTTTACTTTACCTCCATATTGGGTCTCTCATCTTCCGTGGATCTAAATGAAATTCAAACACTCTCCCAGATGGGAAATGAATCCCCAGAGCATCCATCTCAGCAGGGTTTGTTTCTCTGTGTAGCCCTAGCTGACCTGGAACTCACTCTATAGACCAAGCTGGCTTTGGATTCACAGAGATCTACCTGCCTCTGCCTTCTGAGTGCTGGACTTAAGGTGCGTGTTTCACCCAGGTGGTGTACAAGCCAGAAACCAAGATCACCTTTGACACCTACTCACATCTGTCCCCCAGCTCTTGCCATACAGGCCCCAAACTGTCTCCCCAAGGTGTATCTTATATGCCGTATTGCTACATATCCATTCAGCTACCCTGGTCTACCTAGTTAAGTTTTCAAATCCATCAGAGCCTGCTCACTCCCTTTCCCATAAGCAGACACCATGTTGTTACCTCCCTACTCATTCCCTGTCAGCTCTTCAGGGATCTTCCAGTCAAATCAATCCTGAACAGTTTGGCCCTGTCTACCCACCACCAGCCTTGCCTTCCCTACCCCTCCTTTCCTTCCTCCCTCTCAGTCATCCAATGGACCTCAGTTTGAGTTTACTTCCGTAGAACAGTATTCTAGAAATACCATCAAACTACCTAAGACTCTTCTTTTAGACATTCTGACATCACTGAGGGATTCTCTTTGCTTCTTCTTATCATATGTGCTCTTGTCTGATATGTTTCTTTATGCGGCCTCCACGTAAGCTTGAAGAATCCAGAAGACAGGAAACAATACTGAAGTACAATTTGCTATCTCCAATTCCAAGGCTGAAACCCAGCAGAATAATAGTACCTTCTACTCGATCTGTAGGGAATTATATATTAAAGTATTAGCTCCTTTTTAAATTAAGATGGAGATAAGCTAGTAGTAAAGTTTAAAAGGCCCAGTTCTCCCATAAGCTACTCTGATCCATTTTTGGCTCTACCATTTACTAGGTGTGTGACCTTAGGGGTTTTATCATGGTTCGCAACAGCCCCTCCCCAAAGCTGAACAGCATGAATGGGAAACTCAGAAAGCCTCATCTCCACCAACAAAACAAGGGCCAGTCTACAACCCAAACCAAGATCCCCATTTTGAACCATGGCCACTCCAAACCTGGATGTATTATTGGACATTATTTGAAAACAAGAATGCTAAAACCTACTGTGTTTTCCTAAGAAACATCTCAGAAGAGGAGTGGAGAGAAAGCTGTCAGTAAAACAGTTGCCTTTGTAAGCATGAGGACTTTAACTCCATCTCTAGAATCCACCTAAGAAGCCAGCATGCTGATGCATGCTGAGAATTCCAGCACTGGGGCATTGGAAGGGAGAGACCCCCTGTCTCAAAACACAAGGTAGACAGCTGCTGAGGAACACACACACACACACACACACACACACACACACACACAAACACACACATGGTGGGTATAGACAGAAAGACAGAGACAGAGGGGAGAGAGACACACAGAGAAACAGAGAGAGGGGGAAGTAAGTAGGGAAAGGAAGAGGTAGAGAGGAGAAACAGAGATACAGACAGAGACAAACAGTACTCAGAAACAACAAATGCTCTTCTCCATCCATTCAAAAGACACTTCTAGCTTCTGGGTCTCTTTTTTTCTAGCAGCCAAGCTCCCAGGCCAACAGCCAATGTAATGCTTTTCCTCCCAGGGAGACAGAGCCAGGGTTGGGAGTGAGCAAGGCAGGCCTGCCTCTCCTGCAAGCAATCAGCACAGACCCTCAAGCATGAGATTTAATTGCTTGTTCATTATTTTAGCTCACAGCGGCTACAAGGAGGCAGAGCATACCATGCAACAGAACCCAGGGAGCTGTCAGATCAAAAAATAATAACAGGCCCAGAAAGGAGGGTTCTTCCCCCACCAGACAGCTTTGGGTGCCCAGAACTCAATGCAAAGACACCCCCCACACACACCCACACACACACATCTAAACGCAAGGCGGCTCTTCCCTGTTTGTTCTGCCCTTTTTTGTCCTGTTTGAGCAGGGAGGGGAACGCCACAAAAAGAAGAGAACTTGAACTCGCAGCCCCTGAGTGCAGCCATACCCCTCGCTGCCTGATGGTATACTTGAAGTACTCATACAGTCAATAACTTCCCATGGCTTTCCTGCAAAGCCAAAGATTAAAAACCAGACATTGTCCTTTTGAAGATGAGGAAAGTAATAAGTGAGCAGGCCGAATCCTCTTTGGGTTTAAAAGCTGTGCAGTTCCGCTTTCAGGTGTCAAAATTGCCTTAAATCTTAAGCTCTGTTGTACCCTGCTGTTACACAGGGATAATAGAACCAGGCCAGCTCTCTCTGACAATTTAAAGATCATTTTTCTCTCTAAAAACTTGTTGAAATATATATATTAGCACAGACCTTTTTCTTAACAGTTTCTATTTTTTATAGAAGAGTATTTTTTTTAGATGTGTCTTAAGAGATCAGGGTAGCCAAACAGAAGCATTCACTCTAAAATAAAGGAAGATGCTCGCTATCCTTTGGCTCCTGAGCAGGAAGGTGCTTCTTTTCCTCCCCATTTTATTTCCACTGTCAGAAGAGGTTTGACCCCATCTCTCTAAAGGCAGAAAACTTCAACAAAGGCAGGAGGACTATTTAAAGTCATGAAAGAATCTGAATGAAGGATGGTGCCTTTGACGACAGCTGAAAGAGACACAGTGCTTCGGAAGTGGATAAAAGTCCGGAGGGATACTCCTTTTTTGCAGTGGATATAACCTTGAAGGTTCCCTCCCCTCCCCCCCGCCCCCTGCAGTGAGTTCAAAAATAAAAAATAAAAACAACCACAATCTGCGGCACTCGTGGTTCGAGGGTATCTGTGGTTTGCAGAAGGTGGAAATTCACTGAATTCCAAAGGTCCCCAGCAAAGCCTAGGCTGCATGTCAGATCCGGCATCCTGCTACTGGACCAGGAGAAAAAGGGAGTAGCCGAGTAATGGTGGGACTGTAGAAGAACTGCCTGCCTTGCTCCCAGCAAAAAGAGAATGGCAATCGTGGACAGATATACACAACCTTGAAAATATGCTGTAGAAACAAAACAAAACAAAAAAACAGGAAGAACACCACTCCGAAAGGCCTTAAGAGGATGCAAGGTCGGCGATTTTTCTCTCCCTTGTCCCCATCGTCTCCTTCCAGTCCACACACTCAACTGTCCCAACTGTGCTATCCAGACAAAACTGAATAGGCACATTACCCCAAATACACAGAAAAAAATGCAATGTCTCAGACAGTTAGTTCCAGCTCACTTTTGTATGTTCATGAGGCCAGGATATTTTCATGACTGCTGGATTGACAGTTGTGCTGGTACATGGGGACTGTGCATTGTGTTAGAGGTCTCTAGGTGGAGATTCACTAATGGATCACCACACAGCAAATTGGGCTCCTGAATCCTGCAGTGGAGGGAGAGGGGCTGAGGCATACATCAGGAAATGTCTACCTACCATGCTCTCTGGCTCCAAAGAGGGTGATGGGTCTCCCCTACATTCTGTTCCTACCATCTGGCTGTGTTGGACTTTGGTTTGGGTGGTCTGACCTGGCTGCAATCATTTGACGGACACTCCCATCACTGCCAGTGTCTGGGGCCCTGAATTGCTTCAAAAGTCAGGCTCACTGGAGAGAGCAATTTCTTAATGGAAAGAATTTGCTATCGGGTTAGGCCCCGAGCCTGAATCTTTGAAACAGCGTGAATCAGATAACTCAGCACTCAGGGAATTAAGGTCTCATATCCTTTGGTTCTGGTAAGGTTTTCTGACTCTCTTTAGGGTGAGAGAATTAAATTGCTGTCTTCATCTCATGTTCCCTGTATACAAAGACTACCAGCTCCTACTGTGTGCAAGAAACCACGAACAATTCTGTAACACTAGTATTAAATGCCATAACTAAACGTCAGTACCAGACCTTCTCAACAAAATAAGGTCTGCCCTTTCCCATTGTGTCTTCTAGCAATGTCACCAAAAGGCTAGTGTTGGGTAGTCAGTCAAATGCACACTACTCACCAAGGACTTGTGGCATGAGCTGCCCACTCCTGGAGCCAGGCCTGCATGTTTGCACATACACACACATACTCCACCCACTCAGTGTGAAATAAGGATTCTAAGTCTGAAAAATAGTGCGCAGCATGTCCAAGGTTAAATGGTACAAATGGTCTATTCTCTGCTCCTTCACATCAGCCTCGCGTCTGCTATCCTTTTCTTATTCCCCTTTGAAGGCAGAATCCACATGCTGAAATCCAAACCCCTTACATGGTGGCATGTGCCGTGGATGTTTTCGAAGCCATCAGTGGGGAATTGATGTCCTCATAAGAAGAAACACAAAGAGACAGGATCTTTCTCAAGGCTTTGTGGGTTTACACAGTTGTACATGTGTACAAACTGGGAAGGGAGATCTCACCAGATGCAGATCTATTAACTCCTTGACATTGGCTTTTAGTACATGGAGTAAGGAATAAATGTTTTCTGTTAAAACAGAAGCTATGGCATTCTGTTACAGCAGCCCACACAGACTGACACCTTCCCTCAGTGTTGTCTTTGTCTGTTTATGGCACTCTAGATTACTGGAACAATGGAAACCAAGGGAATCATAGGCTTGAGGGGGCCAGAAATATTCTTACACAGCACCTACTTCAGCTCTCTCATTTCAAAGATCAAGGACAGGCCCAGAACTTAACTGTGGTCACATCACAACAGCTGGGTAAGCTCAAGAGGACACTCAGGAAACAAGAGAAAAGGAAGAGTTCCCATGCCCTACAGACAACACAGGTGTCGTCCTTTTGAACCCAAGTCTTACATCTCATGGGTGTTGGGAAGGCCATATTATCAGTGAAAACAAAGTACAACAGGCAAATAAGCAAACATACATATAACACAGGCATCTAATTCAGAATCTCCTGCCCCCTCAAAATCTTTTTTTTAATGTTTATTTATTACTTCAAGTTACATCTCCATCACAGCCCTCTCCCTCCACCCCTCCCAGCCCCACCCTCCTACCCTCTCACCCTTCCCCCAGAAAGCATAATTCTTTTTTTTTTCAGTCCAACAAATGGTTCTTTCTCTTATAACAATAAATACAGTACAAAATCTTTACCTAGTGAGTCTCACTTATGCACAGTACCCGGAATGTCACAAGGCAGGAGCTTAACTAAGAAGGTCTCTGCAGTGCCGCTGCTGGGGGAAAACCTGGCCTCCTCACATTGACTTGCACTTCAGACTGCGACTATGATGTCTGACTCAAGAGTCCCCTGGTCTTGCAGGAGCCAGGCTGCTACACTGTGTTCCATTACAAAGCACCACTGTCCTTCTTCCTCCTGTCCCACTCATCCACTGGGTCCCAGCACTATTTGTATTGACGTGTATCATGAAGACTGTCATCAAGACGTTCCATACAACCCAAATTATCTCAACGTAAAGAAGAGTGAAGTTCTGTCCTTTTCAGGAAAATGGACGCAACTAAAGATGATCGTGTTAGGCAAATTAAGTCATCCCAGAAAGACAAATATCACAGGTTTTCTCTCATTTTGGAGTCCTAAGCTTTACTGATATAAGTCACATATTAAAATCACACAGATGACATGAAAGTAGAAGGGAAACTGCCTGGGCACAAGAGGAACTCACGGGAAGAAGGAGAGGGGGAATGAGAGAAAGGGAGGGTATGAAGGGAAAGGTGCTCAAAGGGCATTGTGCAACCCTGTATAATAATGGCACCAATAACACTGGTCATTAAATTACCTGCTACCCTAGCTTGGTGTCCCTTGATATGGTAAAGTATCCTGACAAAAGGCAACTTAGCAGAGAAAGGACTTACTTCATCTTACAATTCCAAGTGTCAGTCATGGCAGGGAAACCATGGTAGCAAGAGCGTGAGGCAGCTGATCTCATTGTGGTCACAGTCAAGAGTGTGAAGAGATGAATACACACCAGCTCACTTCTGTTTAAACTTGATTCCTCCACTTACACAGCTCAGAAACCTTGCCTAGGGAATGGTACTGCCCACAGTTTTCATTCAGAAACCTTGCCTAGGGAATGCCACTGCCCATGGTGTTCATGGCATATTCTCCCTCCTTGGGGGTGATTGGTAAAAGAGGTACACACACCACATTGCATATATAACCCAAATTTGTTTTCTTTAGGGGAGAAAAATTTCCCTTAGTTGTACAATGAGCATCCTACCGTGGTCAGAAAATACCACGATTTATTGACTGCTTCAATGTATCCATGAATCTAAGAAAGAGAGGTCAATGTACCAAAAAGCTAGCCTAAAATTAATTTCTAAAATATTATTGAGTATAAAATTGATCTTTGAGTTTCCAAGAATGTAAGATAAAAAACAAAATAGAATAGTTACAAGCTCTTCACTATTACCCACCTAATAAAGTTCCACAGTGTCTCATCTAACAGTCTACAGCTTATCCTCATATGAGGAAGTGTGTTGATTGCCCAGATCTCTAAATAGTGAACAACATTAAAAGAATGAGGGCTCCTGGGACCCACCACCACCATACACCAGGGCAAAGCTTCGCATCATAAACAGAAACCTAACCCATCTTATTTCTCCTGAAGAAAAGCACAAGAAAAAAAAATAGCATTGCTTTGAGAAGTACTTGGACCCCACTGCCCTGAGCACTGATTGCCCTGCCTCTAGTGGGCCTCCTGAGTTGACTATGGAGATGGATTAATTCACCTCATCGTATCTGTCAGAACTGCAGCTGTAGATGATCTTTGGTGTTTACTGATTCTTTCTCTCTAGGATATGGAAGGGAATCTTTTAAACCCATAACCAGAGCACAAAAAGATCAGCTGTTAGGAGCCTATGACTATACTGAAGAAAATCAGTACCTGAGTACTTTTGGAGTTCAGGCTGCTATAGAGGCACGGTGGTCAGTGGCCGCCAACCCCAGAGAGTGAGGGCCAGCCTTGGGAGCAGAATCATAAGCCAAAGCAAGCTCTGATTGCATGATATATGACTGGTATCAAGATAGAAGAAGGGGATGCCTGAACCAGCCTTGTAGAGTCTCCTACAGATGTTGGAAGATAGGTAAGCAATAAGAAACCAAGATGACAGGAAGCTAAAGAACACAGAGGCTAAGTTAATAGTTCAATTGGTAAAATATTTGCTTTGCAGGCATGTAGATTTGTGTTCAATGTTCAAGCATTCATTTGAAAGCTGCAGGATATGTTGCACTTGCTTATAGTTCCAATCATGGGTAGGCAGAGAATGCCAGCATAGCCTAATTGTCAAGTCTCTGGCCAGTAAGAGACCCTATCTCAAAAACAAGAAGGGATGGAACTTGAGAAAACACTGGCTTAGACTGCCCTCTGATCTACACACATACACCACACACACACACACACACACACACACACACACACACACACACACACACACACACCCCTCTCAAGAACAAATAACACGGGATCTCCTCAGGAGTTAGAGCTGGAACCAGAATGACCTGGGTCTTACTTACCAGTTGAGTAGCTTTGGACAAGGCAAGCTAATGTCTTTGCACTCCATTATCTTCAACTGAAACTTAGACAATGCATCTTAGTGGACTTGTCAGAGCTGGTTGAGACCTTGGGTATGAAGAAAGTATCTAGCCCAATTTTCCCTGCTTCTTTATTGTTTCATTACTGTTGTTCTTATGATTTAAGTATCAAGAGACTTCACAGAAAGAGAGAGCGCTGGATACTAGAGATAGAGAAAACATGGCTTTCCTTGAGTTCTGGAGTCAGAGAGGGCCATAATCCACCTCTCTATCTGATAATCTAAATGAATTTACAACAGAATTCCAACCCTGTAGACATCAGATTCTTCAGTCATAACACATAATATTACTGCTCTTCATGCAGATATTTTTTCTCTACATAAAAGTCTTTAAGGACCCAGTAAGTTGGTTAGAGGGTAAAGGGACTTGCATCCAAGCCTGAGGATCTGAGTTCAATTCCTGGGACCCACAATGTGGAAGGAGAGAACTGATTTTACAAGTTAGCCTTGGACCTCAACAGGCACACTGTGGTGTGTACACATACACAAAAATAAATGCATATAATTTCTCATTTTCTAATGAAGTCATTAAATTATACAGTAAAAAGCATACTTTTCATCTATGCACAGAAAACAACTTCTTGCTCATGGCATACATAGACTTATTTATGAACCTATCAGATAAATTTAGAAGTTACAAATACATATGTACAACATATAGATCACTCTTCTTGTAGTCCTTGACCTCCTGGAGGAGTAAGCAAAAACTGCTATGAATTACACAGGACAACTAGATTCAAGTATGTCTTCAGAGAATAGGCAGAATGGAGTTAGCAAATGAAGAAGATATTTCAAGGTGAAGTGATAGTGTAAGAATCCAGAAGAAAAGCATGGCCTATATGAAAACTCTTAAGGAGCAGTAAATGGAAGACTAGACAATACACCCAACTCCCAAGATGGCGGCTGCAGTGCTAATTGAAAGCAGCTACTGTGGGCTACGGGCTGAGAGGACTGATGAAATTCAAGTTGCAAAGATCAGCCTGGTGGTGAGACGGAGAGTGGATGGTGTAAGGAGAACCCTGAGGGCTTAGTCTGTGGGTTAGTGAAATTTCAGCTAATTCTAACACACACAGCCCAACTCCCCATTTCCAAGCTAATTGGATTTCACGTTGAGTCCTGTCCCCCATTCCACTCACTATTCCATGCAGTATAGATTTCTTCTCTCAAGGGATTCATAGATATGGATTCCATAAGGATTCTAGTCACTCACCTTCCACTGTTTTAGCTTAAAACACAGTAGAAAATTATTGACATTATTTTCTTGAAAACCCTTCCCTGCCTGCACGTGTCTTTGTCAATAATTGTCATGTTGGCAATTGGAAAGGGGCCTTTGGCAGCTCGCCTAGGAATGTCAAATAGTCTCCATTAGGTTTGAAAGCTCTGAGTTTCACTAATGGGCTGATACTCTACCTGATATGATTGTACAAAATTACATAATTGATTTCTGGGACACTATGCCACACAAATTTTATAGGTTTCTTTTATTTTGTGCCTCAAAAGGCAAGCATGCTTGTGTTCATTCTCCTCAGTAAGAGGATCTCCAGGCTTGTTCCTTGTTGGGCAGGATTAAACTATGTACTTAAAGGGTTCCACACCCATTTCTCGGTTTTTTTTTTTCTAATACATCAAAGCCTGTGTTTTCCACTGGCTTCTACCAGCTACTAATTGAAGAGGAGCCTGAGAATGTTGTCTCTCACACATGGTGTGCTGCCTGAAGGACACCATGCCATTGTGAAATAAGAAATAAATATTATTAACTGATTTCAGTGTATTTGATTTTTTAAAAATTTTCAAACTTACAATAGTTGAAAATATAGTTTGTTACTTATCTTTATTTGACCGATTCAGGCATTCCCTTCTTTAAGAGGCAATGTGTTTCTAACCATATGAAAGCCAGTGTCAGGGGACAAAGTAAGAAAGCCCTGGCCCTGGTATTGATTACTGTCCCTGGTGAGTGCATGAGGGGACCAAGGAGACTCCCATTCAGGCCTGACTGTGTGGAATGGGCCAAAGAGGAGAGGAAAAGCTCATCCAGCCATATTCAGAGACACCAGGGAACTGCCCCCAAAACTGAAACAATGGCCATAACAAACCTGGCACTGAAGAGGAGGAACCACTGGCCTGAGCAGGTGTTGCAGAAGAATAACTAAAAATGTTAATACAATATCTTTTATTTATTCGATGGCCACTTCATATATGTAAAGAATATATCTTGATTATATGTCCTCTCGATACTTCCCCCAGGCATCCCCCAACACACTCTTCTCCTACTTCATGTAATCTCCTGGTTTTGCTAGTAATCCAGAGTCTAGTTAGTTTTGCCTGCTGAGATGTTGACTGATCTTACTGACTAGCTCTTGTGGAGATCACCATAGTAGCTGTGAGTTCACAAGTTTAATGAACACACCATGCCTAGAATGTTCATAGCATTCTTCCACATCTAGCTCTCACATTTGTTCTATCTCCTCTTCCTTCCCCAATGTTCTCTGAGCTTGATTGATACAGGTATCCTATGCAGGGCTGTGTGGTTGCATTTTGAAGGAAACTTTCACATGAACTGAAGAAGGAAGATTATGAAATGTCCAAGGTATATAATAATAATGAGGAGGAAAGAAGAAGAAGAAAGGAGGAGGAGGAGGAAGAAGGGAATATGTTCTTTAAAATATAGTGAGAGACAGGGCAGTGCAATTGAAACAATGGCTGAGTGTAGCGCACTTCAAGTGTTAAACTTGCCTCACAAGCTGAATACTAAATGCACTCACCTCTAATCCATATACAAGGATACCGATTTTCACACATAATTCTCAGAATTAAGCTCCCAAGACAACTTCCTCTCCGTTTCTTTTTTTTGAGAAATGCACTCCTTTCAGAAAGAATATTTCAAATAATTAATAAAATAGAATTGCATCAGCAGACATTCTCCAAAACACTTCTGAGTAAGAAAGCAGCTGTGTGATAAATGGTGCATAGTTAGGACTAACATTGACGTGTGCCCATGGGCACATACAGGAGTCTAGATGACAACATTCCAGGCAAAAACGTAACCCAGTCTTCACCCAATTCGGTGGATATTATGCTCCCCCAAACAATTGCATGGTAATTGTGGTTTTACTATTTGATATTGAAATGGTACAGTCTTCTTACCTCATTTCTTAAATGAAAACATTTTCAAATTAAATTTATGTATTTCTCAAAAAATACTTAGGGGATAAACTGAAATGGGCATTGTAAAGCCAGTGTTGACTTTGTTGTTGTTGTTCATTCATCTTTCCATGTTGCTTATTCTAACCAACATGAATAGATAATTACAAGCAAGTTACGGGCAGCAAAGACACAAAGAAATAAAAATTCAGACCAGCCCCCACCCTATTGGAAAACAACTTGTCTTACAACAAACTCTACTCATTTGCTCTCAAAGTCAAACAAACAAACAAAAAAATCCACTCAAACATCAGTTCAAATCTGTTAATACTTCTGGGGAGATTCTAGAAAAACCAGATAAAGTAGAGAAATGATTTTTTGAAGAATTTTGCTATTAGCCAAGGGACAGGTCATCACTAATAATTTGTTCACCCTACTTCATGAACTTCAGAAATTTCTTTTCAGAGGCTTATGTTTGAGAAACTGATCACTGAGGCATTGAAGAGACATAGCTTCTACTGAGAGATCGACCTGGGACAGCCATGATTCCATCCTCACTCAGGTGTGTGGAATCAAGCATCTCTGTGGCAGCCTTCCTCCTCCTCTTTACTCAGCTCTCTGCTCATTCTGAACAACCTTACTTGACTATCTTGCATGAGAATCTGAGGAAGTAATGAAAGGGCAGCTCAGGCCAATGTGTTCTCAAGCAATCCTCTGCACGGTGTAGCCTTTAATTGTCTGCATTTCTTTCTGCTGCTTTCTTTCAGTGAATGATCTTCCAGCCTGGGTCCTGTAAGGAGAAAAGCATGCAGCAGAGAATCCAGATGACCTTACAGGCCATGCAGCAAGGACAAGAAACAACCCCATCCTGTATAAGCCATTGAGAATGGGAGCTGTTTGTCATTGCAGCACAACTTAACCCATCTCCATATACAGCTGTTTTGAGCCCCTCTTCTGACCTCTGGATTGTGGATGAACTCATGAGTAAACATGCATTGTTGACATGAGTGTGGCATATCAAGACTCCAGTACCTCAGAAGCACGGAAATGGCACAACCTGGGAGAAAGGAAGAACACCACCATGAGCTTGGGGGCCTTTGGAGACAGAACTATCTTCATGTTTCACAAGAAGGAAGGTGGCTTCCCAGAACAGAAACATGTCAAAATGTGTCAGTGATCCTCCAAAGGAAAGAAGAAACACAAACAAACAAAATGCATCGCTCCTCTTTCTTAGAATGCTAAGTCTGTAAATTCTCTCCAGCGACATCCTTCCTAGGCAGATGAAATCAAATTGAATGAGGTTGAATCACCAGATAGGGCTGAAAAGGGGACAAGAGCCCTTCATTGAGATCCAAGAAACCAACACCAGAAGTGATGTCTGCTCCTGCAGGTATCGCTTGGTAGCCTTCGATTTTTTTCCTTATATTTTTTGCATGATTTGAGTACTGGACAGCAGACACCTTTCTTCTAGAACAGTCTCTGTGTTCCTTCCATTTTTATGCCCTCTGACTCACTGAAGACTTACATCAGGGGTTCTTCCTCAGAAACTCCTGTTCTTCAAGCCTTTGCATTTGGCAAAATCATAGAAGTGACCACCAGGGTCCTTCCCCTGGCTGTGCAGCAGCTCGGCACCAATGGCTTTGTTAGTGTACAGATGCAGAAAGTTGGGGTCCAAAACATTGTGGGTATTACTGTGCCCCATGGTTACCTCCAATGACCTTGCCATATAACCAGGCTGGAAAACATTGCTTTATGAATCTGCTAAATCACTGAGTTAGTGCATGATCTTTAATAACAATAGCAGAAAATACACTGGGAACAAACAAGTTTCTGAGCATTTACTCATTTACCTCTCATGATAATTCTATTAACTAAATATTGGTGGATTTGTCCCCCCCCCCATTTTATAGACTTACCTAACATTGCATGGGAATAAATACAAAGACTAGAATTGGAACTCAAGTGCACTAATTCCCAAAGACTTTCTTTCCCTAGCAAAACCCAAACTTCTTCACTTCAAGCTAAATTTCTTTGCTTCCTGTTCTAAAAAATGAAGCAGGCTCAAAAATTCTTTATTCTGAAAAATTTGCCTGACTCTCCTCGGAGATGGATTAACGCTGCCAACTTTAACAGTACCGGAGGAGCAGACAGGAAGACCATAGCCCTCCGTCTCTCTTGAACCTAGGCTGAACCTTCATGATGGGGCTTCCATTGACAGAATTAGTTTTCTAGACCGAGCTAGAAAACAGCTCACAGGCTGCCCACACCAGCTCTGTCCTTCGGTATTCCCAAGGGTCTCGTTTTTAGATTGGCAGCAAAGGAGACTAGCTGGAACCTGGATTTCTGAACAAACCCTTGGAGAATACCTTCTAGGAAAACCATCTGGCCTACCCCCGAGCGTAAGAGGTGTGAGGAAGAAGACCCTACTAGTCGCCAGCAAGATTTGGTGGTTGAGTGTGTAGTGTTGCTCTTATTCCAGTAGAAAGGAAATATTCCCGCATCAGTTAGGGTCCCTCCCCTCAGGTGCTATATAAATATTCCAGATCTCAATTTTACTCGAGCTTAAATTTAGCAACAACTGAGCTCAGAGTCTTTTATAACTAGGCTCAGCAACTCACCCATAGCACATCTGAGGACTCACTCCCCATGCCATCCCAAAAACTCCTTTTGTGGGAACACGTCTTCCCCATTCCTGCGATCCTGTTGCGCCTGACCAGTGAGGTTCCATCTCATAAAATCCTTTCAGAACGTACTCCCTTTGAAAGTCTCTGGAAAGCATAGCATGTGGTGGGGGGCGGGCAAAGCCTGGGTGGTCTAATTGCCCACGGGACACAGTGGTGGAAGATGCGGTTCCTGGTTATCAATTACAACTCGTGGAAGGGGCAGTTACAATTGTTGCCTCAAGATGCACCTGGAAACTATTAACTCTCGCAGGTGACAATAGCAAGAATATAGATATCATTACTGCACATGGCACTGTCACTTCTCTCATTTGAGGTTTTCAGCTGCCTCCCAAGAACAAACCCTATTAGCACATGGCAAGGAAAGGATGGTTGTCTTGACTTTTTCATGCTATTTATCATTGTATTAAAAACTAATAAGCATGGCATCATAGTCAGGGGAACAAAAATTCATATTGGATGATGACTTAGACTCGGTGGTTCTCAACCTGTGGGTTGCAAGCCCCTTGTGGGCAGGTCGAATAACCCTTTTCCAGAAGTCTCATATACGATATCTGGCACACATATCAAATATTTACATTATGATTCATAATAGTAGCAAAATTACAGCTATGAAGCAGCAACAAAATTAATTTTATAGTTGGGGGTCACCACAACATGAGGACCTGTAGCAGCATTAGGAAGTTTGAGAACCACCGGCTTAGAATATCACACACTCAAATACACAAACTCACACTTACAGAGGCTACATATACAGAGAGAGATTCAACTGGTTAAAATACTTTTTAAAGAAAGTTTGGCAAATCAGAAACAATGAAATCATGCAATTTGCAGTCAAATGGATGGAACTAGAGAAGCTCATCTTGAGTGAGCTAACCCAGACTCAGAAGGATGCACATGGCATCTATTCACTTATAGTCGGATTTTAGCCATATAGTAGAGGATATCTATACTACAACCAATGCACCAAAGGGAACATGGACATAGACATTTTTTTCCTGTCAATGAGACACTTTGTCCTAGTGGTGCTGCCTTGTAGGCCCCCAGTGTATGAGGAGACTCTTGGCCCTCATATGGCTGCTGAACTAGGGCAGGGGACTGTTATGTAGGGACACTCCACTCCGGAGGAGTGAGATGGAAGGGATAGGGGGTAGAGGGTGGGAGGCAGGACTGGTAGGGGTGGAAAGAGGACACTGTGATGGAGATGTAACCTGAAGTAATAAATAAATATTTTTTAAAAAAGAAAGAAAATTTGGCAAAATGCAAGGCTGGGATGTGACAGATCTCTCAAATAAAAAAGATAATGATGGAGCCTTTATGTTACTTATGGCACAAAAAGTAGTAAGGGGCTGAGTGATGTGAAGACTCAATTCAGGGTTTTATGTTCTCATATCTTTAAGTTATTAAGCAAATATGGAGATTCATGGTTTTGTCTTATGATATGGGAGACAGAGAAAGGGAGCCCTCTCCCTAAGAGAACTTGCAAATAAAGATTACCATTTCAGGGAACTGGAGATGGCTCACCCTTGAAAGCAATTGTCCTCCTAGTATGGCCACTGTGGTCTGGATCCTTAGCAACTGTGTAAAACAAAGGTAGGCATGCTCACTTGTGATCCCAGTGCACAGGAGGCACAAACAAAAGATCCCTAGAGCAAGTTGGTTAGCTGAAACATCAAGCCCTAGTTCAGCTGAAACACTTACCTCCATATATAAGGTGGAGATCAATGAAGGAAGAGTCCCAAGATTGACCTCCAACCTCGAAACATATTTGTACACATATATGCATACATATACTTACATATGTGAGTCCAAAAACATGTGAACGCATATACACACCCACATGCATGCCACATACATGTTAAAAAATAAGTAAGTAAAGATAAATGAACTATAAAAATGGAATATCAAACTGGAATATCACACATGCAGAGGAATGCTAAAAATGGAACCAATACCTGTATTTAATACATTGCTGTCTTGATGCATTGTCTCAGGACTTTGCAAAATGGGCAATGGGCTTGACCCTTGCATACATCTGTGTGTGTGTGTGTGTGTGTGTGTGTGTGTGTGTGTGTGTGTGTGTATCTATGTGTGTATATCCATCTGTATGTGTGTTTGTGTGTGTGTCTATCTATATTGTCTGTGTGTGTTTGTGATTCTCTTATTTAAAGTATACCCCTTTTGAATAAAAGAAGAGTATCTCAAAGAATGCAAAGATGCCTTTAAGTCAGATTTCTCAGTCGCACCTCTGATTTAGGATGACTGTAGCCTTGGCACACTTGGTTCTACTATGAGAACTCCTCATAGGATACACAGCTTGTGAGAAATAAAGTAGGAGAAACACCCTGTATCAAAGAAATTTTTTTAAAAGTCTACATGAGAACACAGAGATATCAAGTCTCAGTCGAATAGACAATTTTTCAAATTTAAGATATTTCTTGAAGAAGAATAAACAAGTAACTACACATGTGTACATAAATAAAATAGGGAGCATAAGAAAGAGTCATACAAGAACATCATTCTGCTACTAAGAGATAAATCTGGGGTTGAATTTTCTTATGCTAGGAAATGAAGAACTTCACTTGCTTTTCTTTATGTTGTATTTCCCCATTGGTGGCTTTCTTTGGTTTTTATAGAGGAAGGCCTACTAGGTGGTCCAAGGAGTGAGTTCTGAAGTTGTGGCTAGAGAGTCACTTTCTGCCCACTCTGCATTCCAGAACTACTCAGTGTGAGGTTAGATTATAACCCTGTTTGGTGGGAATGGAGATGGTATTTACAGCGGACTCCCCACTCGGCCACGCTCAACTTCTCATGCATGCGATTCCTCCAGTCTCTGGGACAGGCAGCGTCCAGTGCCACTGGAAACCCATGTCACTTGAACAGTCAAACCCATATTTTCAAAAGATGAAACATCCCACACCTTTTTGCTTGGAACAAGAGCTCAGGGTTAGGTGGACAGAAACCTGCAAACAATGTAAGAAACTCAACAGGACAGGAACTTCTGAGATGCTCACTGTAATGATGTGCAGTTCTCCCGATGGCACCTTCAGAAGCACTTTTGAGAAAAGCATTCAAAAGAGAACAGCAAAGAACTGAGCATGTGGTACCACTCCAAAGAAACTCTACTGTTGAGTTGTTAACATGGGAGGGAAAGGACATTTTTAGCTTTTTGTGAAATGTCCCATGTCTTAATACAAGTCTTAACTCTAGTAAGTATGCAGAGAACCCTAAGTAAATAAATTGATTTGGAAAGAATTGGAAGTAAATGTATAGGAATATGGGCTTTCCTAAACCAGGAAATCCCTGGTGTAACCCTTTTTCCCATTGCATCTCAACCATGCGGTTCTTTATCAAGTGCAACTATGACCTTCACAGACACACACACACACACACACACCTCTAAACAAAGTAATAAAGAAAGAAGGACAGATGAACCAATGGACATATCTATCTTTGTTTCTATATGGAATACTCTTTAGGGAAGAGATTATATTTTTTATTTTCTTTTCTCAAAAATGCATCCCATCCCCTCAGAAAGTGACTGATATCAGAGATTATTCTCAATAAATACTTGTAACATGAAAGTAAATTAGGGACCAACAATTCACAGATTCCCTAGCACAATAAAGCTATTGGGTGCATTTCCTAGCCTTGGTTTCACTGTTTTTGATTTTGGGTGTCATGATGGTCCCCTCTTATTGATCAAATGACATCTAACAGAGCTTGTAATGCCACATAAAAAGGCAGATCCAAACATTCATCAGAATCAAAATCCCAAAGGAGTCCAAGCCAAGGAACCAGAGTGAGGAATTTCTACAGAGATCCTCTATGTTTTTTAGGTCCCTGAGGATTTTCTCAGTTAGCCATTGAGGCTAAAGCAGATACTTCCAAAACAGCTATGGAGGAATCCAATTTCCTAAGGTTCAGAGTATAAAATATGAAATCATAAGCCAGATAGAAAGTTTGCAGACAATAACCAGTGTTCTTGTGAACCCTAAAACTGTCTACATTCAAACAACAAAAAATAGACTCAGCAGGTTGTATTTACATATTTTGCATATGTACATGTATATATGTAGTATACATCTGCATGTATACATACATGCATACGTGTACTGTGTGTGTGTGTGTGATAATCAGAATAGAGGCTATCAATTTGAGAGTGGGGTGGGACATGGAAGGTGTTGTAGACAGGAGATTTGGGAGGGGCTGGAGGGAGGAAAGTAAAAGTACTATCATTATAATTAATACTTTAATTTAAAAGTATTAAACAAACCAGAAAAAGGAAGGAAAATAACATTTAAAAATAAAAAGACAGACCTGAAACTGGAAACAAGTAGAGGAGTCAGGGAGGTTTGGTGAGGAGTTAGAAGTCAGAGTGAAAAAAATAATGTTCAAAGTTCAAAACCGAGACCAGCTGGTGAGCTGGACATCCACAAGTACCAGCCACAAGTACGAATAACCACACCAAGCACAGACAGAGAGGTTCCAAGAAAGCTTGTCTGCCCTTTGTGGATGGCACACTCTTTCATAAAGTCATGAATCTCACTTCAGGATTTCGGCCAGAAAGTTTGGATCAACTGAGTCACTTACAATGGCTAAACTAGTGTCACAGAATGAATACAAATATCCCCCACTGGCTTAAATGCAAATGTCCCTCAACAGCTTCATGTTCGTGTCTTTGAACACCTGGCCCCCAGCTGTTGGCATTGTTGTGGGTGGAGGTTGTGGACCCTCTAAGACATAAGGCTTAGATGATGGACTTAGGCTACTGGAAGAAAGCCTTGAGAATTACAGTGCAGACCTTGCTTCCTTAGAAAGCTCCTGCCACCATCAAACTAGCTATTCCAACTGCTCTGCCCTCCCACCAAGCCCCTGACACCCTTTGAACCTGTGAGAAAAACAAATCATTCCTCTACTATGTTCTTTGCCCGGGTAATTGCACCATGACAATGAGAAAAGCAACTGATGCAATGACTGGGGCTATTCCCACGACTGTATCCCTGAATCTATGGAGGTTCAGTTAGATGGCTACTAAGTGAATCCACATTTGCATCCATCTCTCCTCATTCCCACCTTCTTCATATTCCCTTAAAATAGAGAAATAGACCAATCAGCTTTTGTAACACCTAGATCTATTCTACAGGATGTAAAATATATATGAACTTCTAAGGTTTTGATCAATCTCTTAGGGTATTTGTCCAGAAACTCTAAAAGAATGCATTCAGCATGTTCGAACACATTTGCTTCTACACAGGGACAAAGGATTTGAGGTCGTCAGTGTGCCAGGCACGTTCCTTCTGTTTCCTTCTCACAGAGGTGGGCTCTTAATTTTTTTTTTCTGTTTCATTCAAAAAGCAATTCCACTACCAACCTGAGGTTAGCTACATTAATCTAATGTCAACTCCATTATTGTTAATTATTTTATGGTGGCTATATTTTAACAGAAGGGGTACAAAGATTCCCCCATGTCATTTGATAGCCCACCATGAATTATATTGAAATAACCACATTGATTTCCAAATCTCAGCTAGTAACTAGGACATAATTAAACTTTTATCTCTGCAAATTTTGCTGTCTTTTCTTTTTTTTTTTAACCTGGTTGCCTATTGTTCAGCAGGCTAATCTTATTTTCCTCCTCAGGTGGGCCTAAAATTTCATTCAATGCTTAGGAAATAAATTAAAATGAAAGGCATGTAATATCTGGTCATTTCTCAAATAAGAATTTCCCATTGGCTCATTTTCACCAGGTTCACCCCCTCCCTGGCTTCTTATTTCACTTTAATAAAGCTATACTCTATTGAAGGTAAATGAAAGTATTCCTTTGAGCTCTTGGAGTTAAATTAAAACAGTTATAAATCTGGAGAAGCAGCCATTTAAAGACCCTGCTTGACCTAACTCTGAACAAAAGAGATAACCTGTAGCTATAGACAAAGTCAGCACTGGTGGGACCACTCTGTAAAACCCTGCTGCCGGCCCGGACCCATCTCCCAGCCAAGACACCTCACAGTTCCCATCACTCTTTCCTCCTTCCTTACCCATCTCTCTAGGCCACTAACTTGATATGAAACTTTCTCCAGACTCTTACAAATGGTTTCTTTCATCAAAAACAGAGAGAGAGAGAGAGAGAGAGAGAGAGAGAGAGAGAGAGAGAGATCCTTGCCAGTGAAAACCAGTATCCTGAAACAGGGAGAAGACAGACTAAAAAATCAATTCACATTCACATTCCCATGGATCACCTTTCACATATAGAGCAGTTCTTGTTGTGGTCTGTGGCTCAGTCTCCTAACCTGAAGTTCTGAGACATGAGAGGTGAAAGGCCAGGAATAAGACAAGTGTAAGGTACTCACTTCAGGTTCAAAAGTCACACAGGTGACAAAATTTAAAAGTAACATCAATCAAAATGTCTGTGTGATGGACCAAACAGCAAGCTCCTATGCAGAGACCATCTTGGAATGACCAGTTTCCCTTCAGTCTTGAACCAGTTCTATTTCTTATGCATGTACTGACCCCCGTCCTTTTAATTTGCTGTGACCTGGGGTACTAGGCTGGGAGCCTGGGGTATGGCAATCCCTCCATATCTCCCAGAATCCCTCAGGGTGAACTGCAGCCCTGCCCAGCCCAACCCAGCCCATTGGAATATTTGTTTAGTGAGCTATGAGCATGGCTACAAGGTACCTTCTTTTTAACTTTCCAAACCATTTTCCTAGGGAGACCTATTTCATATTGATGCCTGAGAATCATACTGAACTCCATAAAGATGGAAACCAAGATCAAGGTCTCTCCTTTATCTAAGGACCTTGGAAGGGCACAGATTCCACCAAGCTGTCCTGGTGCCCCTCTGTCCTCTAAACAGACTCAGTGCCACAGCAGACTGACATTTTTCAAAGATTAGCTGAGGTTTACCCTTACTCACCTGGTCAGCTCAGACACTCCAAACCCAATGCTTTGGAAAGTGGTGACAGGCTTCACAAGATAGAAGAAAGGTTAAAAGGGGGCTGAAGAAGAAGAAGAAGAAGAAGAAGAAGAAGAAGAAGAAGAAGAAGA
>CAJQZJ010034140.1:2287187-2301553 GCA_907164525.1 Lophiomys imhausi
ATAGATAGATAGATAGATAGATAGATAGATAGATAGATAGATAGATAGATGATAGATAGATGATATTAATGGGAAAGTAATCAAATCACCTGACATTAACCTCTCGTCTCCTCACAACTCTGTATACCCATGTGCATGTGAACTTTCATGTACATGTGAACACACAACAACAACAAGAACACACACACATTCACAAGCAGCAATTATTCTCACCAGGGAGATCATAAACCACATCACTCTCCCACATCCTTCCTAACTGAGCATTCCAGCAACTGTCAGCTGTGATTAGCCAGCTCAGTTCTCAGTTGTCTTTTTACTTCTCGTTTATGCTGCAACATTTTGCTTCTGTGATAACTCAAATGGAAAAGAAGACCACGAAGGCTAGAGGGGTGTGTACCCAGCTAGGTCAGCTGCCAGTCCAGCTTGGGAAGCATTTCAGATGACAGACACGCACTGTGACAGGCTATGGTCTCCCACCAGTATTCCATGAAGGAAGCTGCACCAAGAGGCAAGCATTTCCACATGCCCATACACCCTCTAGATTTTTGACTTTAGTTCTAGGGAAGGAACCTAGGGCCATGCTCTGGCTGGGCAAAGTTCTGACCCTGAGTCTCCTGCTTATTCTTCTAGCCTGTTCTGTAAGTAATGGTTCTGAAGCAAAAGACAGATGTAAAAATGGAAACGTTAGAAGACGTATCTGCCAGTTAATGAAGGTGTTGCCTTGGAGACCTGGTACAGATACTGGGTTCCTGGAATGACACTAGACACATGGCAGTGATGGAACCGGAGTGCAGCACAGAGCACATTGTGTCAGTGGGAAGCTCATGTAAATCTGGGAATGGTGTGGCTGGGAAATGTGCTGAAACCATGCCTGTTCATTCAGTACTTAGACTGACAGGGATTTTCCTATCCTCAGTTTCAGTTTAGATAGACCTGGAGACATGTTATCATATTAATGTTCTTTTTTTTTTCTTTTTCTTTTTTTGGTGCTGTTTATATACAAAACAACAACAACAAAACATGATCTCCACTCCTGCTATTTACATGGACTAGCCCTGTCTTCTCAATGGTCGGGCTTCCGTCTACCTCCTCATTTGACTCCTGATGGCACACTGCTCCTCCCAAGCTTCTCACAAGGAACAGCTCTCACCCATCTCTATGCACTGAGACTGAGCTGCTCACCCTGCAAGTCAAGACCTCACTCCCTCCTCCTGAGTGAGCTCCAGCCCCAGACAGGGGAGGTCCATGCAGGACCCAGGAGAATAAGTGACAAGTGTGCTCACCACAGGGCACATGCTGAGTCGTCCTTGGGGGATGGTTAGTAGGTGTCATTCAAAGGTCTTAAGACTTCACAAAGTCTGCTGAACCTTTCCATCCAGGGGCACCTACACTGATTAGACTCTGGGATACTGACAGGCTCCCCCCTCACAGATATCTGAAGGAGGAAAAACTTTGCTGGAAACCATTCAGAAAAATCATTCATTGAAACCCTGTTGAATTCAGGAATTTACTTCTGAACATGCTACCCAATTGCTCTCACCACTCTGAAACAGACATGTGACTATTGTTTGTACCTCTATTTTGATATTGCTCATGGCTGGCATCTTCTTACACATATACTTCAAAATAACATTCACAGTAATTATAACCAGTGTCGTTCCATTTCTAGGAATTATACCTGCTGTTTTACACACTCAGCAACTGCCCCTAGGTGGTAGGTGATGTCATTCCCATTTTACCAAAGAGAGTGGAAACTAGGAAATAGGTCTAGGTAACCCATCTGTCAAGTCACAGAGCTATGGTTCAGTTCTGAGTCTATATAGAATTCCTATGCCACAGTCTCTTCTATGAAGCTAGACATCTATAAGATCAGTAATTCCTGAGATTCAAAGATTCTGTGGCATGTGACTGGGCTCTACATAGATTTGGTGATTAAGTGTCTGCTGAGACTATCCTAAAACCATCAACAAAACAGAACTGATACAGGTTGACAAGTCTTATAAAAATCAGTATATAATGTTACTCTCACCTCTGTTTTAAAAAGTCTTTAAATTTTTCATTAAAGGAAATTATATACCCTCTAATTCTAGAAAAGTGTCTAATTATTTACTCAAACATGGTGGAACTCGTGGTCACTTATTAGCATGATTAATAAAGGACAGACACCTTGAGTGAAAACAACATTGAGGATTCCCATAAGTGAGATAAGGCATGTCAATTTCTTTCAAGAATTGTCTGGTGTGTGGAACATACCCAGGCCTTGTAAAACCAAGGCCTTTGCTCTTATTGCCTGCTAAATGAAGCTTTTAGGTGGTAATTTCAATGACTGTTTTGTTGTTGTTTTGTATTGAGCAATCTCATGGACCACAGCCTAGCCTTACGTTCCTGATGATCTTTGTGTTCGTTACTTTTCTGTTGGTGTGAGAAAACACCATGACCAAAGCAACTTATAGGAGGATGAATTTATTTGGGCTTGTGGTCCCAGAAAGACGACATCATGGCTGTAATCATCACACACGGCAAAAGGAGAAGGAAGCAAAGAGCTCATCTCAACCGTGAGCTCCAAGCAGCGAGAGCAAACAGAAAGTAGAGCAAGGCTCTCAAAGTTTGCTCCAGTGGTATATTTCCCGCAGCAAGGCCATTCCTCCTAAACCTCCCCAGACAGCACTACCAACTGAGGACCAAGTTGAGCCTATGGAAGACATTTCTTATCTAAACCACGGCAACCTTGAACTTCTCACCCTCTTCTTCCTCCTCCGCATATGCTGTGAATATACCCACGAGCCACCACACTCTGCTTTATGTAGCACTTGAAGCAGGACTTCAAGGATACTCGGAAGCACCCAACAAACTGAACTACATCCCTACCCTCAGTGGTTATTTTTACATCATAAAACAGTCTGTACTTCTTCTCAGTCCTCTGTAGACATCTTCTCACTCAACCGTTCTCACAACCCTTAATTACTGGTTTTCTTCTCATCGTATAGATCAGGGAAATGAGGGTCAAAATGGTCGAACTGGTTTTCAGTGTACATCCCCCTGCTTCTCTCACTAGTTTGTCTTCAGTCCATGGATTGGGTTTGTCAACAGCTGCAGTGTTGTCATTTTGCTTTGCTCTTGACATTCCTCTGCCTGGTGCCCTCCTCATGCCCCCAGCCCCCCTAGACCCTGTGCTAAGGCCCGCCCTCAGTGTATTTGACTCAGGATCCCTCTGCTCCCAGACAGCTGCCCCTTATCTCTGAACTGCACTTAGTACACATCAACCAAAGAATTCCAACTGCATGCTGCAACCAAGAGAGAAGATACATTTTGCTGTTGATTATTTTTTTGTTCTGTGACGCCTGCCTTGACAGGGCAGGTGCTAATGAGTTGTCACCCTCACTGGTTATTGTAAACTTCTTACTACGTTTGAGTTCCCATTTAGGTTAAAGATGTCACAGAATCTGGAAGAAATGGTCCCACTGATCATTGCTGGGGATGTCACTACGATCTGTGGGCATTACAAAAGCAATAGCTATTCTTTACCACGGGATCACAGCTCATCCTCTGTGGCAGATTTTCTGTCTGTTTCCCTGGCATAGTCAGGACCACCTGATCTGCATAATCACTTCTTGTCTGCCTTGGTTCCATCTTAGCACATAAACTGGGGTGTCTATTATAGGTTAAAAAAAAGAAAAAAGAAAGAAAGAAAAAGAACATAGGCATAGGCAATGGTTACTTTTTAAGATAAAAGAAAAATGAGGGTTAAGGAAAGGATTTCAAAGTTAATTTACCAAAATCCGACTCCATCCTTGCCCTACGCAGACTGAAATAAGGCACTAATTACAAAAGGATTAACACTGTTCTCCATGGTAACGATGAAGTCTTCTGTCAGTGGAAGGTGATGGCAATATTTGCATTTATCCACAAGCATGGGATTCACAGATTATGAGTAAAGTCTTAACACTCTACTCAAATAAAGGGAAATATCCTCAGTAAAGACAAGGGCTGGCTTTCATAGTCTAAACAGAACTGAACCATTTTGAAACCAGCAACTGCTTACAGGGTGCTCTGCGGACGCTGGTAAGGGTGCTGTGAATGTGTTGACTAGCGCCATTTCTTCTGCTGGCAAGGAACTGGCTTCCCTGCATGGACAAATGATTCTAAGAATGCTGTCCAAAAACGAAAAAGAAATTTTCTTATTATTCTGCACTATACACTCAGCCTTCCCCCTCACTTCTGCTCACTCAGACGACTGTCAAGTTCCAGCGTGAATGTAATGGCTCAGTGAGAGAGCCATAAATAAACACAATTTCTCTCCCTGAATGATTCAACATGTTGTGCCCATGTTGAACTAGAGAATGCCATCAGCATGGTCAATTTTAGTTATAAACAGAGTTAATGTTTTTTCTTCCTTAACTAAATTCTGACACCAACTTTACTGACTGCCTTGAAATAGGGTCTGGCACTTTTTGTGGAATGCCCTGACTCTTTATAAAGTGTAGTAAACATGGAGATACTGGGGCCAGCAAAAAGAAGAAAAGGATTTCTGATTAACACTCACATCCTTGGTGGAAATTTTTTCTCTCTTTCAAGTTTTTCCCTTATCCCATCTAGGTCAAGATTTGGAGGGCATAAGGAGCCTTTTACATGCTGATAACCTTGAAAGATGAATAGAAGACCATCTAAGCCCTTTCTTTAAAGGTTCATTTTTTTTTTCCTCTCCAAAAAAGAACATTTGATTGAAAATAAAAGAGAGTTGTCAAAGTGCTAAATTCCACCACATTTCTAGGTGGAATGGTGACCTTACCCTTATACATGTTTCCTGAGGTGTGAGGTCTGAGGTGACAGGAGAGAATATTGAAGCACCATTTTGTAGGTTTGACATAGCAGGAACAGTGCTAACTGATTGCCATTATTGTAGTCTCCCTGGTCACATCTACGATACTTGCTATTTACTGCAAGGCAGAAAAGGTCTCCCAGATGTAATTGAAGTCACTAATCAGTTGACCCTAAATTAATCAAAAGGAAGGCAACGTGAGAGGTCCCAGTTAATCACATAC
The DNA here is from genome assembly GCA_907164525.1 of Lophiomys imhausi. Classification (NCBI taxonomy): domain Eukaryota; kingdom Metazoa; phylum Chordata; class Mammalia; order Rodentia; family Muridae; genus Lophiomys; species Lophiomys imhausi. Next base: position 2,292,230 of record CAJQZJ010034140.1, read on the forward strand.
CACCTTCAAAAGCAGAGAGCTTTCACAGTGGTTGTCAGGAGAAAAAGTAAGATAATATGTCAGTTGAAGGAGGTCCTCTGTGGCTGATACAGAGGGTACCATGTGTCCAGAACATGACTGTATCTACTTGGACGAAGAAGGCTCCTTGAAAAACAGGGAGCAAAAACGAAGAACATCTTACAATTGCGAGGGCCTGAGTTCTGTCCATGAGCTGAGTGAGATGGAAATAGATTTCTTCTAGCACCTTCAGGTAGAGCTAGCTAGCTGACCCCTCCACTTTGGTAATGTAAACAGAGAATTAGGTTGTCCTGGCCCACATGTTTGAGCAGAAGAAACATAAGATAATGACCGAGGAAAGGTTATGATAGGATACACAACAAATGCAAAGTGAATCTACTCAGAGTGAAATGAAGACTGCCTCCAGAAGTTTCGAAAGCTCTGCTCAAAACTCTTTTCCGGAGCTGAGGATGTAACTAGTTTGGCAGAGTGCTTGCCTGACACACTTGTAGCCCTGGATTTTATCCTTAGTGCTACATAAGCCAAATGTTGTGATGCACACACACTTGAAATCCCAACACCTTGGAAATGGAGGCAGGAGGGTTGCTAAGGAGAGACCTACACACAACCCTGTCTCAAAATAATAAATAAACAAACCTTTCCAAACCAAATATACTCATCAATTGCTAAATGTATCTTTTGCTTTCTCTGGCTTAGTCCTCAACTCTTCTAGAATTCTCCTTTTCTATTCTACCAAGTTTTTTAAGAACCAGCTAATACCTCATAGAATGAAAGGGCCTTCCACAGCCTGTAATTTTGTCTCTAAAATCAAGTACTTTTCATGTGCATAATTCATTAACAATTAATCTTGTGCCACTTTGTGGAACCTTTTCCAACAAGGTCTAAATCCTTATTTTATTACTACTTATTTCCTTTTGATTAGCAGGACTCAGGAAAGAAAGGGCTAAATTTAGGTCCCTCTCTACCCAATTGAGGCCTTGCACATCATAGGCACCCAACAAATATTTTGTTCATTTGTTTTGCTCTAAAGTATTGCTCTTCAATGTTAATGATGAGAAATGACACCAAACGTCCAAAGCGAGCCTCATTAGCCCTGCAGTGGGAATCTCAGCAGTGACCTGACCCACATTCCACTTGGCCTTTAACTACTATGAACCTTGAACACACTTAAACTGTCAAAATTAAAAACGTAACTGCAAAAACAAGATAATCACAGAAAATAATTTTGCCCAATTGATTTGTGTGACTTTCAATGACATTGTTAGCACCCGACTTATTCCCCAAACTGCCAACTTCCATAGCAAGAGACACTCTTGCTGTGTATAATAATTCATGATGAATTTACTGCTCACATGAATGTACAGAAGGGTAGAAACTATCAGGAATTTTGAGCCAAATATGTTTAACAATTAAAAATGATCAATAGATCAGGTAGGAAGAAGTCAAGGCCAAAATTACCTGTGGTATAGCAGGTCATGCAGATTTAACAAAATCCCTTGAAATACAAGCAGGATTTACAATCCCAGTTAAAATATCCACTAAGATCAATGAATCTGTGTAACACTCTCAGGGAAAAACAGCAAGAATGCAATTTGAAAAACTGAGGAAAGTAAACTTGGCCACAGTTCAGTGCCTGCCTCCTGGTGCTGCCACCTCACCTCAGAGCAAAACACTGTCCTCTCACTGCTGGAAACCTGAGGTTGAGTCTTACCACTAACATTACTTTTTCTTTCTCAAAGGAAAATACAATAAAAATAAATTTTACATGAATTTTGTGTGGTTGTGTGTGTGTGAATATGAGTGTATGTGGGTGTAAATCTGAGTGAGTGTGCATGAATATGAGCATGTATGAATATGAGAGAGAGTGTGTGTGAGTTGAGTGTGAGTGAGTGTGTGTGTATCTGAGTATGTGTGTGAATGTGTGTTTGAGTATGTGCGTGTGTATGTGCGGTGTGTTTCTGAGTGTGTGTGTGTCAGTATGTGTGAGTGTATGTGTACATCTGAGTGTGTGTGTGGTGTCCGTGTGTGTGTGTGGTATGTGTCTGTGTGTCATGTGTGCATGAGTGTGTGTGTTTCTAAGTTTGTGTGTCTGTGAGTGTGTGTCTTGGTGTGTGTGAGTATGTCTGAGTGTATGTGGTGTGTGTCTGAGTGTGTGTGTGTATGGTGTATGTGTGTGTTGTGTGTATGAATGTGTGTATGTCTGAGTGTGTGTGGTGTGAGTGTGTGTATCTGAGTATGTGTGTGTCTGAGTGTGTGTGATTATGTGTGTATGTGTCTAAGTGTGTACATCTGAGTGTGTGTGGTATCTGTGTGTGAGTGTGTGCCTGAGTGTGTGTGTGTAAGTGTGTGTGTGTCTGAGTGTGTCTCTGTGTGTGTATGTGGTGAGAATGTGTCTGAGTGGGTGTGTCTGAGTCTGTGAGTGGTATGTATGTGTAAGTGTGCTGTGTGAATATATATATATATATATATGTCTATATATATGTATATATATATATATATGTCTGAGTGTGTGAGTGTGGTGTGTGTGTGTGTGTGTATTGGAAATCACTATCATTTTGAGTGACTTTCAGAGAAGATTTCTTAGCCTCACTTGAACTCACTAAGGTAGTTAATAACTTCACTTATTATCTAGTCCAAGTCCTTCACTCAATATTTAAAACTCACTTCTGCTTCTCTGACATTCACTGAAGGTGTGTGGGGTGTACTACCTTCAATGTAAGAAATGCTCATATGCTAATACTCAAGGATTCAGTTCTGCAGTCTCCTAGTAGAATATTCCAGTGCTATCATGGTCTCTTTGTTAAATTTTCTGCAACTTCTGGTCTCCTTTATCTATGAACTTAAAAAAAAAAAAGGTTGCTAGCCAGATACACATTTTACCCCCCAATACTGAACATATTGTTAGTTCTTGAATTTTACACTTTGGGGCTATTCGGAGCCATATCTCAGGTATATCAAATGAAATAAATCAGGCTAGGCTTTCCTTGCTCTTACAAATAATTTCATAAGTATTATTGTGCTGAAATGAGTATTCAGGTTGATTTAAAATATGGAATTAGATTAGAGAAAGGAGATCTATATAAAAAGACTGAAAGTACGTACATCACAATGTTATAGCAAATATCTCCATAACAGTAGGACTGGAGCTATGTTTTGTCTTTGGTACTCTTGTATATTTCCCAAGCACCTGGTTATATGCATGCGTACATTTTCAATAAGAAAAGTATCACGGTTGAGAGTGTATTGACAAGGGTAAGGAGAATCTGTCACATGGGAGGAAAGGTGACTGACACTGTTACTGTTTGTTGACGACCACTCTAGTTTTAACATTAAGAGACTTGCATCCCAAGGAAACCCCCATACCCAAAGGAAATGATAGGCCACTCTAGAAGGAGACCCAGAGGGCTGTGATGGGCAATTGTAGTTCTCAGCTTGTCTACATCTGCAATCAACTAAAATTCAGACAGCTATGCATACCTGGGAAGGATTTTCATGATTGGATCACTGAAGGTTGGAAGACTTACTCTGAATCTGGCTATAACTTCTGGTGGCAACACACATAAAAAGTCACGGAAGAAGAAGAAGCTTTTGCTTTGTGCCTGCTTACCCTCACTCTTTTGGGAAAATTTGTGTACTTTGAGGCATTTCTTCAATAGTCTTAGAATCCATATTTTTGAGAATCCAATGTTGTTGGGGTAGTGTTAAGCATTCTAAATGTTAATTAATTGGTCCTGCTTGCTGTCTGTTACTTACCTTGACTCTGATTAGTTAAATAAAATGTCAAGGCCTGAGATTGGGCAAAGACAGAGAAAGGTGGGACTTTCTAAGATTAGAGCAGGAAGCCTGCGCTTCAGACAGAGAATTAAGATATTCCAGCCAGCAGCAAGAAGAAGGCAGCATTCCAGCCAGGAGCAGCGGGATGAAGAAGGCATTCCAGCCAGGAGCAGCAGGATGGAGGCACACACCATGGGTTAGAAAAAGGAACCTCATTCCACATGGCCAGGAACAAACATCAGCTAGTGTGGAGAATGGCAGTCCAAAGGGGATGTATGTATATATGGGGTCATATTTGGGTAAAAGAATTAAGAGCTAGCTTAGATGGGCTAGGATTGTACAATTCAGGCCAAGGCTTGTTAAAATCCATGTGGTGTCTGTGTATTCATTTATAATGGCTGGTTAAGGATTAACAGCCGCTGAATCAATTAAATATAATATAAATACTTGGTAAATAATTTAATTAGCCATATTTCTTTTTATACAATGTAGGCTGGAGACTGGCAGCTCTCCAGAGCTTCCTTGGGACTGTAGCATCAGACTGGGACTGCGGAGACATGAGGTCTCATGGGCTGAACAAGCCTCAGATCCTTGGTCTTTCCACTGGGAGACAGCCATCGGTGAAGTCCTTGGACCACAGCCTGTAAACCACTCTAGTAAGCCCATACATAACCACTGTAATAAATACACACACACACACACACACACACACACACACACACCATCAAAAATGTGGCCTTGATAAATAGCCACCTTCTCTATACAAAATCCATCTTCAGTCATCTTTACTTCCTACTGAACATAGCATTCCATCACTGGTGCCCCAGACTAGAGCAAATATGAGTACATCAATAAGAAGATGGTCTTTGGTCTCAGGAGCTGACACCCCGAGGGAATGGATGTAGTGAGTAGATCATAGATCCCTTCAGTACAGTTTAGTACCCCGAGACTGTGAATGAGACGAATGGGCTGTGAGTCCCCAGGGATCTCACGTTGGAACTTCTACACACAGGGCAGGTGACCTCTGAACTCAAGCTTTTCAGTTATAATTCTTAATTTTTCAATTTGAAAAATATACATCTGTGCTCATTAGATTAATATCACCTGAACTCCAGTGTAAAGAGATAAGTGACTGGTACTTTGTACCTTCCCAGAACTGTTTATATAAGCACACATGTGAAATACATGTGTATTCCTAACCAATTTTATATAATATATACTATATTATAATATGATATTTTTTATTTAAAATTTGTCATAAACTTTTATTTTTTTTAAGTACAGGGATGGGAAGATAACTGGGTTAGGAAATTGCTCACTGTATTAACATGGGGACCCCAGTTTGATTTACCTGAACCCATATTTGAAAAAAAAAAAAGTCAGGCATGGTGGCACAAGTTTAGAATCCCAGCTCTTACGAAGTGGAAAAAGGTGGGTCTCTGGAGTTCAATGTCTAGTCAACCTAGTCTACTTGGCAAATTCTGAGCCAATAAGAGATCCTCTTTCAACAAAACAAGGCAAATGGCTTCCTGAGGAACAAGACCAGCGGTTAACCTCTGATCTTCACTGCATATTCACACACATGTATGGAAACCTGCATCCATATATGTACCCCAAAATGTAATAAAATAACAATCTAAGTGCAAGTTGTTAAGAGTTCACATAATATTCTATCAAACACATATACGCTTTTTTTCTTATATTTTGGTTGTGAGCCTAGCCTTTAACGGCTAAGCCATCTCTCCAGCCCTATACACTTTTTTCCAACCTGTTTCTTTAAGGGTTTCCCCACTGGGATATGCTGAATATTTCTTCAATGGAAGATTTATTTAAGAGATGAAGTGTCTTGGCTTGGTGATAAAGAAACACTGCAGGCAGTGTGGGAGATTGAGGCCAGTGACAGTCAAAATGATACCAGACTTCTGGCTGGAATACTAGAAGATCTGAATTCAGGTGGAACAGGCAGATAAGGGAGGAACCAGCTAGGGATTTGTGAGTTTGCATCAGAGATGACTGCCTGAGAGGATGGTTCATGCCTCGGTTGTGGCCTTCAACTCCTTGATGCTTATTCTTCAAGAGAGAGAGTGAACTTAGGAGCAGTGGACTTGGGGAATATGATGCTCTGAGCTCGTTTCTAGATACCTTGAGATAGTAATGCATGTGTTGCACAGGTGTGTGACAGTTCACCACCGATCTGACACAACTGCCTTCACTGAGTTGTGGCTCCAGCTCAGGCCTCAAAGTGAAGAATACGATCTAAGAAGTATGTGAAAGTGTGCAGCTCCCAGCTGAGGACTGATGCAAATGGAAACCTCACAGGGTTTGTTGGCTTTTCTGTGGACATGTCCCTTCCCTGATGACCACCACTGATAATATAACAATAAACATGAAGGCTTAGCATCGTCTTTCTCACCACTATGTCCAAAATTTGTGATGGAAGAAATTTAAAGATCGGAAGCATTTGGGGGGACGCAGTCCATGGCTGCTTGCTCCATGTATTTGAGAGCATCATGGAAGCAGGAGTGCGATGTAGCGTGTACCTATTCGCATCACTGTGGACCAGGAAACAGCAATGGGAAGAGTTCTGGGTAATACATCCCAAGGGTCAGATAATACCCCAGGTAGCCCCCACCTCCCAACATTCCCAGACCCTCCCGAAAAATAACACCAACTGTGCACAAGGCATTCAAAGGATGATCCCGCAGGGACAGTTCACATGCAACCCACAACAATCCGTGACTCTGGATTGTTTCACAGAAGTTAACTACCTGAAGCCCGTTCTTCACTGCAGTGATTTTCAGAGGGTTAAATACATTCACTGATACTGGGTCCTCCAAGACAGAACGCACCATGACGTCTGTCAGACCTCTGTCACTACAGAATTCCCTGTGCGAGGAGCGCTGGCTAACAGCTCAGAGACCACCAGCCTCCTGAGACCATTGCACAGGGGGCACTTACCCCAGACAAGACCAGGTACAAGACCTGCTCTACCCAACACCAATCTTACTTAAAATAACACAGCACAGCAGCTGAATCATTTTGTTTGCAGCTAAATGAGTCTAATACCAAAGGGTCGAGAATAGAAAAGGCAAAAGTATGCCTGTGCCCTGTTTCCATCCATCTCTGAGGACACACATTTCTTTCAGTGTTTTTATAAATCCGAAATCCAAAATCAGGATGGGTCAGAGTTGCTGGCTTCTGACCATCTCTACCAGCCACATGGCAATCAGGATAGGTTCTCTTCCAAGCATGAGCAGCATCAGCAACTTGAGGAAGGGGGGGGGGGGGGTGGAACTCCTGGGAAAATAGAGCTGTAAGAACACAGATTCACACAGCTGTGGGAAGCAGTGGGCTCAGCACACTCTGCAGATCTAGCCAGGGATAGGTCTGGGTTCCCCAGGCTTTGCGGTACTCACGGTTTCTAAGAAACAACCACTCTTTGTATCTTTAAAGGCACAAATACACACAGTCATAGCCACCAAAGGCAACCAATAAAACAGGAAACCCAAGAACTGGCTGTAGGTACACAGAAGTGTGAAGACACCTTAACTGACCCAAGCCTCTCCGGTTTTCTTTTAGTTTTTCTGTAGGCAGAATAACAGATGAGAAAAACCTGTTTCCAAGTTTGAAGAGCCCTTTAAACAAGCAGCAAATACATTCTAAGTGTCGAAAAAGCATCAAATCACAGTTGAATGGACAATGACTGCTTTCTTGGTAGTATATAAAATAGCAGGGCATTTAGAATCAATTTGGGCTTAGAATTGGTGAAATGGATAACTGGCTTTTTGTAAATGCATCGTAACTAATTCTGTCTTTCTCTTGAAAATATTTTGTAGGTAATTCTTAAGTAGTGAAAATTCCTCCAAATATTCAATTCACTATCATTACAGTGACGTCTTGAGAAGCACCCACGGGTCTCTTCTTTTTGAAGGTGTCAAAGGTGTCCGCCTTGCCTTGCTGGAAGTCGCCAGAATGCCATCTCCCAAGCAAAGGTCTTTTAACTTCAAGCTTCTCACCGCATGCTTTCCTAGAGAGCAAGGCTGTGTGCTCCACCAATTCTCCAGAGACAGCCTGGCTTCTTCCAAGATTTTGTTTTCCTTTTCAATTTCCCTTTTATAGTTGAAGCCAGTGATGAGGTCATTTGGCCTGAGCTGATCTCAATTACATCCCTCTGGGTGAAGCAGGGGTAGGGGTGACCTAGCATGGCCACCCTGCTTCATTTTCCCTCTGTAAAACACAGGAATCAGAGGAGATATTACCCAGCTCTCCGCAGCACAAACATGCTACATACTAAAACAACTTCCCCCAAGAAGCCCACATTCTTTTAGATACTTCATTTGTGTGCAAAACAAGCATATATAAAAATTAACCATTTGTTTTTAATAACTGTATATAGTAACGTATAATTTGAAAATTACCAAACTCTGAAACTTTTCACATCTATCAGTTACATCACATACACCAGCACCTCTCTGAATGGCTTCCCCTCTGTTTTTCAGAATTATAATCTCCCTCAGCATGAAAACCAGAGGTGCCCCATGTCTTGACAATATTCCTAAATTGAAATGATGGACAGATAAGGTCAAGTTCACATTTCCTGTGCCCCTAGCGCAGGATGTGGGCACAGTACATGACAAGTGCTGACCACTTACTTGTTGCATAAATGAGATGATCGTTGGCATTGAGAAACAGATAATGAGGCCAAAATGGAATTTTCAATGTCCAATACATGTGTACATTTACATCACCACAAATAAGTACAGATTATCTGACTACACTATCCTTTCTTCTAGACTCTGCTAAGGATGTAGTCCTCCATGTAACAGAACTTGAATTATCTCTCTGACGATAATGGGTGGTTGGTGGTCAATAGTTGCAGAATTATTTGCAATGTCCATCCATGTGCATCTTCTCAATCCTGACTACACAGAAGGCAGCTTAAATTATAGCAAAGTCTCTCTCTCTCTCTCTTTCTCTCTCTCTCTCTCTCTCTTCCTCTTGGGAAAATTGTTGAAGAAAACATTGACTAGAGAGATGCTGCACCAGACTGAAAGACAAATATTCTTTTTTTTTTTTAAGAATATCAGTGGTTCCTCAACAATGGCAGGAACATACTCTTTGATAAAAAAGCAGAAGTCCACCAGGGTATTTCCTAATGAAGGAGAGGTGATCTTTGGGCTTATGCCACAGACCCTCTGCCCAGACCTCCGCAAGGCTACAAAACATCTGCTCCACTCTGAGCCCAGGACAGGACAGGTCAAAGCAGCAGCCCAGAGCAGGTGAGAAGTGAGTAGAAGAACAGCTGGATGAGAAGCTAGGGCAGAGTTAAATCCCAGTCCCTTTCCTGGTTGACAGCTCTGAGACAAAAAAGGAAAAAAAAATCTGCACTTGTTCTTTAGGATTTCAGATTCATGTCAGGATGGGAAGGTTAACATAAAAAGTGACAACATTATACATGAACACATGTGCACACATGAGCATGCATACACACACACACACACACACACACACACACACACACACACACACACA
>CAJQZJ010034140.1:2306783-2361394 GCA_907164525.1 Lophiomys imhausi
TGTGTGTGTGTGTGTGTGTGTGTGTGTGTGTGTGTGTGTGTGTGTGTATGCAAGAGCATGCATGCGTGCTAAATAAAGGCTTGGTTTCCAAGTCAGTGCCATTGAGAAGTGGCGAGATTTTGGAAGGTGGAGCCTAGTTGGCAATCATTAGATCACTCAAGTTGTGCTCTCAAATCTGTTCCCCGTCTCTCAGTTTCTCTGTGCTTTTGGGGTCAAGATACATGGAAATGGAGTCACTGGCATTTCCAACGCTTTTATCAGAGGCCCAAGTGTGACCTTGGATAAGAACCTTCAGAACTATGAGCTAGTTAAACACAAACTAATGAAAAAAAAAAGAAAAAGAAAAGCTTTTCTCTTTGTAAGCCACTTACGTTGTACATTGCCTCAAGGTAACTTCAAACTGACTAGTAGAAGAGTTTTGGGTTTTTTTTTTAATCCTCAATATGCATACATAATGTTCAAACTACAGAAAACCAAAGAAAGAAATATGTACAGAAGCCAGGTTTTAAAAAAATACCTTTATATATTGAGAAGCAAGGATAAAATTTACAATCCGTTTGTGCTCAGAAACCAAACAGGCAAGGAGAGAGAAGAAAGAAGCATTTACAGAGTTGAGAGAAGAAAACACACCAAGCCAGAGTCACTGAGAAACTACCTATCAGAAGTGAAGGAGAAATGAGTCCTTCCAGGAAAACCTAAATTGAGGAGTTGACTGTCAGCACAGTAGTCTCCAAGAAAGAATGTTCAAAGTATTTAACACAGAAAGACAGAAAGAAGGAAACAAGGAAGAAAGGAAGGAAAAAGAAAGAATAAATAAATAATACAAGTCACAAAATTTCAACTACATAAAGGACAAACATCAGAGAAGAAATAGTAATAAGTGTTTTTTTAAATCCTGTATAAAATTGTCTAAGCTTGGTGAAAAGATAATAACATATTTGAGTACACATAAAACCACATTTTATTCATGTATACAGAAAAACTACCATAAGGAGGAAACATGGGACAGGTTGGAAGAACTAGAACTACTTTGTTATTTTAAGGGACTCAAGATGTCCACAATGGTCTAATTGGGTGTTAGTAGAGAGTGAACTTGGATGTGGTATAAATGTGTACTGTTTATTCCAGAACAACCACTAAAAATGTTTAAGATACAACTGATCCAACATAAAAGAAAAGAGAACCTAATAAAACAAAATACTCAACAAAAAACTACAAAAGAGAAATGTGGAAGAAGAACATGATAGCAATGGCTAGGATTGTACTTTGCTCTTAGAGAGGACCCAAGCTTGGTTCCCAGGCCCCAAGTTGGGAGGCTCAAAACTTCCTTTAGCTACAGTCCCAAGGAATCCCATGTTCTCTTTTGGCCCTTGTAGGCACCCACCCTTACATACACACACACATATATATTTATAACTAAAAGTTAAAAACAAAGCTGAGAATAACAAAGATCAAGAACAACTGTGACCTTGTCAATCTGACTATACTAACAATAACTTTCAAAGGCCAGGGGTCTAAACATGGCAATTTAAAGAAAATCTGTCAGAGGACATTAAAAACTCACATGTGACAAACATGAAATCCACTTTAAGTATAAAGCTGCACATAGATTAGAGGTAAAGGGATGGAGAAAAGACACCCCATGCTGACAGGAGTCAAACGTGGAAGCTGTTGACTCCAGACAGAGCAGAACAAGGAGGCCATCCCAGAGAGCAAGAGAGAGAGCTGTACTGTGGCAATGAAGGGGTCAGCACCCAGGAAAAAATAAGACTTCTTAACATGTATGCAACTAATCAAGAGCACCAAAGCATGCTAGGCCAAAACTGCATTACCCATAGGACAAATGAAAGAATCTACTTTTGCCGTGGTGGTGGCATCAACTCCCCTCAGTTACAAAGGGGGCAGGACCAGCCAGCAGAAAGCGAGTGAGGACATAGCTTCCCTCAACAGCACCACTGATCAGCAGATACAATCAGTATAAATTGGCCACTTTATGTTCAACCAACAGGTGCAGAGTAAACATTATTCTCATGCCCACAAAGGACGTTCACAGACAGGCCATACCCTGAGCCATGAGGGCGTATACATGAAACTAGGCATCAGTAACAGGGGAACTGGATATCAAATTACACATGAATAAAAAGATAAGCCAAAACTAAAATCCAAAATTATGCATCGAGTGCTAATTGAACTGGGTGGGCTTATTTTGTTTTTTTGGGGTTTTTTATTTTTTTTTATTTTTTATTTCTTCAAGTTACATCTCAATCAAAGTCCCCTCCCTATTCCCCCCTCAAGTCCCACCCTCAACCCCCATCCTCTCTTCCCTTTTTTTTTTTTTAAGTTTAAGGTATATCTTATTTCCCCCTACAGTTTCCTCTTTCAGTCCAACAAATGGCTCTTTCTCTTATAATAATAAATACAATACAAAACAACAGAGGCAATTAGGCCACAGTTATGAGGGTTATATGGCTTAGCGTACATTCCCAATGTCCAGTCCATATGTATTTGGCACCTGACTTTAACATTCTACTATCTAACCATCTCCATGAGTTTAAAGTTCTATATCTAACTCAACATTCATACTAACTTGCAACACAATTTTAAAAGCATCTTCTTAGGTCTATAACACTCTATTGACTCCTAAACAACTCAAAATTTAATTATGAGACTCTAGCTATCTGTTCTTCAACCACCTCAGAGACCTGAGAGGGATAAATATATCTGATTTTATAGGAAGTGCAGGGCCTGCAGCTTCCAAAACTAAGAAATGACATACCAGTGGCTGCCTGGACAGTTCCCATTTTCTCTTCATACATTACAACATCGATCTTCAGTCGTTTGACCCCATTTCTCTGACAGACATTGATTGTAGAGCAGGAGTTATGAAGGACTTGCCTACCACGTCTTGGCAGAGCTAGACTGTCGACTTACCTGCTTCCAAGTTTTGTCCTTTTTGGACAGCATTCTGTCTATAGTTGGAGCAAGGGGCTTTTCCTACCAAGAGACAGGCTTGCGACTAATTCGATCATCTCCTATCGGAGATTCTATGATGCTCATCTTCTACTTGGAGTAGAATAGGGGGTGCTGTCAGGAGTTGATATGTCTCGATATAAAAAAATCTAAAGTTACGAAAACATCTTTGAATGCCATATTCTGCAGATTGTTAGGTAAGTAGAGAATGGGGTGGGTCTGGGAGGACTTGCAAGAGAGGGTGAATATGATCAAAGTTCAATGTATGAAATTTTCAAAAATGTATAAAATGTGTATTAAAAATAAGCCAGAGCAATGGTGATCCACATCTTTAATCCCAATACTCAGGAGGCGTAGGAAGAACAGATCTCTGAGTTTGAGGCCAACCTAGTCTACAGAATGAGCTCCAGGACAGCCAGGGCTACACAGAGAAACACTGTATCAAAAACCTGTGTGTATGTGCGTGTGTGCGTGTGTGCGTGTGTGTGCGTGTGTGCGTGTGTGTGCGTGTGTGTGTGTGTGTGTAGTAAATCTCTTTTTTTTGTTTTTTATTATTACATTATTTTATTTTGTATGGGGATGCCCGCATGCCACACTGCATATAGGGGGGTAGGTCAGAGGACAACTTGTGGGATCAGTTCTCTTCTTCCATGTAGGTCCTGGGACTCAAACTACGATCATCAGTCTTGGTTCCAAGCACTGTTTCTCGTGAGTCAACTCACTGGCCTCAAGTCTCAATGCTTTAAACATTTGAACATAATGAAAAACACAGACACATTGTATCAAAGTATATAAGATAAGGTTTAATCAGTACTTAAGAGGAGATGTATTAGAAAAAACTGATTCAAAACAATACAGGTTTCCAACTAGGGTGCTATATTCTGAATCAAGTCTTTTCTAATTTCCACAAAGTAGACACAGCACCCCCAAAGACTTCATTTAAAAAAGGACTGAACATCAAATGATTCTATTAACATTTTTAACCATTTTTCCATTCTTATTTGGGCCCCAAACAGGTTTACTTCGTCCCAAATCAGCAGGAAGTGATTTTAAGAGAACAAAGTCCCATCCCCAGAAGGTGGGGCGGGTGTCCCCCCACCCCTTGGTTATTTGATGGATAATAGAAAATTTTGTTATTTAGGGGAAAAGACTACAAGCTGTTAAATGGTCTTGTTAAATGGGTTTTGGAGGTTAGACCCAGGGACTTCTCTCTTTTTCTTTTCTGTATCCTTCTTTCTCTCCTATGTAGGAGTGAACAGACTTGAGAAAAATGGGACATAGACATAGTATAGGAAAGATCAAGAAAAAAGGACAGATTATTGAATATTGCCTTATACCTTTGTATATTGATACAAAATTAATATTATATTTGGCTAAATTGGTACTGATCATTGTATATTAATGCAAAATTAAGGTTGTATTGGGCTACATCGGTATTGATCTTTGTATATTGATACAAAATTAAGATTATATTTGGCCACAATGGTATTGGCCCTTGTATATTGATTTAAAATTAAGATTGTATTGGGCTACATCGGTATTGATCTTTGTATATTGATACAAAATTAAGATTATATTTGGCCACAATGGTTTTGATCTTTGTATATTGATACAAAATTAAGGGTAATGCTTCATAAAGGTATTGTTCCTAGTAATGCTTAAAAATGAAATGTAAAGTTTTGGCCTCTTGCTACCAACCGTCATAAACTGTTTAGGATAATTAAGAAATGGAAACTAATAGTCATGCAAACGTGTTATTTTGTTAGTTACTATGACAGTCTATCACAGTTATTTTCTAAGCTACTCAGAAATCAAGTTGCTAAGAGACAAGCAATATTTGCTTATCTAAATATAAGAGATAGATAGGGTATCTTCAAAAACCTCAAGAGATCTGCAGAATATGGCATTCAAAGATGTTTTCTTAACTTAAGATTTTTTTATATTGAGACATGTCAGCTCCTGACAGCACCCCCTATTCTACTCCAAGTAGAAGATGAGCATTGAAGAATCTCCAGTGGGAGATGATTGAATTGGTGGTAAGCCTTTCTCTTGGCAAGAAAAACCCCTTGCTTCAACTGTAGACAGACTGCTGTGCAAAAAGGACAAAACTTGGAAGCAGGTAAGTCGACAGCCTAGCTCTGCCCAGACAGGGTAGGTAAGTCCTTCATAATTCCTGCTCTACAATCAATGTCTGTCAGAGAAACAGGGCCAAACAGCTGAAGATTGATGCTGTAATGTATGGAGAGAAAATGGGAACTGTCCAGGCAGCCACTGGTATGTCATTTCTTAGTTTTGGAAGCTGCAGGCCCTGCACTTCCTATATAATCAGATATATTTATCCCTCTCAGGTCTCTGAGGTGGTTGAAGAATAGATAGCTAGAGTCTCATAGTTAAATTTTGAGTTGTTTAGGAATCAAGAGGGTGTTCCGGATCTAAGAAGATATTTTTAAAATTGTGAGGCAAGTTAGTATGAAAGCTAACTTTAAACTCATGGAGATGGTTAGATAGTAGAATGTTAAAGTCAGGTGCCAAATACATATGGACTGGACATTGGGAATGTATGCTAAGCCATATAACTCACATAATTGTGGCCTATTTATTTCTGTTGTTTTTTAATGTATATATAGTTATAAGAAAAAGAACTATTTGTTGAACTGAAAGGGAGAGCTGTTGGGGGGAAAAAGAAATACCTTGAACTAAAAAAAAAGGGAAGAGGATGGGGGGTTGAGGGGGAGGAGGGTGGAAGGGTGGGACTGGAGGGGGGAGTAAGGAGGGGATTGTGATTGAGATGTAACTTGAAGAAATAAAAAATAAATTATTTAAAAAAAAGGAGAGGGGTTGAAGGTTAAACCAAAAAAAAAAAAAAAAAGGAACACACACACACACACACACAAAGCCTGTTTCCTCCTACTGGGTTGCCTAGTCCAACCTTGATATGAGGGTTTGTGCCTAGTCTTACTGCATCTAGTTATAGCATGTTCAGTTCGTATCACTGGGAGGCCTTTTTTATTATTATAAAGTAATTTATTTATTTCCCTTTATTTTATGTGCATTTGTGTTTTCCCCTGAATGTATGTCTGTGTGAAGGTATCAAATCTTGCAGTTATAGACAGGGTGAACTGTCATGTGAGTGCTGGGATTTGAACCCTGGTCCTCTGGAAAAGCAGTCAGTGCTCTTAACTGCTGAGCCATCTCTCCAGCCGGGGAAGCCTATTCTTTTCTGAAGAGAAAGAGCTGGAGGAGCAGTGGATATGGGGGAGAGGGGAGGTGGTGGAGGAACTGGGAGAAATGGAGGGAGAGGAGGCTATGGTTGGGATGTATTATATAAAAGAATAAGTAGAAAAGAAAAAATATGAAAATAAACTACCATATACTGCACCTACCCCATTTTCAGGCATATGTCTAAAAGAAAGAAACCATCATACCACATAGATATATTTATACCAATTATGATATCGTTCACAACAGTTAAGAATGAGATCTGCCTAGGTGTCCATCACCATAACATAGATAAATGTCATTTGGAATATTGTTTATCCACAAGGAAGACAAAAATCCTTTCATTTGGAGCAGGATGGATGGACCTGGTGGACACTTATAAGTGAAATAAGACAGACATAGAAGGACACGTTTCTCCATCTTCCCTCTCATTTGCTAAAATTTTCAAAAGTTAACCTATATGCACCATAGTAATTCATAGAGTCCAGGAAGTGGGATGGATAAAGGAAGACTAGGTTTGACCAGTACTCATTGTAAGAACATATGGAAATACCACAGTGATCCACATTGATATATGAAATTAATACATGTTCATCAAAATGTAAGGGCTTTTAAAAACTAAATTAAATCTAAAATAGAGAATTAATCAATATTGAAAGCAGAAATCCACAAAATAAAAAATGGAAATCAACAGAACAAACTAGGTACAAAGTTCTTGTGTATAAAGATGAATAAAGTTTAAAAAGCCTCTAACCGGGTAGCAGGGTGGGGCTGGGAGTGGTGGAGGGAGAGGGCTGTGATGCAGATGTAACTTTAAGTAATAAATAAACATTTAAAAAAAGCCTCTAACCAGGCTATAAGAAAAAGAAAAAAAGATACAAATTATTAATACTGGAAATGTAAGAGGACAATGCTATCAGTTTCATGAACATTAAAGGGGTCATTAAAAAGAACTCAGTACCCACAAAGTCTCTTGCTTGCACAGCAAGCATTAACCAGCTGAGCTAACTCTCCGATTTCTCTTCTTAGTGTAGCCCAGGCTGGTCTCAAACCCAAGATCCTTCTTCTCAGCCTCCTGAGTGCTGGTAATCTCTTATGAAATTGGACATACTTATACCAAATGATCCAACAACTGTGATCCTTAGGATTTATTCAAATTAGTTAAAAATCCATGGCCCCATGGAGGGGGAAAATCTGTGCATAGATTTAAAATTTCAAAAGCTAAAAGCAGTGGAGATTCCTTCAGTAGGAAACAAAATAGAGTTTTGTATGTAGGGAATACATGTGACTGTAGAACAGCCAGGAAATGGGATACCTCAAAGGAACCGAAATAACAAGCTATGCAATGACACAGTGGAAATTTCACTTCCTAAAGAAGAAGTGAAAGAAATGGCTGTGTACCATGTAGCTCCAAGGGCACAGCACTGTAGAGAGGGCTTAACTTTAGAGGCAGGGAAAGGGTGAGTGCTTACTAGGATAAGAAAGTAGGGTGAGTCCAGAGGGTCTTTTTTTAAATATTTATTTATTACTTCAGGTTACATATCCATCACAGTGTCCTTTTTTGACCCCTACCAGTCCCTCCCTCCCACCCTCTACCCCCTATCCCTTCCATCACACTCCTCTGGAGTGGAGTGTCCCTGCATAACAGTCCCCTGCCACAGTTCAGCAGTCATATGAGGGCCAAGAGCCTCCTCATACACTGGGGGCCTACAAGGCAGTACCACTAGGGCAAATTGCCTCATTGACAGGAAAAAAAAAGTCTATGTCCATGTTCCCTTTGGTGCATTGGTTGTAGTATAGATATCCTGTACTATATGGCTAAAATCCGACTATAAGTGAATAGATGTCATGTGCATCCTTCTGAGTCTGGGTTAGCTCACTCAGGATGAGCTTCTCTAGTTCCATCCATTTGGCTGCAAATTCCATGATTTCGTTGTTTCTGATAGCTGACCAAAGCCTGTTACCACAGCACCTCTTCAACTACCTCAGATTGGCCAACATAAAAAACTACAGGAGCTGAACGGGGCATTGTGTAGAGCTCTACAATGCCCCGGCAGGAACCTCAGTGAAGCCTGCAAGATCAGCTTCTGCCTACAAACCCCTTAGGTCATCTAAACAGCTGAGAACAGAAGGACTGAACATAAAAGGAGTGTACTAACATTTTTAACCATTTTTTCCATTTGGGTTCGGGCTCCAAACAGGTCTACTACGACCCAAATCAGCAGGAAGTCACTTTAAGAGAGCAACGTCCCATGCCCAGAGGGTGGGGAAGGTGTTTCGCCACCCTTCTTTTTGGTTATTTGAAGGATAACTGAAAACTCTGATATTTAGGGGAAGAGACTACAAGCTGATAAATGGTCCTGTCTTAATGGGTTTTGGAGGTTAGCTCCAGGGACTTCCTACTTTTCCTTTTTTGTATCCTTCTTCCTCTCCTATGTAGGAGTGCATGGGCTTGAGAAAAATGAGATATAGACATAGCACAGGAAGGTCCAAGAAGAAAGGGCAGATTATTGAATATGCCCTTATACCTTTGTATATTGATACAAAATTAGTAGTTTATTTGGCTAAAGTGGTATTGACCATTGTTTATTGTGCAAAAATAAGATTGTACTGGATTACATCGGTATTGACCTTTGTATATTAATACAAAATTAAGATTATAGTTGGCCACAATGGTATTGACTCTTGCATATGGACGTAATATTAAGATTGTATTGGGCTACATAGGCATTGATCTTTGTATATTGATACATAATTAAGAGTATATTTAACCACAACTGAATAGATCTTTGTATATTGATACAAATTTAAAGGTAACGCTTCCTAATAGTATCATACCTAGAGATACTTAAAAATAAAATGTGAAGCTCTGACCTCTTAACACCAACCGTCTAAAACGGTCTAGGATAGTTAAGTAAAACAAACTCCTAGTCATGCAAACATGTCACTTTGTTAGCTACTATGACAGTCTATCACAGATATTCTCTAAACTACCCAGTAATCAAGTTGCTA
The DNA here is from genome assembly GCA_907164525.1 of Lophiomys imhausi. NCBI lineage: Eukaryota > Metazoa > Chordata > Mammalia > Rodentia > Muridae > Lophiomys > Lophiomys imhausi. Next base: position 2,315,985 of record CAJQZJ010034140.1, read on the forward strand.
AGAGACAAGCAACATTTGCTTATCTAAATACAAGAGATGGACAGGGCATCGTCAAAAACCCCAAGAGATCTGCAGAATATGGCATTCAAAGATGTTATCTTAAATCAAGATTATTTTTTTTGATATCGAGACATATCAGCACCTGACAGCACCCCCTATTCTACTCCAAGTAGAAGATAAGTATCGAAGAACCTCCACTGTAAGATGGTTGAATTAGTGGCAAGCCTATCTCTTGGCATGAAAAAACCCCTTGCACCAACTGCAGACAGACTGCTGTCCAAAAAGGACAAAACTTGGTAGCAGGGAAGTCGACAGCCTAACTCTGCCAAGACAGGGTAGGTAAGTCCTTCATAATCCCTGCTCTACAACAAATGTCTGTCAGAGAAACAGGACCCAAAGGCTGAAGACTGATGCAGGAATGTATGGAGAGAAAATGGGAACTGTCCAGGCAGTCATTGGTATGTCCTTTCTTAGTTTTGGAAGCTGCAGGCCCTGCACTTCCTATATAAGCAAATATATTTATCCCTCTCAGGTCTCTGAGGTGGTTGAAGAATAGACAGCTAGAGTCTCATAGTTAAATTTTGAGTTGTTTAGGAATCAAGAGGGTGTTATAGATCTAAGAAGATACTCTTAAAAGTGTGTTGCAAGTTAGTATGAATGTTGAGTCAGATATAGACCTTTAAACTCATGGAGATGGTTAGATAGTAGAATGTTAAAGTCAGGGGCCAAATATGTATAAACTGGACATGGGGAAGGTATACTGGGCCATTTAACTCTCATAAATGTGGCATATTTATATCTGTTGTTTTGTATAATACTTACTGTTATAAGAGAAGGAACCATCTGTTGGACTGAAAGGGGAAACTTCTGGGGGGAAGAGGGTGGAAGGGTGGGATAGGAAGGGGGAATAGGGAGGGGTTTGTTACTGAGATGTAAGTTGAAGAAAAAAATAATTTAAATTAAAAAAAAGAAAAAAAAAGAAACTACAGGACAAGGTTGCAAATCTCCTTCTTCCCTCTGGATCCTCTTGGGAGGCAGCCACTCCCACCTTGGCTAAGGTCAGTGTGGCCTTGTACTATATTCACTTGGTCCCATCCACAAGGCAGGGAGATGTACCACAGTTGTTTCTTTTTAATCCAGTCCTCGGTTGAGGGACATCTAGGTTGTTTCCAGTTTTTAGCTATTACAAATAAGGCTTCTATGAACATAGATGGAGAAACTTCCTTGTGATTCATTTGGGTGTATACCCAGAAGTGGTATAGCTGGGTCCCGAGGCAGAGCTATTCCAAGTTATCTAAGATATCACCAGACTGATTTCCATAGTGGAGGCTCAGGGGATCTTTAGGAAATGGAAGTCGTTTTATTGTATGAGAATGATACCAATGTGTCATCACACATTTTCTGAAAATTCCAGGATGCACACCAACCACAGCCTGATGCAAACCCTGCAGTTTGGGAGACAAGAACTTCAAGGCCTCTAGAAACAGTGCTCTGGTGAGACTTTGATCTGAGGGATGCTGCCTGTGTGGAGGGGCGGGAACCTCTGAACCTGCCACTTGGTGGTTTTGCTATGACCTTGAAAGTGCTCTGAAATTTTAACTTTATTTAAAACGTTTGTGTTTATAATAACTGTGTTTCTCCTTTTTAAAAAGAAAAATAGTTCATGGTGAACAGTTTGTTCCTTTTTCTACTTTGTGCTGTTTGAGTAAAACTCATTCACGGTTTTCCTTGGTTCCCTAGGGCTGCCTCAACTGAGTACTGTGAACTGTACGGCTTACACAAGAGGAATGCATAATCTTGCAAGTCTGGATTCCAGAAAAATCAATATTATAATTGATCAACTCTATAATTGGAGTTGGCTTGTTTTGAAGTTTCTGAGGGAAAATTTGGTCCCAATCTGTCCCCAGCTTAGGTTGCCACAATGGTAACCTCTGACTTTCAACAACCCACTTTCATAATCCCCCTGAGTATATTTCTCTGTCTTTGAAGCTTTATTTTGTATGGGGAAAAAATACCTGGATCAGGGGCACACATAATGTAACCAAAGATCTGAAACAACCCAACGTCCAAATATCAGGGACACCTTCTCGGGCATAGGGTCTGAGGACAACAGCGAATAACACCAAGCCACAGCACATCTCTAAACACCTGATGCTGGGCATGGCGTGCTGAGAAGTCAGACTGTGACCAAGATGGTGAGAGGATAACAAAGACGCTGCACAGCCACACTAGCAGCCCAGCTGATGCAAGGGGAGGTGCTGGAGATGACAGAAACTGCATGGTCTGAGAACCAGGTCGGGATAGACCACTGCTGGTTTAAAATAGCCCACTTAAGGGATGGAGGCTTGTGCTGAAGCCTCCGGAACCTGTAAGGGCTCTGCAGAGACACATCTGTGAGGAAATGAAGCAAGCAGAAACAATTCTGCTGCTGCCCAGAGAGCCCTGTACTTCCCTTTGAGTGTCTCTGAGATCCCCATGAGCCACGAAGAAGGGCTCTGTAGCGGGTTAGAGCAAGGATGAGGCTGAAAATACCAGCAGTGAAAACATATCCCAGAGTATCCATACAAGGAAGGTGGGTTCTGGGTAACTGTTTTGGAATGAATCTGCAACAGAAGTGAGAAGGTAGCTTTAGGGAGAGTGTATCCCAGCAGGCATAGGGAGGCCTCACTGGGAGGAAATCCAATCACTGGGCAAGCAGTTTTTAGCCCCGCCCCTACGGACAAACAGACCAGCCCCGCCCCTAGACAGGAGACAGGGACAAACAGACCATCACTCTCTCACATGTACCTAGGAAGAGCTTTAGCTGGGACCTACCTAAGATTTGAAGAACCAAGGAAAATAGTCAGCTGGTGGGTTATTTATTCTCTGATGCTGGTTTCCTTGACAGATACATCTACAGCTTCCTTGGGAAACCCTTCAGATATGATCTAACCTCGCTCTCTGAAAAACTGCCCCTTCCATATCCAGTGAGCTGTGCAGGGGAGCTGTGTCACTGGAGATACATTCTTGGGAGGAAGGAAGGGAAAAAAACAAATGCAATTAAGAAAAATTGTAGTGCTCAAATTTCCAATTACATAAATCAATGATACTGTCTTCGATACTGCGTCGAGTGCTGTGCATCACAGGGATTTATAGGCTTCAAGATTGATAGGGCAGCTCCCATCCCCATGACATCAGCAGGTTCAGTATCTCTTGGTGTCAGCAAAAGAGATAAATAAAAATAAATAAATAAGGTTACTTTTACATTCAAGATAAAAATCACATTGTATTTTCAAAGCACATGTCATCTCAAAAAATTATGCTTAGGCAGGTTATATATATATATAAAACCTGGGCCATCTATCTGAGTTTTGCATTTTTCTTTCTCTTCTTTTTATTTTTTTCAAGTTGGGTGAATGTGGTCTTTCCCCGGCCTTTCTTTTTTTTTTTTTTTTTTACTTTTTATAGGTCTGAGAAGAAAGACATCTTCTGGTGGATAACATTCCTATGTGATTGTATTTTATCATCTAGGCTTCTGATTTTACAATCATAAAGCTTAAATCCTTATCTGTTATTAGCATGCATCTCCGTAGCTTACTGTGTTCAAAGACCCTGCAATAACTCATTAGTTTATCCATCCTTTTATGCATTCTTGGCATTTTTTCTTAAGGATTTATTTTATGTGTGTGTGTGTGTGTGTGTGTGTGTGTGGCATCAATGTTTATCTGTGTGTGAGTCAGGTGTATGTAGGTGCCTATGGAAACTCAGAAGAAAGCATCAGATCCCCTAGGGCTAGAGGCATCTTTGAGCCACCTAAGGTGGGTGCTGGGTACTGTGAGCCAGCTGATATGGGTGCTGGGAACTGAACTTCGTTCGTCTGCAAGAGCAGCAAGTGCATTTAACTGCAGAGTCCTCTTCTTCTTTTTTCTTAACTTTTTGATTTCCATGGAATCAAGAAATTTTACATTTGAATTCATAGTTATAGCTTTGATTAATACTACTGGCCAGAGCTTGATGTTAACTATTTCAAAAATTAAAACTCTGGCTGGAGATATGACTTAGTTGGTAAAATATTCTCCATGCAAGCAAAAGGCCCTTAAAGTTCAGATTGCCAGAACCCATATTAAAAAAATCTAGCATGGCAACACATGCCTGTAATCCCAGCATGGAGAAGGCAAGATGGAGGATAGAGGCTCCCTGGGGCTTGTTGGCAGCCAGAGTGACCCTACCTCAAAAACCAAGAAACCAAAAAACACCTCTGGCCTCCACAAATATGTGCTTATAGGAGAATCTGCAAGTACACATGTAAACATATACATAGAAAAAAATGAAAACCCATTATTTCACTAATACTTCATGTAAATATCAAAGCAATATACTAACATTACAGAAAAGTTACAAGATAAAGAATTTCCCATTGATTTCTACCTCTATACAGTTAATGTGGTAATTTTCAAGATATTTCTTTCTAGTATTTTCCCATATATAATATTTTACAGTAATTTTAGTCATTATAAAGCATGTCACTGCATATTATCAGTTATGATAGGTTTCTAGTAGCAGACATTATCCTTGGTAACTATGGCTAGTCATTGCCAAGCCTGGGGAACTGGAGTTGTGGCTTACAGGAACCGTGGGAAATTTGAACAGTTTAATATCAGCATCTCCCAGGAAAGAGAACTACCATCCAGATCCAGAGGACACAGCAGGGAACCTTCCAAAATAACCCCAGAGCAGGATCCTACACCAAATGTGGGGGAAAAGGGGGGGCCATTTTTTTCTTTCACTCATCCTCCTATCCAACAGTAAACTCACCAGGCCATCTTTGTTCCTTCTAGTCCTACGTAGTCAAGTGAACTAGTGGTCCTGGGATAGTCTTGGATCATATCCTTTCTGTGGCCATATAGGAAAATATGGTCCTAAAGAGTCAATGTTGAGGAGTAGGTCTAAGGCAGGAAAAGGCATAGTGGGGGCCAGAAAGTAAAACTTCACTTAGTCTCAAGCCTGAGGAACCTCTTCATGCCCTGGAGGGTCAGGGCTCTCTTGGTATAAACAGCTTGACTCTGCTGTCTTCTCAGGAATTACCCTGTGTCCGAATCTCCACATGCAGATTGCCGAAGGACAGAAAAAGGGCAGAAAGAGCTCAGATTGTCTGGGACCCCAAAAGTCCTTCTTCCACAGCATCCAGTATACTTCCTATCATCCAGTAAATCCAATCACACCAACCTGGACTCTTACCAGCAGCTCAGTTCTGGGTCTTGGGCTCAGAATGATGTCAACATTCAATGGAGTGCTAGGATCTCATAGGTATACATACCATCCAAGGCATCTTCAAACTGTGCTCCTTTGTATAAAGAAAAAAGTGTGAACTTTTTTGAAGACTGAAATTGATGTTTCCAGATCCTACACATTTTCTCGAGGCAAAGTGGGCCCTAGGATGCCACAAAGTCACCCTTACTCTCCAGAGCTTATTCCAGGGGACCAATGGCAGCAAGAAGTGCTCTGTACTCAGTATGTAGCTTCACAGACAAAACGTTTTCTCTAACGAGTCAAGCTAGGTGATATGTGCATGGATATGAAGTTTCACGGAAGTCACGGGTAATCTCATCATCTTCCATGAATGTCGACGTTCATTTGATGTTCCCCGTTGGTTATAGGTTGGTTCATCTCTGGATGCTAGATAATGCTTAGCCCTTTCCAAATAAGAGGCAAGCCTTCGCTATCCATCAAAATGCATGGGATTTATGTGAGGATAGAGCCCATCACTAAAAGCACACCTCTTAGAAATGTAGGTTATAAAAAGTAGCATGGAACGTAGCCCCACTGGTAATGTAAACTACCCTTTATAAAAGGAAACAAAATAATACAAATGCAATGAAGGGGAATTTTAAAGGAACTTGGAAAAATGTCAAAAGAAATAACAAGTATAAGATGATTCATAATAACAAAGTCAGACGATTATTTATCCCCAGGATGAGCACTGTGCAAAATGCAGTAGTAATTTCGACCGAAAATTAAACATATAATTTAGTGATTCTAAATCTGCATCGAGTTGCCTTTCTGCCTTGGCAAAACAGTTGTGTTATATTTTATTTTTTTTCACAACTTCTTCTCTGGCTCAGGGCCATGCCATCACAAACACTATCACTCTGGGATCCTAGCCTTCCTGGTGATTCCAGACCTCACCCCAACCCCCACCACCATCCCCACCCCCACTTTGAGTGATTGCTTCTAGTATACTTCATAAAAATAAACTTCTTTTACTACTGAAGGATTTTGTTCAAACACTTGCCACTATTTTTCCTGTGGCTTATCAGATTGGTAGATCATCCAGCAAAACCAATTTTTTTGTTGTTTTGTTTTTCGAGACAGGGTTTCTCTGTTTATTCCTGGATGTCCTGGACTCACTTTGTAGACCAGACTGACCTCAAACTCACAGATATTCACCTGCCTCTGCCTCCTGAGTGCTGAGATTAAAGGCATGTGCCACCACACCCAGCAAAACCAATTTTTTTTAAATTGGTGCTGGGAAGATGGCCCAATTGGGAAAATGCTCAATTTGTAAGCATGAAGACCTATGTTCAATATCCAAAACCCTTGGGTTTTTGTTTGTTTGTTTGTTTAAATTTTAAGGCCAGGTATGGTGTTCACTTGTAATCCCAGCACTGTGGAAGAGGAGATGGGCAGTCCCTAGTGTTCAGGGTCTAGACAGCCCTATCCTACTCAACAAGTTCCAGGTCAGTGAGGGACCCCTCCTCAAAATAAAGTAGACAGCACTGGAGGTTGCCCTGTGCTCTCTGCACACACGCATGCATTGGCACACATATGAACACATAGGTACATGTACACACATATACACATACACTTATGATTTAGAGTGTGTCCACACAAATCTGCCAGTTCTCAGACAGTTTTCCCATAATGCCAAACTTCATAGTTCTACCCACTAAGGTCAGCCAAACACTTTTCCTCGCCCCAGTGAAGCAGTTGTCGGGCTAATTTGATCAAATCCATTGTTCCATGTGACTCCATATGAAAGACAGTTTAGTGCCTAAAATGTCATGGAAGGGTCAGGTGATGTGGTGCGTACTTGTAGTCCCAGCCCTCAGGTGGATTGTGAGTTGTAGGCTAGCCATGGCTAAATGCCAAGCAAGACCCTGTCTCAAAAAGAAACAAAAGGTAATTCAAAAACGAAAATTAAAATTGTACCCTCCTTATTAAGTCTAGGTCATTTTCACGTCCAATCCAATTACCTCTTTAAGTCTCTGAGAAGTCCTTCTGGTACCTTTTCAGCATCTCCACCCAGCCCTAGAGAAAGCATCCTCAGGGGCCTTGAGTATTACATGATGGTCCTCCAGACCTTTTCTCCCTCCCATTTCCCCTGATTAGAGACGCATACTCTACATGCCCCCACATTTAATGTGTGCTGAATAAATGAAGGTGGAGATTGCCTTGTACCCTGTCTACAGACATGTAGAAAAAAATAACTATGGAATAGTTTCTGTGTGTCAGGCTCTGCACATGTACCTTCATCTCATGAAACCCACATGACTGAGGACTGCTATATTATTGAGGAGGACATCATCCTCCTAGGGGAGACTCAGCATGCTCCCCCAGGTCTCTTATGTGACATGTCCTTTCTAGGCTAGAATCCTCTCATAATTCTACCTCATCAAAGGGCTACATCCCAGAAGAGGTTCTCTAGTATCTCTCCCAGCACCTTGGTTATTTCCACACAAATGGCATTTATCTAATTTGAAATGACTTTGGCCATGTTATTTGTCTCCCCTAAGCAGAGCCCTCACAAGGTTCTTGCTCACTGCTAAATCCCCACCATCTGTGTCTGAATAAATGAGTCAATGAGTAAGTGAGTGAGGAGAATTGGGTGACCCAACCAACATGACCCAGGGCCAAACTGAAAACCAGAGCTATCTATTTCAAATCTTTAGTTCTTCTCATCTGAACAGTGGTTCTCTTGACTATGAGTCTTAATAATCACTAGGAGAATTTAGTTAACTGTAGATTCTCGGGAATCTCTCATCCAAAGATTCTGATACAATAAGATCCAAATTATCCATATGAGGGATTCTTGATTTTACTCAGGTTTGCAGACTACTGCACTATACCATATTGGTTTTGTTGTATCAGGGGAGCAAGAACATGCTGGGGTGGGAGCCCTCTGCTCAAAGTATGCCCTGTGCAGATCCAGCCACTTGTAAGCCATACCAGCCTTGAGAGATTCAATCCTCTTTCCTCATGGTGATTTGTTGTGAATTCATTGAACCCCTCTGATGAGCCAGGCATTGTTGTAAGAGGCACATTGTTATCAGGCACACAGAGAAGACAGGGGTCCGTCAGTAAGTAGAGACAAGTGTTAGAGGGACTTATTACTATACGTGATGGAGAAGAGCAGGAAATGCTTAGGATCAAGTCACTGGGGAAGATCTCGCTTGGGAGCAAAGTGGGTCCTGAGGATGGAAGATGACCATGAACCATCAAGGGAAATGAAGTCTAGAGAAAGAAGAGCAAGCAGGACATCCACAAGGAAGAAGGAAGGTGGCATGCTCAGACCAAAGAAGGTGGCCAGCAGCTGATGCACGGTGGAAGTGACAGAAGAAGGTGCTGGGAGGTGGTTTCCGGTGTATAGTACTTGCTGCACAAGCATGGGGACATAAGTGTGGACCCCCTATCCCTCAAGTAATAGGCTGAGCATACCGGAATGTGCTTGGAAACCCAGAGCTGCAGAGCTGGGGATGGGGAGAGACAGGAGGCTCTCTGGGGCCTGCTTTCCAGTCTGTCTAACTAACCTGGGGGTTGTAGGTTTATCGACAGACCCTGGCTAAAAATAATAAGGTGGAAATCAAATGAGGAAGACACTACATGTCAACTTCCCATGTCCACTGGCCTACACGTGGGTGGTCATACCTGCACCTCTGTGTCTCAGTCTCTCACCCTCTCCCTCCCTTCCTCTCTTCCCCGATCCCTACCTCCCATTCTTCTGCTACAACAAACACAGTACAACACAGTAGTTTTCTCTAAACTTGCCTGAATGCAAGGGTCATTCATAGTGATAAAATACTGAGTTAGGATTCAATAGATTTTGAAATCTGAAATTTGGGGGGAGGTTCCTGGAAATCTATAGTTAAGAAAATTCCTGAAGTGATTATTTATTGGTTGATTAAACAAACAAAAAAATTTTAAAGGGAGCAAAGTGAACTCCACTAAGATCATCAGATACCACACTGAGTGGGCCTTGTTACCCACAGTAAGCTATGAATCTTGCAATTGCCTCCGAATGTAGTTAAGAGGCATTATCTAATTACAAGATTATTATCTAATTACTTATACCTCACCAAATCTAAGATCTTCCTGACTCCAGAATGAAGGAGAAACTAGAAGTATGAGGAAAGAGATAGAAGGTGGGCAAAAACAACTAGGCCAGCATAGTGAAGCAGGCATAGAATAATGGTGGTGTGTATGGATCAGCTAATGCTGCCTAACACATTTTCACAAGTACCCAAAATTAGTCAGTTAAAGCAGAACGTTTTATTTAGCATATAATTCTATGGATCAGAAATCTCAGCCTAGTTTAGTCAAATAATTAATTCTCCTGCTTGTCTCAGTCAGATATCTATCTGAGGTCAGCTACCAGTAATCAAGGTAAACAAGGGACAAACACTAAGCTATGTATCTGACATTGTCCACGCCTGGTCTTTTCACACTGTGATCGCTGTAGTCAGAAAGGACAAGTCCCAATGTGGCAAGTCACCTTGAATCTTGTTGCTATTGTCACACTGACAAAAGCCCAAGGCCATGTAGGAGGAAAGAGCTCAAGGGCTAGGATGCCGGGAAGCTTGAGAAAGGGGACACTTCATGCAGCCTTCCTCGTGTGGCCATAATAGAAGTGGAGATGGGAATGGTGAGAAGGAGGGGAATCTTTCCAATCTTTAGAAGTGGAATCAACAAGACCAGACAGGTTGATTGAGGCTGAGAGAAAAGGAGGAGCAATGAATGTTTTCTAGTTTGGGGACTTGAGCAACAATGTGAAAATGATGACAATCTCTTACAAACGGAAGACAGGAGAGCCAAAACCACCACCCTGTCCAAGCCGGTCCACAGCTCTGAACAGCAAGAGTTCTCAGAATAGTGTTTTCCTGTTCACACCTCAAGATCCAAAAAACATTTGTTCATGTGAATTATAGGACTGAATATCTATTTATTGAGGGTCTAAATGGATAATTTTTAAGATCTCTATTTTACTTTGAACGTGACCATAAGCTCATTCCATAATATCACACATAATACGGTCTCATGAAAATAGCTGTTTTCTACCAAAGACAGTAGTGAGAGGAATGACATTATTTATAGTTTTGTGAATCTCTTGATGGCCTAGCCTAATGGAATGAAACCAACTCCTTCTATCTGCTCCATGTTTAGTCTGCTGAGGTATTTGCTTTGGTTTACAGCTGTGGAGAAAACTCAGTCTGACACGGGTGCTTTGTTAGGAAGGGCCAAGCATATCATGGCCTCCTTAGATAGTTGTGGGCATCATGAATCCTCAGCCCCAACCCTACAAGGTGCAACGTAAGGAAGATTCATTTTTAAATGGAATCGCAAACCATACAGAGGACCTTTCTCCTACTTTGTGAGGTTAAAGTCCATTTGACTGATCTTGACTCTGATGGATCTTTTATCCATAAGTTGAGGACTCAGAAATGTTTGGTTCATTAGTTCATGGTCAGCTTCCTATCGTTGGCATGTGTTACATACTAATAAGAAAATATATGTGCGTTAGTTCGTGACTTCACTGGGAAAATCTCCAAGCACTTGAGAAGCCGTCACACTCCCTGCGGTGAATGCACATTTTCCAGAAGTCTAATTTTTGCTTGAAAGCTCAGATTTTACCACTGGCAGCAACGCTGTCAGTTGTTTTCCTAGAACTGACAGGCTCCCTTCATTCATGTTTAAGAGAGGATGTCTGCCAAATACCCAAGTCTGAATAATCAGTGTGTCTATCAGATGTTTGCGAGTTTAAAAGAATAGTGTTTGATGAAAGAAGCAGCTAGCCCGGCTCGGGACTTCCACAGTGGCGCTCCCTGAACACAACTGCTGTCCCTGTGGGTCCTGCAGTTTTCCCGTAATAGTAGAAAGTTGTGTGCACAAAGTCAAGGTTCCTGATATTAACTGTGTTTACATTCTTCAGAGAACAAATATAGATTTCCCCATCTTTACAGTGTGTAGCTGGTGGAAGAGAACACCATGCATATCAGTCTTCTTTGAGGGTACTTGCCTTGGTGCAGGCTCAGGCTACAGCAAGTTTGTCCCATCGTTGCCTCTGATCATCAGAACAAATGCCACCTCACTAACAAGGACCAGCAATATCCAATGAGCATTCTGCAAATACTTTATACCCAAACTGTTGCCTCTGTTCCAATGACCTCAGAGACCCTAGAGAACCAATTCATTCAGTGCACATTTGCATGGGTAAAATTTTAAGGCTTTTCTACATCAATTTCTATCAGCCAGCTTCTCTCTCCGTCTCTAATCTTTCCACTGTGAGTGTGTAAGAGGAAGTATCAACCTCGAGAACAAGCTGGAAAGATGCGTTGCTTATTTGACAAGTGTTAGACATCACACATCGCTCTGAGTGATTTCCATGCATAAGAAAACAGTCAAAATCACCATACAGGTAAAGAGACAAGGCCAGATGAAAACCTCAAAGTTGGTGATGGGGGAACATGGGCTGGGCATGTGATGGAAATGCTGTGGTGGGCATGCTGGAGAAAGCATGGGGAATGGAGTGGGAGAGCAATCAGTAAAGGCTGTTTTAGATGTGGATACCCCTCAGAAGCCAATCCACGAAGGATAAAAAGGACAAAGACTGAATTAAAAAAAAAAAAAGAGGAGGAGGAAGAGAAGTGGCCCTGGTGGTGTGCTCTGGCTGTGGTTGAGATTACACTTCTTTGAACCACCGCCCTCTGCTTATATCAACTACTTCCAGATTGACTCATGAAGTCCAAATGAAATTGTTTCCTTATTCAGAGTTGAAGCTTAAAATACACACACACAAACATGCACACACATACACACACACACACACACGCACATACACGCACATGCATATGTACACACGCACACAGCCCTGCTCAGGATGCCTAAACCCCAGCTAGATCCTCTCTCCTGATCAAGATAAATACACTCCTCTTAGTGAGGTACAACAGTTACCATGGTCCTGATCACTCACCAGCCTTGTGGCCTGAGGATTCTACCAATTCGGAGCCTGGAAATCAATCCCATCCAACCTAACCCATCAAGTGTGGACTGAGATGTACCAAGAACAGCATGGAATGGGTGAATCAATTGGTGTTTGTAACTGACAACCCATGGATTTTGCCATTTAACATGAATTATAGCCTTCTGAATACAAGCACAGGATTCCCTGTTATCTCTGGGACTGAGGCTGGAAGTTGCCCACCAAGGTACCTCGAGAAACTCCTAGGAAAACTCCCCTTTCACTTCCTAGTTTACTGTGTGCTCTCCCCACAGGCCATTGCCCTCCTGCCCAATCCGACCCTTTCCCCATAGGGAATGTTCCCTTCTTTCCCTTATCCATCAGTCATCCCTCTTAGGACCTTGTCCTGAGACTGGTCCCAGAATCACTTGAAAACATGTTAGGAAATGTCAAAGCTGGGTCCCTACCCTAGACCTGCTCCAAATCTGCTTTTCAACACGATTTTAAGGCAATGCCTAGGGGTGCTGCAGGTGGAGGCGTTGAATACAAAGACTCTGAGTGTCCTATGTGTGATGATTCCTTATTTACTCATCAGTCCCCTTGAAGACAGGCATGGCTTGTTTCTAGCAATGTTCCACCTGGAGAGCTTGCTGCATAATATGTGGTCAATATCTGCTTGCTGGGTAGATGAAGAAATCATGGATGAACATGTGGGATGGGTCTCCTTATATTATGTATGAATAATTTCTGAATACAGATTCAGCAGCAGCAGACACACTCAAACATATAAATAAATTAATAATAAGGTGTCTATTTTTTCTTTTATTTGTTTGTTTATTGTGTGTCTACTTGACTTGGGTAGGCACGGCACAGCATCTGTATAGAGGTCAGAAGACAACTTTGTGGAGTCTGTCCTTTCCTAACACCTTTTTGTAGCCTTTGGGATTGAACTCAAATCACCAGGCTTGTGCGACAAGCGCTTTTATGGCTAGGCCATCACGCCAGCACTAAAGTGCCTGTTTTAGAATGTTTGTTTATTTAGATCAGTAACAGCCATACCTTTCTTGAGAACTTTTCATTACCAAGAAATTAAAATGAAATAAAAGAAAATGCATATGCCCTAGGAATGAAACCATCAAAATATATGTATACATTTTTAATTAGTCCTTAAATGTTGACCAATGAATCTTTATGACAATTATTGACTATGTAACATTCCCCCTGGATTAATATCTGGTGGAATCTGCATTTAAATGTCTTTCAATCAATGTTTTCAATTGGTTCACCCACCCACCCCCCCACCCTTTCCTTCTCTCTCTTTCCTTTTCAGCAAACAGGCTGTTGTAAGAGCAGTTTGTCATTTTTAAGTCACAAGAATTAGGCTCTGACTAATTGGAAGGTTTGCCCATTATTTAAATGAAACTTGTTTGCAATTTCATCACTTGTGTGGATCTGGGAAGGTGGCAGACTGGCCCATCAATTTGGTTAGAAAAGAGTAACCGGCAAAGGAGACTGACAGCATTCTCCCATGGGAGGCTCTCTGTCACAGCATTGTCTCCTCTGTGTTAATTATGCACCTAAAACTATCTCCCAAGGCCTTACAATCATCTGCCCTGCTCCTAGCTCCCATGGCAGCATGGCCCTCCTTCTTCTTCTTCTGGAGTTTGGGTCCCTGGTGGCAGCAACTGCTAAGTGCTGTCTGCTGCCAAAAAGCATTTCTGGAAGCTGAGGCTTGAGCTTCATGGAGTTATCTCAGCTTTAGACTGCTTCTGAGAGAAAGAGTTGTTCCCAGTTGCTGCAGGATGGGCATCTTTGCAATCCTGGTATCCTTTCCTAGTTAGGATTCTAGAGATGCTGCCAGTTTGGTGTGCTGTGCCTGGCTGTGATGGGGAGGAGTGTGGGGAGGTGTCACTGATAGGTCACTCAGAAGTACAGACAATCTAAGTTCTGGGGCTGACAAAGAGGGACAGATGTCTATATGAGTGACAACCCCTGTCAGGGTAAAGGAAGGGGAATTCCGTGGCAGCAAGAAGGCTCGCTTTACCCAAAAAAGAGAGTTGGGTATAGAGGCTCAGAACAGCAGCCAAAGAGAAGGTGGGCCTGGGTGAGAAGCATTCAGAGGCTCAAAGCTGGGGACCTCATACAGTGAGTGCCGATGGGCCTTATCTTCTATCATTACATATTCAATATTACAGCTGAATGAATAGAAGATAGCTATATTGAGCTATATTAGAACTCATTCTCACCTCCAGGTCCAGTTTACTAAGGATCAGACACTGAACAGCAAAAGCCTGGCTCTGAATATTTTGCATAGTAGATAGATGACCATGGTGGGCCAACCTTGGAGTGCATTCCTGCGTACTCTGGTCACAGCAAGCATAACCACTGCCATGTTTGACACCTTGGAAGTAATTATGGGCCTGTTCTGTACCCAGCTATAATAAATATGTGAGAGAAAAGAGGAGGTGGGGGTCAAGAGAGTTCGTTCTCTCTCCTTCTCCCTCCCCATCTCCTTTTCTTTCCTGGAAAAGATATGCTTGTGCTTCTGAACAGAAAGGAGATTAAAATGGTTCCCACAGACAAAAAGCTACATATCCAATCTCTGTCCTTTGCCATTCTTTGCCCCTCTAGCTCAGCTTGCTTGTGTGGAGGCTCTTCCTGTACAGGGGGTTCCCCAGTCCCTTAGAGCATTTTCCTCTACTTTATTTCCAGGGTTGCACTGTCTAGGGACATGGCCAAGCCATTGAGAATGAACTTCCTGAGCTATAAAGCATGTTTCCAGAGTGCTTCTCTCCCTCCAGCATCTGCTGTGCTGTCCCAGGAAACCACAGCCGGACATGACACCTCTACCTGACTTTAGCGTGTTTCATTGTCTCTGACAATGTTCGCCTTCTGTTTTGGCCAAGAAGACACGTGTGCTTCCTTATCCAGTCTTCAACTTCCAAAGTATCTTTCCCTAATTACACAGCATTCCTGGTACAGTTAGTGATATCTTGCCCGTGATTTTAGAGTCTGATCGTCCACCATGATCAAGCTGGCTGTATTCTAGATATGCATGGATGGTTCAACATACAAATCAATTAAATAAATCATATAAATAGACTTAAAATAAAAACAAAACCACGTTATCATTTCAATAGATATAAGAGGCCCTTGACAAAATCCAATGGGCCTTCATGATAGACGTTCAAGAGAGAGTAGGGCTGGATAGAACAGATCTCAAAATACTAAAGGCTATATATGGCAATCCCTCAGACAACATTGTTCTAAATGGAGACAATCTTAAAGCAATTCCATTAAAATTAGGAAGGAGACAGGGCTACCCACTGCCCGTACTCCTTTCTATATGGTACACAAAGCACTAGCTGGAGGAACAAGCAAGAAGAGGAAATTGAAGAGATACAACTAGGGAAAGAAGTGACCTATTTGCAGATTATATGATATTATACATAAGAGATTCCCCAAAAATCCACCATAAAACTTCTAAACATCATCAACATTTTCATCAAAATGGCATGAGACATCAACTTTAAAAAATCAATAGGCTTTTTGTATACTAACTACAAACAACATGCTGAAAGGGAGATCATTAAAACATCCGCATTCATTAAATGGGAAAACCATTAAAATTTTAAAAAGTATGAATAACCCTTACCAAAGATGAAAGAAAGATCACTACAATGAATGTTTAAGTCTCTGAAGAAGGAAATGAGTGAGATACTAAAAGACGGAAAGATCCCTCATTCCCATTGAAAGGCAGAGTTAATCCTGTAAAAATGACCATCCTGTCAAAACCAATTTACAGATTTAACGCAATCTCAAGAAAAATCCTCCATGACATTCTTCACAGAAATAGTAAAAATCTTAAAATTCAGACGGAATCACAAAAGACCCCAAATACATAGAGCAATCCTAGGCAAAAAGAACATTGTGGGAGGGATTGCACAACCAGACTTCATGCTACATTTCAGAGCTGCAGTAATAATAGCAGCATGGTACTAGAACAAAAACAGACATATAGGTTAACGGAACAAAACAGAAGACTCAAACATGAATACATATAATGACAGTTGTCTCATGTTTGGCAAAGATGCCAAAAATACATATCGTGCAGCCTTTGTGTCTGTCAATAATTGAGTACAGTTACATGAGCACATTTCTCTGTTCCTCTCATCTGTCTGGTCCTTCACCAATGCCCAACTGTCTTATGAACTGAAGCTAACTATGAGTGACCATGTCAATCCACCAATTAATGTTTTTCTATTTCAGTACTGAATAAGTTATTCTGGGTCTTTTGCCTCTTTATATAAAATTGAGAATTAGTTGTCAACATCAATAAAACAATTTTCAGGTATTTTATTTGGATTGTGCTAAATCTGAAAGCCACACTGGGAAATCTTGTATCTTTATAACAGTGAATCTTTCTATCCATGAGTTTGAGATATCCCTCAATTTACTTAGTTCCTTACTTTCATTCTTCACACTCTGGCAATTTCTTTATGTAGATCTTGAATGGGTTTTGTTAAGTGTAGAACTAAGTATTTTAATTTAAGTGCTAACCTACTGACATTTGTACAGTAGCTTTACATGCTGCAGCCTTAATAAAATCAACTTCTTAGTTCAGGAGGGGTTTTACTTTGTATATTCTTTTATATTTTTTACATAAAAATCAAGATACCTGTGAACACTGATTTGTTTTGTTTTGTTTTTGCTCAATTGGTATAATTATTTCCTGTAACTATAGTAATGCAGAAACTAGAAATTATAGGTTAAAGTGGGTGGTAAGAGAGGGGACTCTTCCCTGTACTTGATCTTAATGGAAATGCTGCATCTGTCTGTCTGTCTGTCTGCCTTTCTCTCTCTCTGCCTCTCTCACACATACATACATGCACACATGTGCACACACACACACACACACACACACACACACACACACACACACACATAGTGGCCACCAATCTCCAACTCCATGTTTTCTTTCCTGGTCACTCACGGACAGCATTTATTTTCAGTAGACAACTTTCTGAATTGCTATGTTGTTGGGTGGGTTGTTTTATCCCCCCAAAAAAATATGTGTTAAAGCTCTGACCCCTGCAACTTCAGAATGGGATATAAGGTCACAGCAGATGTAGTTAGTAAATATGAGGTCACAGTACCACGGATGGCTCTCCATCCAATATAAATGGTGTCTTGTATGAACAAAAGAGATACAGAGACCATCACAGAGACGAGCCATGTGAGGACGGAAGCTGTGACAAGGTGAGAGAACTGAGATTCAAGAGCTGTCAAAGATTGCCACTAGTTTTAGAGGCTATGATCAAGCCAAGAAGGGATTTTAGCTAACATCTCTCAGAGCCACTCTGTCCTTGCTAATGCCTTCATTTCAGACTAGTAGCCTCCAGAATGGAGAAAATGCATTTGCTTATCCACTTGTGGCACTTCTCTATAGAAGCCCTAGGCAATTCATCTGGCATGTATCTTCCCCCCCTCCTCAGAGTCTCTGGGGATTCTCTTCTGTTTTGCATAATGCTTGATCTGTCCTCTGCAGAGCCATTTCTCTCCTAAGCACAAATGCTGTAGCTTTGTAGCCATGTGTCTTCCCCGTCTTCTAACAGGTTGCCTAGACTTCAACAGCATCACCTTGTGTTCATTCTTTTAATCAGCATGAGCCTAGATCCCCTTGGCTTTTTCACATCGCCAAGCTCACTAAACCCTGAGTCGTTCTCACAGATTAGGCTCTGCTTTCTGCACTGCTACACTACCCTTTTCATACCAAAGTGGTAAGAATTGAAAATGATAGTCTAAATGAGACTCTGCTAGTCCTTTTGTATATCGGCAGAATAATTCCCTTTGACTCTGATTCAATACGTTCTATTCACACCTCTCAAAGCTGTTGGTACATTTTTGTATTGCTTTATCCTTGTAGTTTCCAGCAGTAGCTATTGTCACATAGGATCCACGGGCTGCAGGAAGTTTAGTGGTTATAATCCATTTGCTTTCTGCCTCTCACCTCATCATGTCACCTTTGTGTGAAAAGGAACGCTAATCATATACATTTAACATGTACTTCATTCAACATAACAAAGTGTCTGTCCTAATTAGGTCAGGTACATAGAGTAGAAGCCCCTTTCATGCTAAGGTTAGGGCAAGAACTCAAACAGGTATCTACTGCATACCAACTAGGCCACATTTGCTTTACGTGTGTGATCTTCAGAGCCCTGGGAGGTAAGTGCTGTTTCTGTATTCACTTTTTAATTTCTGTTTCATGACTTGTGACCCAAAGCCACAGTGAAGTATGAGAGCAAGGACTAGAAACAGCATGATGCCAGGCATCCACTCTTCTGGACCTCGCTATGGAGGAAAGGTAAGGAAGGTGATATTTTTCTCTTCTGCCTGAGAGAAATGAAGATACAAAGAACATTAAGAAGTCAAAGGTGACATAGCATATTGTGTCAGGCAGACCATTGCCTGGGAATAGGACCTTGAATCGTCCTTTCTTCAGAGCTTCTGTAGGCTCCACATATCATCAGATCATAAAGCTGACTTTCATTTTCTGTTTCATCCATTTCAAGGAGATTGGCCATAAACTAGATGATCCAGGGATAGTCCTTCACTTCCTATGTACTTTAGGGGCTTCATATTTATCCTACTTATCTGGAATACTTGCAATTTTATATCAATTTCTTCTTAGAGTTCTTGGGTTTCCCCAAGACACACAGAAAAGGTGGAATGAGGAAAGCTCACTTTTGCCTCCCAGTAAATTCCCACGTGAATGAGGTCAGGCTGCACAGTTCCTCAGCTAAGAGAGGGACCCTGGAGAGGAGCCTACATCCCAGTTCCTGCAGCTCCTGTAGTCACCCCTGACCGAGCACAGCAGTTCCCATGGCAACCATTGCCCTGTGCTCTGTGGAGGCCACAGGTTGCCACTGCAGGTGCCACCAGCTGCAGACACTGGCTCTCCTCCCCTCCCTACAAGTTCTAACTCGGTAGCCCCATCCATACGCCAGGCAACAAGCCACCTGAAGCAATAAGGTGGGAGATCCAAGATGGAGCATCAGTCACACTATCCCTGTCAAACTGAGAGTAAGCACGGTACACACAGCACGGGCCTCCTTCAGTTGATGGACGAGGAGGAACCACACACCCTTCAGCACATTGTGTGATACATGTACCTACCACAAAAGAAGAGCTGGACAATGTGCTATGAATTTAGGAAGTGTTCTTTGTTGGGATAGTGTTACGCATTCTAAATGTTAATTAATTGGTCCTGCTTGCTGTCTGTTACTTACATTGACTCTGATTGGCTAAATAAAATGCCGAGGCCTGAGATTGGGCAAAGACAGAGAAAGGTGGGACTTCCTGAGATTAGAACAGGAAGCCTGCGCTTTAGACAGAGGATTAATGCATTCCAGCCAGCAGCAGGAGGAAGAAGAGACACACACCATGGGTTAGAAAAAAGAACCTCACTACATGGCCAGGAACATCAGCATAGCGTGGAGAATGGCAGTCCAAGGGGATGTATGTATATATGGGGTCATATTTGGGTAATAGAATTAAGAGCTAGCTTAGATGGGCTAGGATTGCTCAATTCAGGCCAAGGCTTGTTAAAATCCACATGGTGTCTGTGTGTGCTCATTTATAATGGCTGCTTAAAGATTAACAGCAGCAAATCAATTAACAATAATATAAATACTAGTAAACAATTTAAATAATTTATTTCTACAAATGGCACCTAACGTAATTTAACTAATTTTTTATTACAGTTCTTACAGTTTGCAGACATGGGGCTCATCTATGCAGACACTGCTGATCCCCTTATTGTGGATACACCTTACTAGAAGTCATGTGAATGCAGGTTTGGGCATCATAGAACTGAGGTAGACCTAACAGGCTGAATGCCTTCTGACCTCGAAGGTTGTGCTGATGCTGCTCATTAATCAAGGCTTCTTACATCACTTTACCCACAGAGTTCACCCCACCACGTTTTTGCCATTTATCTCAATAAGGAATCAGAGAAAACATTAGCTGATTCAAAGCACAAATTCCTATAGGGTAGGGACCACCTCTGCTTGGGATAGAGAGATAATTGTAATAATTTATTGAGGGCTTGCTCTTCGTTAGCAAATGCCACATGCACACACAGGCATACACACACATGTGTGCATACGAACACCACATGATAGTCTTTACTCTATCATTCCCATGTACTCAATTTTTTTAATGAGGAAACTGTGGGTCATGGGTGCCACATGACTTACCCAATGTCACATCATCAGTAAGTTAGTAATTAAGCAAACCCATCTTAACCAAACCCTAGCACACCACAATGCTTATCCACATTGGCATATTATATGACAATACACACAAGAGGTCTTGGTGCACACTGCTTCCCAAGAGACCACTGAGCTTCTCCTGAGCTCTGCTCCTCAACTGCCATTGCTTTAGGAAAGGAAACTAAATGAAACCTAGATAGGCTAATCCTTATGTTAGCTCTAGTCAATCCCAGAGATTAGGAGTTCTATCCATTAAACAATGATTCAGTAATGCTTTTCCTCATGTAAATCACAATGAAGGCTGAAGGAAGCTTTGCTCTTATGTTATAGCTCTCAGCCTGATTTTTATTCTCTTCCTCTTTGTATCACAGTTTCCGAGGGGAGCTCAGTGTCTGTCCTGTATAAGCCACCTTCTGTCATTTCTTGTCCCAGGCTGGAGCTGAAACTCAGAGATGCCATCAGCGGAGATATTAGGGGTTTCAATGGAGCACCCATGCCAGGCACTCTGGCTGGAAGGAAACTCTAATCCCTGGAGTCAGACATCCACCTCAAATTTTAACTCAGGCACTTAACTAGAAACATGGTCAGAGAAAATCATTTTACCTGTCTTGGCATCAAGAAGTAGTTTTCTATTTTTTATTAAATTGGAGATTATCAACACTATTTTTGAAGATTTTGTTAGCAAGTATGTCATTGTATAATCTCAGGTCTCCAATGAGCTCCCATGAGGAAGAATTTTCTTCTTCTCATGTTATATAATGCAGAGTTTGGTGGTGAGGAATTAAATGTGACCTATGAAATAGAAGAAGGGAGGAAACAGCAAGACGGAGCTTCAATTATATCCTGCACTTCTTAGGAGAGGAGGCAGGACAGAGAAAAGGATGTTACAGCCATGTGGAAAACAATCACATGACCAAAGCCATGTTGGATACTCAGGAAGCAAAAGAAGGCAGCAGATTCTCCAATGCAAAGGCGTGCTTTGGGGAGAGGCTGTGCTGTAAAGGAATTGGGCAGGGACTAGGAACTGATTTTGTGTGATACACAGCTCAAACACATAATACATAAAGGTTACATAAATACAGAAATACAGAAAGGATATGGGGTCAAGCCCCGATTCCTATACAAACGGTTGGATAAAGAATGCTGAGAAGCCAGAAGGAGTCAGAAGAAGGGAGAGAGGCGGATATGACAAACTATGTTGCATCCATGTATATATTTCTCAGTGAATAAAAATGTATATAGAAAAGGGTTGAAGGTGAAAGGGATGTAAGATAAGAATGTCACATCTGCATATAGGTCATCTTCCAGCCTCTAGAGCTAGTTCAACAAGTGGCAGGCCACCACTCCCCATGTGCCTGAGGTCTGGGGACTAAGGCCATGCGAACAGCTGGGCATGCTGAGCAAAAGACACACTTTTGATGCTATTGTGGTTCTACTGAGTCAGGATCTGAAGTGGCAGCCAGGACCTGCCAATCAAACAAACTCACAAGGAAGTCCTATGTGGAAAAGTAGGCATTTGAAAACTGCTGTACTGGGGAGCAATGACTGTTACCTCTGTAATGATGGTAGATCTTACCCCCAAATGAAATTATCCAGTTGGGCAGCCCTAAACATACATACGTGAGCAATACTAAATGGATCCATCAAGTTTTATGGACATATTTATGTGTGTATGTGTGTACGGACATATGTATAACAGTAACAAAGAAGTGATCATGAACTTGAGAGGAAGTAGGGAGGGGACACAGGAGGAGTTGGAAGAGAGAGGTAGAAATGATATAAATACAGTGCTCATGTATGAAATTCTCACATGACTAATTTCCTGCTTACAATACCTCTATTAGGTTCTTAAGAAAGGGCAAGCTTGGGTGGGCTGTGACAAGGGTCACCCTGAATATCTGGTAGCCAGAGATCTGGAGAAGAGAGCAAGGTGCTCTGTGACAGGAAAAGAATGAAGAAGTAACAGAAGAGGAGAGGTGAACAATTGCTGCAAGAAAACCCCATGCCAGAGTCCTGTCTCTCTGTTGGTGTTGACACCCCAAGGAAGCCATATTGGCTTGACTCCCTCATTTGAGCATCTCCCTCCATCTCTATCAGGTCATTATGATGTGTGGTAAGAGTTTTGCTTCTGAAAAAAAAAAAACAGTTATGAGAATGTTTTTGTTTCTCTCCCAGGTGTAGGGCTGCTTCAGTTACTCTACAGGTGTTAACTATAATTGTGGCTCCATGCACTAACAAGGGTTTGGCTTAGCCGGCTTCAGAAAGGTGAATTCTGAGGACTCTGGAGAGGGGAGAAAAAGATGGAGCCCTAAGAGGTCAGAAGGCACTCCAAAGAAGGAAAGATGTTGCTCCTCTCCCTGCAGGTGCTCCCTCACAGTGCTACTGGTTTGTCCTGCTGTTGTGTTTCCAGGTTTGTTGGCTTGCTCTGTATGGTGTTTCTGGTTTGCTGGACTTCTGTATATTGTGACTACTGAGACTGGTATTGCCTCCAAAGAACCTAACAACCCTAAACAGCAGGAAGTAGCTCAAAGAGAACTCTGTCCTTTTCCCTTTACCCTTCTTATATCCCACCTAAGGTTGACGTGTTGGAAGGGAGAGAGAAGGATTAAGCACACTAAAATTAAGTAGAGTGTATAATAAAACAGAAATAATAAAAAGTCACTTCCTACACTCATGTGCCCTCTTCATTTTCAAAGAACCCCAAGCCTAGCATGCAGACTTGGAAGTAAATTTAGATTTCTTTTCTCTATGAAAGTACCAAACCTCTTAGAATACTAATCAATAGCACAGCTCATAGCTCTCGGTTCTCTGGTGTGGACTCTGCATCATTCTGCAACAGTGGTTCCCATTTTGTTTAGTTTCTTTGCTTTGGTTTTATTTCTTTGAGAGAGGCCCACACTGTGTAGCCCTGCCTAGCATAGAGCTCTCTATGTAGACCATGCTAGCCTAGAACTCACAGACAGTTGCCTTCCTTTGCCTCTCAAGTGCTGAGAGGAAAGTGTGTGCCACCCACGATTCTTAACCTTAACAGCAAAACTCATCTGCAGAAATTTTTAGTGATTCTGGAATCCAACCCCCAGAGGTTCAAAGTCAAGGATGCACTCCAGACACTGGCAAACTTCAAAACCACAGGAGGGATCCTGACATGCTTCCAAAGTCAAGTCACTCACCTTGTCCTAAGAACTGCACCGGTCACAAGAAAATGGATAGAGCCCAGCACTTCTTGATGCTGACTACCTCCACAACCACCCAGGATGCTGTAAGCCTTATCAAAACCCGTGCTGCTCCTACAGTAAATGAATCAGAGTTGCTCTCGGAGCTTTTCAACATCTCCCAAGTAGCTCTAATGTGCAGCCAAGATTGGAAACCACTGGGTCTGGATCAAAGGTGTTGGCCAGGAGCAATCACTAGAGTAGGAATGGCTGAATGTTGTCCTGTGGGGAAAAGCAAAGGAATAAGGAAAACATTTCCCACTTACAAAGCTATGAAAAGGAGGGGATTTTGTTCAGCCTCTGATCAAGCTTCCTCTATTTGCCTACCTTTTTCCAACTGCTAGCTAGTTACCTGCCTGCCGATATTTGTACAACGACTCTAGGAGTTTACTGTCAATAAAATATCCCACCTGCAGATTTAAACAGGGCTATTATCTGGCCCCAAGTCAGCATGATTGCTTCTCTATTGCAAAATGATTTTATCTGCTGGGTTTTTCATTCTGCCAGTCTGAGGGAGAAAAGAGAATGCAGAAAGCCCATCAAGTTAAGAGTTCTGGATGAGGGTATTTGAGGTCTCTGTACAGGCATTGCCCACTGTTCATTTCTGCCTAATGTTTGAGATCACCACTAGCAACTTTTTCTACTGTCTGTGGGGTTTGTTTTATGCTGGATATTTAGGAAACGACTTTCTGAAATGTCTTTGACCACGCTTATCTCATGAACCAAGGGTTGAGAAGTGAATGCTATATTCTGGTTTCAAAGAGAAAGTATCTATCCCACTAAAACAATGTATGAACATTAAGTAGTAGAGACCAGGCAGGAATATGATGCAAAACTAGAGCAGTCAAAATTGAACATAAATTTTTTAAATCCTAGATTTCTTAGTGCTTTTTAAAACATCTGTAAGATTCTAACAAATACACAATTCTATAAAATGGGATTGAAAGTCAAAATGTCAGAGAAGAATGATAAATTTCCATTTGGGTCATCTTCCATTTGCCTCTAAGGACCAACAGCCCACAAACAACAAGTTGCCACCTCATCATGTGTCTGAGGTCTGGGAAAGGGCATGAGGACTGCAGGGCATGCCTAACAGAAGATATGCACTCTTTTTTTTTTTATATAAATACTTTATTTTTTTTTCTTCAAGTTACATCTCAGTAACAAACCCCTCCCTATTCCCCCTTCCCAACCCGCCCTTCCACCCTCTTCCCTCCAGAGGTTTCCCCTTTCAGTCCAACAGCTGGTTCCTTCTCTTATAACAGTAAGTATTATACAAAACAATAGATATAATTATGCCACATTTATGAGATTAAATTGGCCCAGTATACCTTCCCAATGTTCAGTTTATACCTATTTGGCCCCTGACTTTAACATTCTACTATCTACCCAACTCCATGAGTTTAAAGGTCTATATGTGACTCAACATTCATACTATCTTTCAACACACTTTTAAGAGTATCTTCTTAGATCTATAACACCCTCTTGATTCCTAAACAGTTCAAAATTTAACTATAAGATTCTATCTGTCTATTCTTCAACCACCTCAGAGACCTGAGAGGGATAAATATATTTGCTTATATAGGAAGTGCAGAGCCTGCAGCTTCCAAAACTAAGAAAGAACATACCAGTAACTGCCTGGACAGTTCCCATTTTCTCTCCATACATTCCAGCATCAATCTTCAGCCTTTGGGTCCTGTTTCTCTGACAGACATTTGTTGTAGAGCAGGGATTATGAAGGACTTACCTACCCTGTCTTGGCAGAGTTAGGCTGTCGACTTCCCTGCTACCAAGTTTTGTCCTTTTTGGACAGCAGTCTGTCTGCAGTTGGTGCAAGGGGTTTTTTCATGCCAAGAAAAAGGCTTGCCCCTAAATCAACCATCTTACAGTGGAGGTTCTTCGATGCTTATCTTCTACTTGGAGTAGAATAGGGGGTGCTGTCAGGCGCTGATATGTCTCGATATCAAAAAAAAATCTTGATTTAAGATAACATCTTTGAATGCCATATTCTGCAGATCTCTAGGGGTTTTTGAAGATGCCCTAACCATCTCTTGTATTTAGATAAGCAAATGTTGCTTGTCTCTTAGCAACTTGATTACTGGGTAGTTTAAAGAATATCTGTGATAGACTGTCATAGTAGCTAACAAAGAGACATGTTTGCATGACTAGGAGTATGTTTTAACTATCCTAGACCGTTTTAGACGGTTGGTATCAAGTGGTCAGAGCTTCACATTTTATTTTTAAGTATCTCTAGGTATGATACCATTGGGAAGCATTATCTTTAAATTTGTATCAATATACAAAGATCTATTCAATTGTGGTTAAATATACTCTTAATTATGTATCAATATACCAAGATCAATGCCTATGTTGGTTATTTGAAGGTTAACTGAAAACTCTGTTATGTAGGGGAAGAGACTACAAGCTGATAAATGATCCTGTCTTAATGGGTTTTGGAGATTAGCCCCAGGGAATTCCTACTTTTCCTTCTCTGTATCCTTCTTCCTCTCCTATGTAGGAGTGCATGGGCTTGAGAAAAATGAGATATAGTCATAGCACAGGAAGGTCCAAGAAGAAGGGGCAGATTATTGAATATGCCCTTATACCTTTGTATATTGATACAAAATTAGTAGGTTATTTGGCTAAAGTGGTATTGACCATTGTTTATTGTGCAAAAATAAGATTGTATTGGATTACATAGGTATTGATCTTTGTATATTGATACAAAATTAAGATTATAGTTGGCCACAATGGTATTGACCCTTGCATATGGACGTAATGTTAAGATATGCACTCTTGACACCATTTTAGATCCATTGAGTCAGGATCCAAAGTAGGGGACCAGGACGCTGCCAATCAAATAAACTCACCAGGATGTCCCATGTGGACAGATACACATTTTTAAAAACTGGTGTGTTGAGGAGAGAGGACTGTTACCTTTGTAATGATCATATTCTCTTAGCTGACTTTATCTAAGGATCAAGCAGGTCCCTCATCCTTGCACAGCAGGCATTTTACCATTGAGCCACCTCCCCACCTCCTCATCCATTATATATTATGTAACTGAACTTTTTAAGTTATTCAATACTTATTAGTAACTATATTCACTTATAACAAATCTAAACACTTTCTTAACTACTAATCCTATAAATTCCTACAACCCCTATGAATAACTTTAACCCTTATTACCTACCCAATAAATCTATTGATAACTATTACAACTATTTTCATAAGGATACAGTCTCTGGGGCAGGTCCTCAGTCGTCAGGAACACAGTCTCTGGGGTAGATCCTTTAATGCACTTAGCAGTCTTTATTCTGGAATATCTCAGATGCAGGTCCATCAGGGTAAATTGACTATGGTGGTTTCACCTTAAATAAGGCTTGAGGCTTTCTTCTCTCTGGGAGATCTCAGCTGTCTGTAAGCCAACTTATTTCCTTCATATCAGCAACTCTGCTGCTCTGCCTCAGTCTTTAAAGGTGGCCACAGTTTCGTTCAGGCCACTGTTCAGACAGGTCAAATCTCTGTAGGCAAAACTAAGCCACAGGGTTTTTAGTCCTTGGCCTTTTGCTGTCTTGCTGAGGCTTTCTCTGTTCACTAGCTTCTTTCTGCCTCAGGGAGATCTGGCCATCAGTCCACTAGCACTTTCATCCATTAGAGGATACAAACTACTCATTGTCCTTTCTAGTGTGAGGTCTTGCTAACATTGGAGCTCTCTAGCATGGGGCCCTCTAGCATGGGGCTCCCTCCACTTGTCCTTAAATAGGATCTCTCCTTGTTCCACCTGTTTCAGCTTAATTTGGGCTCTCCCACTTAGCAGCTGAAAACAATGCCAGGCCAAATACCTTGTTTTGTAGTCCATAAAGACTCCCCTCATTTCACCTGACTTCATCCTTGTTTTTAGTCCACAAGCTGCTAAGCTAATTGCTCACAGCCAAGTTGATCTTCATGTCCCAAATTAAGAGACTGCATCAGAAACCCCTACATATTTACTAAATCTAATTTATATTAATCTAACTCCCTACAATATTAAAACACTGAGACTTTCCTAATAGATTTGGGGACCTCTGAGTTTTCTTCACCTGCAGAGTTCTTGCTACTTTTGTTCCTTTTACTCGTTACTTGGCTCCCCTAGCAGAGATCAGGAGTCCAGGAAGGAAAGGAGTTCAGGAATTCAGCCCATCAACTCCCCACGAAGCAGCCATTCTGATGTAGTTTTTGATGTGGGGAATACAGATCATTAATTTAGGCTGCATAGTCACATGCAGGTAACGTGCAGTTGAATGTAATTAGTTCAAGTTGTGGTAGCACTATGGACACTTCTGGTGTTTCCCTCAAATCACCCTCATCCTCACTTCCTCTTAGGAAACCTCTCAGGTTTGGTCAGTAGGGCATGGAGGAGCTGGCTCTGGACAAGCAATAGCACCACAACCCATGTTTGGGGAAGCACCCTGCCAGTGGCCCATGTGCTGGAGGTCAGACTGCCACACTCAAAGCACAAAGTCCCACAGTGACCGACCTGTTGAGGATAAGCAGCGAAAGAGTTCTCCCTTGCACGCTGCCCTGTGGAATAATAACTCCTGAGTGCCACGACTCTGGGCTTTTTATTTCAGAAACTTCTAGCAAGTAGCTATGGGCAACAACCAAAGAATCAACATAGAAACTAACCAAAAGTACTTCAATAGAAAAGGAGAGAGACAGAAAAAATGATAGGAAATATTGGGGGGGGAGACTGCCTCAAAACAACTCCCTCTTGATTTTATTTAAAGATTTGTTTATTTTTATTTTGTGTGCATGCATGTAGGTCTGTGTGCCATATGTGTGCAATGCTCATGGAGGCCAGAAGAGGGTGGTGGAACATCACCTGGATCCAGAGTTACAGGTGGTTGATAGCCACACCGCGTGGGAGGCTGGGAGTAGAATTTAGCTCCTCTTCAACAGCAAACAGCGCTCTTAATGGCTGAGTCATCTCTCCAGCCTCCACAAATACGTTTTAATTTTTGGTTTGAAACAATGTTTGCAAAGTTCCTTTGTTTTAACTTTAATTTTTATTTATTTATTTACTGGGGTACACATGGCATAGTCAGAGGACAACTTTAAGGACCTGTTTCTCTCTTTCCACCATGTGAGTCCTGGAAATTGAACTAAGGTCCTCAAGGTTGATGGAAAGTGTCTTCGCCTGTTAAGCCATCTCATTTTTAACACAAAAATCTCATGTAGCCAAAGCTTTCTTCGAACTTGCTACGTAGCTGGGGTTAGCTTTAAACTCCCAGTCCCCCTGCTATCTCCTAAGTTCTGAGATTACAGGCATGCACCGGCAGGACTGGCTTGTATGTATTTTTTTATTTAACCTTTTAATTATATAATCCTTATAAATATTTTTAAATGTTTCAAAATCCACTGTCAGTGAATGGAACATTTTAAAGCCATCTATTCTAAGAAACTGCCATGCAGTAGCTCACTGTGACTAGTCCTGGAGTGCAGTAAACTCTATTTGTCTATTTGCTGCAAACTCAGGGGAACAAAAGCACCACAGAAATTAAGTTTTAGAATACCACATATGGAATTCCGTGCTGAAAAAAAAAATGCTTCTCTCTTCCTGCACAGGGCTCAGGAATTCACACTTTGCATAGTAAAAATACTGGACATTTTCATACTTACCAAGTCTCCTCTTAGCTCTCTGGAGATGAGGAGTTATGAGAATTGAGGACAGATGGCTCAGGATGTTTGTTCTACAAGCATGAAGACCCGAGTTCAAATCCCGAACACTCGCAGACAGAAAGCTGGGCACATGTTGCAGGATATCTGACCACACTGTGAACCTGAGATTGTGTTCTGGTTCAGCCTTTGGTCCTAGAGCTTTTGTTGACTGTAAACATGTACTTGTGGTCTGGCTCAGCCCTAGTGCATGCCTTCAATCCAAGAGCTAAACAAAGTCGACCTGCTATCTCAGAGACAGGCATTTCTTGAGAAAGCAGCCAGCTGACCTTCCTACTCCATGGAAGTTCCAGAAGGAACAAAGCCCTTACTCCATCTCTATGCTGTCTTAAATACCGTCCTCCTCAATGTCCCTCCTTTCTGTTTACTTATGTTCACTACGAGTTGGCTGGTTAACTGCTCTGCCTCTTGACCCAAACTTGACTTTATTTAGCTCTTGGATCAAAAGTGTGTGCTGGGCTGAGCAACACCACAAGAAAAAAAAAAAACAGATTTTTCTAGTTCACAATCTCAGGGTTCACAGTATGATCAAACATTCTTCAATAGACATGGCTGTGCATACCTGTTGCCCCAGCATTGTGGGGAAAAGACAAGCAGGTCCCAAAAGCCCAATGGCCATCCAGGTTAGCCTAAGCAGTAAGTTTCTGCTTGAGTGAGAGACCCTGTCTCAAGGCAATAACCTGGAACACTGATTCAAGAAGAAATTCGATATCCCATCTGAGCTCTACATGCACCCGGATTAAAATACACACCTGCACACTTGCACAATTACACATGCACACATCCACACACATCCACATGTGCACATGACACCTACTAGAAGTCACCCAAGGGGGTCAGTGTATGCTTCCTTAGACTGTCCGTGGTGGCCATCTGACCTACAGAGCTAAGGCTGTGGCCAGACCTCAAATACAGCTGTCAACAAGGAAAGAATTAAGTTGTGATGGGAAGGACTCCACTCCTAGATTAAGTTGTGACTAATAACACTTATCAATCAAGGAGAAAGAATGTGAATCGGTCCTCACCCGCTGTTTTCATTCTAATTTTGCTCTCAACGCATCATTATTAAATCAGATCTTTGAAAACATTGTGGTCTGTGCAGAATTTTGTTTCTGCAAATGAGGTCTGGCAAATTCATGGGTAGGAGAATCGTGAGGTTGAATAGATATCTGAGACGGGGATCTTAACACTCATAATTACAGGTTCTGTTGTTTAACCTGTGAATAAACCAATTCAAATCATTTCCACAAACATTTATCAAGATTATGCAATATGAAGAGATCTGTGATTTTACAAAGCTAAATATACAAGTAATAGTGAATATTATTTTCTATTAAGCTAGTTAAAAAACTAAAAGAGGTTCTGATCACAGAAAACACATAAAGGAAGAAGGAGAAATATCACTTCGCAGTTATAAGGAACAAAGTTGGTTAGGTGACACATAAAACAGCCAAGCTCTGAAATTTTGCTCTGTGAAAAATCACAGTGAAAACCACGGGGTTTGCCGAGAAAATAGGGGCATGAGAACAACATGCAAAAAAAACTGTCTCACTGACATGTTTTTTTAAAAATTAAAAACAGTCAATATATATTAATGGTTGAGAACTCATGTAGACTATGTAAGTTGACTTTTTACCTTAAGAAAGGTCTGGAATTGGCTTATGGAGAGGACATCTCAACGGTGCTACTCGGCAGCTTGTGAGTTATTGTGTAGTGTTGGAAGAGGTTATCTAATAATACACATGGGTGTCACCCCATCCCCCAGGTTCCTGGATCTATATGGAGCTACTCATCACACACAAGGTGATCTGAGGTAGCTTGCAGTTATGTGATTGTGTGATTCCTGTATTTCTGAGGCTCATTCAGATGGATACAGTTTTCCTTATTCAGCTCTGTTCCTCACTGAGGAAGCTGTATGTTAGCCAACACAAAATTCACAATGTGTTCAAATTGTTCCTTAATGTATCAATCACCCTGGAACTAATTAGCAGTTTGAAAGTGTCACAGCAGAACTGACTTGAGATATATATATATATATATATATATATATATATATATATATATATCAAGTATATATATAGATATACATATGCATATATAGATATATAGATATGGATATATATGGAAATTTATATAGATATATATACATACACAGAGATATATTTATATACCCATATTCTCATCTTTTGCAAAACAATGATCCTCTTCATCTGCCATGAGGAACTTGCTGATTAGTACATTTGTCTCAACCATTGAAAAAAAAAACCCAGAAACTCATTTGTTATTTTAAAATAAAAATGATAATAACACTAATTGCTCCAAAAAGTCCAACCCTAGGCAATGGGGTCTATGTTCCACCCACAGTTACAAATTTTAAATCATATGACTTGAAAGGGACCTAGAAGCCAGGGTCTTCATTCCCAGTGGGGAAAGGCTTCCTTTTGGTTTTGACAAGGAGCACTGCTCACAGGCAGCTGCTTTAGGGAGAACCATTTAAACAGCAGAGCAACAGGATGCTGAACATGGACAATGAGCTGAAACTTATCTTCCATCTACCTTACTCATCCACCTGTCCCTTTACCCTACACAACTTTAGATAAACAATATCATTTTCCTTTGTGAATCAGTTTTAACATTGGCCATCTTGTATTCAATATGAGGTTTGCATTTGACACAGCAAGAGCAGATCCATTTGAGGTTATATCAGAAAGAACTGTAGAATGATGCCCCCAAAGCCCCATGATTAACAGAATATTCTGTGCTCATCTCTCTGCCAAAGCCAGGGGCACCCTACAATGCCACAAGGACACAGACACCATTTGACACTGAAACCACTCCCATGTGCCTTAATAACTTCCAGCACCTTCTCCTTCTATGTTTTGGTTTAATTTCACTTGCCTGTGGACAGACCATCCTCTGGGGTCTAATTCCTATGAAAGAAAATGTAACCCAAACTGTGGCTCTAGAAAAGCCAGGGTCTCATTTCATGTGTCAAGCAGCAGAGAGAGAAATCAAACAGTTAGTCCTTGGTGGATTAATCTATATGCCCCAGTTTCTTAATGCAGAGCCCTCCCCAGACAATAAATTCGGGCTTAATTCTGGGAGCCTCTTCATTGGCAACAGTCACATTACATTCTCCCCTCGTTTCTTGTCTCCTTCCTCACACAGAGGAGCTTTCTCTATGAAACCTGAGCTAACAGATCAGCCACAAATGTTGAAGTGAAAGTGAGGTCCCAGAAATGCATTAGCATACACAATATGTCTATAGGAAAGGGAAAAAAATGTTCCCCAGACTTCCGGAGTTGTGCGGGCCATTTGATTAAATGTTGCTGTAGTGACTTCCGGAGTTGTGCGGGCCATTTGATTAAATGTTGCTGTAGTGACTTCTGGAGTTGTGCGGGCCATTTGATTAAATGTTGCTGTAGTGACTTCCGGAGTTGTGCTGGCCATTTGATTAAATGTTGCTGTAGTGGGTGGGGATGTTTGCCTGTTTCTACTCTGCTACCATGCACTTTCAGACCATGGTAACCATTTGCATAGTTGTGTGGACGCTGTGTGGAAAAGGTAGGCCAAGACTATACCCCAATGCTATTTCTTAGAAGAAATGGTGAGAACTCTTTTGAACTGAACTCTAGACAAAGAGAAACCATTACTGTAAGAGACTAAGCCCAGGCCTGGCCCATACTGTGATGTCAGGAAGAAATGTCTCAAATTAAAGGGAACCAGGAGCTGTTTCACGGCTCTCTGGATTGATTGCAACCTTGCCAGAGGTCAGTTAGGCAGGTAAATGAACAGTTAAAAGACTCCACTGAGCCATAATCCCCAATCGCTATACTTAGATGGCTCCTCTCAACATAAAGGAGGCTCTTCAATGTCTGTAGATCTAATTTCTGTTAATTTTATCTGGCTTTAACAGAGCCATTAACGTGTGTGGGGCCCACCATCACACACCACCTTCCCACTTCCCTCATTTCTCCGAGTGTATCTCTTGAAATTTTAATTATTGCCTGTGCATTCCCTGCACTGACTAAAGGCTTTTGCAATCAAATCAATAGCTGATGAAAGAGCAGTCCGAAAAAGCCACATTAAATGCATTCTCCTCCTCCCATCCCCACATGCTCTGTGCAGCTCTTGCATAGCATTATGCCTGGAGACCTTCAAAATAGCATGACGTTCAGGCAGTTAAAATGGCTAAGTGTTATCTAGAAGTGGCTATTATATATTTATAAGGACTCCCCTATATGCCTCTTCTGGAGTTAAGTGCTCCAAGGAACTGTTTGGCTTATACCAACTACCACACACTGATCTGAGGAATCAAGAAACACTCAAGGACATACATGCACAGACAGGACGTGCCTATGGGGAGCACGGCTTCTCTGAGGACAGGGGCCAATCTGAGGTGTCACTTAGAAATAGAAATGAGGATGCTCCCGGCTTCTCTTCTTCCTCCTGTACCCAGAGCCTCCAGCTCTAGTGGAAGAATCCTAATGCGGCTGCTGTATCTTTGTGCTTTCCCACCAAGTCTCCAGCACAAAATAGCACTGCCTTCATGGAGGAAGAGATGCTCCAGGGGGTCAGGTGTCTGTTGCTGCTATCGGTAGAACAGACTTTGGTGTGGTAATTGCTGCCTATATCCCAGCACCAGAAATATTTGTGCAAAGAAATCACAGATCCCAGCATTGAAAATCATGGAATCCTGTAATGCTTCCACCCATGAGAATTGTGCAAGGACACAAGTACAGTGATGTGCCATGTGCGCTGTGGTGCAATGAGAATCCAGGCCATAGAGGGAAACCCACACAGACTCTCCGAATAAACAGCCAGAGTCCTCCGAACCTTCTGACAGGCCACATAAGGTAAGTGAGAATTCATACCCAGGACCAGGTGTTGCAATCCAATTCGGATCTTCTTATCTAAGTGCTACGGGATACAAACACACATTATCCAGAAAATTCAGCCTGCTGCTATTTTCCTGCTAAATTGTCCAGATAATAACTTCCCTCTTCTGTTTCCCTTTGACTTAGCAACCTCGTCAAAGGATGAGTACAGTCATATAGGGCAGAAGCTGATTGCTTATTTTAGTATAATGCTGCTTGTTCATCAGCAAACAATCCCCCACGTACCTTGCACTGCTCTCAAGAGGTGTTTA
Organism: Lophiomys imhausi; assembly: GCA_907164525.1. Classification (NCBI taxonomy): domain Eukaryota; kingdom Metazoa; phylum Chordata; class Mammalia; order Rodentia; family Muridae; genus Lophiomys; species Lophiomys imhausi. The sequence continues at coordinate 2,350,548 of CAJQZJ010034140.1, forward strand.
TTCTAATCCAAAACTGAGTATCTAGGAAGACCAGGAGACATGAAGGATGGGATTCATCGAGAGAAAGTGAAAGTATAGGAACAGAGTCAGAACCCTGCCTGGCTTCAAAGAAAGAGACTTACTGGAGACCAACACTGTCCCAGGAACGTGTTTGTGTCACACATACAGATTGGCATATGTGGATACATCATGGAGCAAATGGATGTGGCTGTACCTATTCTGACATAGCCAGAGCCACTTAGTCACCTGAGTTCATGCCTGGCAGCCTCGATTACAGTCTTGTCAATCCTGGAAACCCACTGGCACACTTCATGTGAATTCAAGCATTTAAGTAGTACAGGCTGGAATTGAATTAAGCAGAGGGAATGGTAGGAGAAGAGAGAAGAAACACAGGCTGAAGGTAGATGCTTAATTATGTGAAGGGCAATTGTAGCTTTGCAAAGAAAAATGTAACCAAGAAACAATGCTTGCGAAGACATGGTGTCTCAATGGCTGAGTCCTCTGGCTTCCAAGCTGAGAGTTCCCCAGGGTAGACTCTGCCCTAAGTCTCAGAGAGCATGTATCCTTGGGAAAATTATCAAACTTTTCCAAGCTTAATTTTTCTCTCAGGAAATTGGGAACATCTTGTTTCCCTATCAGTTTACATGATTGTTCTTATAAATCTATGCTATAAAGACTAAATAATATGAGTAACGTGGTTTTCATAGAGCCCAGCATGCAGTGATCAGCAAACGCCAGATATGCAAGTAACAATGGAAGAGTATCTATGAATACTGCTAAGGAATATTTAAAGTAAAACCCCACAGAGTTCAGGAAAATGCATTTTTTAAAGAAACTAAGAATATACAGTTTGTATATGTGTGTTCATTCGACAGGGGAAGGGGGAGATAATCATTTCAGAGGTAGAAGAATCTTTGGTCAAATCAGGGGCAAGTGAGATGTTTTTAACAATAGTCTGGTGTCAACAGAACCCCTGTGACAAATGGCATGTTCAAATGTTAACCTCCAAAGTAGCCCCACTTACAACCCTCCCATGCCACATGGGCATCCGCTCACTTTTGGGTGTAGGAACAGGCAGGTAAAACACCATAGGAACTACTCATCACTGCCACTCTGGCTGCACAGAGGAATCTTGCAAACACCACCCTGTTGTCGAGAGAAGGATAGCACACCATTAGTACTTGAGGGCAATCCAGCAGGATCCTATACAGGGTGGTATCTATTAACCTCTGCACAGCCAGGCCTGAGCAAAAATTAGCTTCAAAATTCCCTGAAACCCAAGAGAAACTAATGTGTGGCCTCACCAACTGTGACACATAAATACACACAATCTCAGAGATGGTGAGAATCTCTTTGAATTAAGGTTCTTTTTTGATAATTTCATACATGTATATAACACACCCTGATAGCTCTTACCCCATCCTCTTTTATCTCCCTCCCATCCCTATCAACCTCCCCTCCTCTCTGTCCATCTGTTTAGTTAGGGTTACCATTGCTATGATGAGATGAAATACCATGACCAAAAGCAACTTGGGGAGGAGAGAGTTTATTTCCACAGTTTGTTGAGGGAAGCCAAGGCAGGAACCAAAATGGGATGTGAACCTCGAGGCAGTAGATGATAGAAAGGCCACAGTGGAGTGATGTTAACTGGCTTTCTTATAGTTGAGAGCAGTGGTTCTGAACCTGTGGGTCAAGACCTTTTTGGGGATCAAACTTTTCACAGGGGTTTCCTAAGACTATCAGAAAACACAGATATTTATATTACAATTTATAACAGCAGGAAAATTACAGTTATAAAGCAGCAATGAAACTAATTTTATGGTTGGGGCCACCACAACATGAGGAACTGTATTAAAGGACCACAGCATTAGGAAGGTTGAGAGCCACGGTTTTAGAGTGTTAGTCTATGATCATCATGGTGAGAAGAGAGGCATGGCACTGCCTGAACCATAGGCAGTAGGCAGAGAGACAGACACAGAGACAGATAGACAAGGCTGGCATAGTCTTTTAAAACCTCAGAGCCTACCTCTAATGACATACTTCCTCCAAAAATGTCACATTTACTCCAATAGGCTACACTTCCTAATCCTTCTAGTCATTCTCAAACAACTCCACTCCCTGTTTAACTAAGAATTCAACTATATGAGCCTGTGAGAGCCATTCTCATTCAAACCATCACACAGTCCCTTCTGCAGATCCATGACTTTTGATTTTGTTTTGTGATCCATTTAGTTTAACCAGGGCCATAAGTGTGAGGACTGGATTGAGATCATCCTTTGTAGCCAAGTGGGGTCTCTAGAAGACACACAAGAGGACGTTATGACTACCTTCTCCCTGAATCTATCAGTGGCAAATACTTCAGCCCTGAACCCCTCCTCCACCCATACCTGGCTGTTGAGGGACCCATTCTTGTGCAGATTCAGAGTAGGCATTGTAGCTGCTGTGAGTTTGTGATTTCAATGGCTGTGCTTGCCCAGGACAAGAACAACTTGATGGAGGCACTTCTCTCTTTCTACCATGTGGGTCACAGGGATTGAACTCAGCTCTTTAGGCTTATTGGCAGTACATTAGTATCAGAATCAACTTGACAGACCAACATGATCCCACCCCACCCCCAACACTTTTTGTTGTTGTTTTGGTATATGTGATGATTAAAAATTGTCAAGTTAGCCAAATCAAACAACACAAAAAAGATTGGTAAACTGTAGGGACTGGCATGGAGAATTCACTAAGGGAATACGTGGCTCTGGATGAATCAATAGAGGGTATAAAAAGGAAATGTCCATGAACATAGGCATCCTCTCATCCTCTTTCCTCTTGTTCTGCTTCCTGGCCTCAATATGAGCTTCTCTCCTTCTCTTCTCTTCAGCACCATGGGGAACTGAAACCCATGGGATCACGAGCCCAAGACCAAGAGCCGTTCCTTCTTTACATTGTTCCTGTTGGACATTTGAACATGGCAAAAACTAATCCAATCTTCAAAAAAAGAAAATCAAATGGTAAATTAATGCTATCTGGAGAAGCACCAAGTGCTTTCTTTAGATTGATACATGAAAATCAAGTCCACATTTGTAATGTTCCTATGTTTATTGGGAACTTCTCTGAAAGCAAAAAGCTTTGCAATTGCAGCATGTCATTCATGGAACATTTCATCTCCTTATTTAGAAGTAGCCATTTCAATACATAACATGAAGTACCCACAGGAACACATTTATAAATCATTTAATTTACAAGTTACTTTGTGTCTGTTTGGTGCTCTAACCTTCTCCATCACCCAGGAAAACTGCAGGAGCACTTTTAACTTTATTCAACAGTAAAGAAATGGAGCCTAAAGAAGCTGAATGATTGACTGACGACCACAGGGATCTGAACGGCTGAAGAGCTAAGATGAACCCCAGTCTTCCAGCTCCCGTCTAACTCTCACCATTCAGTCATCTCATTGTGTAGTCTTTTGTTATGGAGGTACTGCTCTGGGGGCAGTGAAAACTATGGCCAATTATGAGGGAATTTATAGCTGTGCTCATATGGTACTGGAAATGTCTGCCTGAGATAATCCAGTGCACGCACACACACACAAAATTGTAGGAGCAAGAACTCACATATGCAATAACAGTGTGGGAGATGGAATGGCTTCATCTGTGTATGCTGAAGGGGTGTATGGAAAAAGAGCTCCAAGGACCCAAAAACACCACCCTTTAGAAGTCTGAGACTTAGCCCGGAGGGAACTGAGAGCCATTGTTGTGATTTGAATGAGAAATACCTGATAAGTATTTGAACACTTGGTCCAGTCAGTGACACTATTTGGAAAGGTTATGGGACATTTAGGGGATGGAGTCTTGCTGGAGAAAGTACATCATTTTGGGGCACAGGCTTCGAGAGTTTATAGCCTTGCCCCCAACCACCTAGCTACCCATCCCTTTCTCTCTCTGCCTTCTGGGTAAGTAAAAATGTGATCAGTCAGCTTGCTGCCTCATCACCATGCCATGCCTTCCCTGTCTTAATGGACTCTGTCTCACTGGAGCCAGAAGCCTATAAGAAACAAACTCTTTCTTCCCCACATTGCTTTTGATCATGATGCTTTATCATAGCAACAGAAACATAACCCATACAGTTATCAGAGGGTTTTGAACTGGGGGAGAATACAATGTGATGTGTGTCCGAAAAGATAAAGGTAGCCAGGATTGACAACTGTGTTTCCAGAAGAACAGAACAAAGGAGCAAGCGGCGGTGGAAGGAAGGGAACAGCTCTTCAGGAAGGTCTAATGGCTCAGGGTCAGTTTCAGTTGATGCTGTTCAAGACTGTGGGCTGCCAGCTCCTGCTCTGGAATGTGAACTTGTGTTTTATTCACTCTCCTGTGAATTATCCATGGCTGAAACAGCTTACAGGACTTCCTCTCTGGGATAGTGCAATACCAGCACAGGTACACCAGAAAGGAAGACCGAATGAGTAGCTTTCCACCCAAACACCCCTTCTCTTCCCACTGCCTCTCTCTCCTGCTATACATGGCACCACACCTCCAAATCTGACATGCATCCTGAGAGCTTTCCTCTTCTGTAACTCATTCATTCAGCACCCCTCTATGACACCCCTCCATAATCATTTCTCACGTCTATCTCTTCCTCGTGTATTATGGTTTGATCAGAAGTTCCAGAATGAATTCTTGTCTGCAAACCTACCCCCTTTGAATTTTTCTCAACGTTATGATCAGAGACATCACCATAACATGAAGACATGATTATGCTTCTGATCTGGTTTAAGTCCTTTGTTGGCACAGCACTTCCTGGACTACCTCCTGATGACCGTCCTCTTCACACTCATGTATCTGCAAAGCCCTGTGTGAACCAGCCCTCACTCCAGCCAGTCTTGACCAGACATGAAGGCTTCAGTCAGAGGGACCACCGGGCATGGCTATGCAAGCCTTCGGATCTCACAAAGTTCCACACCTTGCTTCTAAGCACACTCTTTATCCACTTGGAGGTTTCTCTTTCTTCCCTGTCAACCGCCTCATCATCTAAGCAAACTTCAGTTACACAGTCACCACCAGTCACTTGATCCCGACACCATAGTCCTCTCCCTCCCTCCCCTCCCCCCTCTCATTCTGAGACCATTCTGCTCATTTTCCACTTCTCAAAGAGTCTTTGTCACTGCCCATTAAAGGCAGCTTTGCACATAGTGCTAGGGGGAAGGGATGTTCTCCAATTCCTCTCTCTCTTCAGCACCCAATACTTAGCACACAACCATGTTCTCTTTAAATATTGGCACAATTTAAAGGCCAAAAGGGTTAATTATATATGGGTAAAATTTGGCAGACTTTTACATCTCTGTCCTCACCTGCATAAACTCTACCAGAAGTGCACTACCCACAGAATCTGGCCACAGACATTTGAGAGATTTTAGATCTACGCCAACAAAAGTATGTGATTTTAAGAGTCTATGGTCAAGATATAAATCTCCTCATTCCGCCTTTTTTACTTTTTCCCTTTTACTATATCAAAGTCTATCCACATTGAATGAAAAGAGCTTTCATTAGTATAGTCTTGGTGAATGGAATAAAGACTAATATTTGGAATACTACCATCATACACCTAGTGACATTAAGCTCTACTTCTCAAAGGTCCCATCACCTCCAAATACCACTACCCCAGGAACCAAATCTTTACAATACAAGCCTTATGTGGGGCACCATTTAACATCCATACTATAGAATTATTAATTTGGTTAGCCAGTTTACCAAGATTGAGTCTATTTCATAGGGCTGTTAAACAACTACACTCCTAAATCTGTCATAATGCTTTAAAAAATTCTCTCTTCCTTCTCAAAGTTTCAGGTTGGAAAGTTTTGTTAGTTACCTTCAGATATTCTAAATAAAATATAAATGCCCAGTCAACTAATCCAATGGCTGGCTCAGAAGACACACTTGAAAAATATTTGTTATTGTCAGATCCCTGAGAACAGGCCCTGAGTCTTACTAACAGTGTGTTAGATGGATTCAATCACTTTGTTCAAGCTTTGCTGAATGCATGTGTGTTCATGGGCATTTGACACTGGGCAAAACAAATCTACTTTTCAAACAGTATTAGGGTTGGTTCCATCGCCTTAAAAATCAAGTTCGTTGGTCTCTGTAGGTACCAGTCATTATTAAATTGAGCTGTGAATTTGACTGTTACAGGCACAAATCAAGTACGCGCACATGAATGCTCGCTTCCATCTGGCACTAGAGACTTAAATGTGAAAGGCAAGGTATTGTCTAAGGAGAAGTCAGCCTCACAATCAGGGAACAGAAACAGTAATCTATAAATGATCCTCCTCCATCTGCCCCAGTGAGAAGTCACAAATAAGTAAAGTGAAGAGTTATCACTGTTAACTGTTTCAGATCACCATCTGCAGAAGAATACAACAGCATGGAAATTGCTTTTATGGACTATTCAGTGCAAGTTAAACATCTCATGATATGCAATGGGGGCTCTCCAAGATGTGCCAGATGCTATTAAATACAGCGTGCTCTGTAGGAATATCATGCAGAATGCATTCACCAATTGAATTACATCACAGGGCATGAAGGGTCAGATACATAAACCTCCTTTACCCTGATCTGAGGGCATTTTTTTCCTTAGAACTTTCAGATACAGAATGTGAAAAAAAAAGAATAAATGTGATTTCTCTGTTTAGCTCTGTTTCCCATTTTTTGATTGGATTATTTGGTTTCTTGGCATTTAATTTCTTGAGTTCTTTGTAAATTTTGGATATTAGCCCTCTGTCAGATGTGTGGGGTTGGTGAAGATTTTTTCCCAATCTGTAGGCTGCTGTTTTGTTTGAATGACAGTGTCTTTTGCCTTACAGAAGCTTTTCAGTTTCATGAGGTCCCATTTATTGATTGTTGATCTTAGATCCTGAGCTGTTGCTGTTCTGTTCAGGAAGTTGTCACCTGTGCCAATGAGTTCGAGGGTTTTCCCCACTTTCTCTTCTAATAGATTTAAACCCCACTTTCTCTTCTAATAGAGCTAAACAGAGAATTCACAAAGGAGGAATCCCTTATGGCTGAGAAACACTTGAAGAAATGCTCAGCATCCTTAATCATAATAGAAATGCAACTCAATACGACTCTGAGATTCCATCTCACACCTGTCAGAATGGTTAAGATCAAAAGCTCAAATAACAGCACATGCTGGCGAGGTTGTGGAGAAAGGGGAACCCTACACCATTGCTGGTGAGAGTGCAGGCTTGTGCAACCACTATGGAGGTCAGTCTGGTGATATCTTAGAAAACTTGGAATAGCTCTGCCTCGGGACCCAGCCATACCACTTCTGGGTATACATCCAAATGACTCCTCACCAAATCACAAGGAAGTTTCTCCATCTATGTTCATAGCAGCCTTATTTGTAATAGCTAGAAACTGGAAACAACCCAGATGTCCCTCAACCGAAGAATGGATTAAAAAAACGTGGTACATCTACATAATGGAATACTACTCAGCTATCAGAAACAATGAAATCATGCAATTTGCAGCCAAATGGATGGAACTAGAGAAGTTCATCTGAGTGAGCTAACCCAGACTCAGAAGGATGAACATGGCATCTATTCACTTATAGTCAGATTTTAGCCATATAGTACAGGATAACTATACTACAACCAATGCACCAAAGGGGAACATGAACATAGACTTTCTTTCCTATCAATGAGACACTTTGCCCTAGTGGTGCTGCCTTGTAGGACCCCAGTGTATGAGGAGACTCTTGGCCCTCATATGACTGCTGAACTGGGGTGGGGGACTGTTATGTAGGGACACTCTACTCCAGAGGAGTGAGATGGAAGGGATAGAGGGTAGAGGGTAGGAGGGTGGGACAGGGAGGGGTGGAAAGAGGACACTTTGATGGAGATGTAACCTGAAGTTATAAATAAATATTTTTTAAAGATTCAGGAAAAAACAAAAACAAACAAACAAAAAAGAATGAATGTGATGCCTTTATTTCTCTCATTCAATAATGTTTTCAAAGCATCCTCAGATAAGCACCGAACATACCAGAGTGGACCCATTTCTCATCTAACCAAAGGAGATTTGCCATTCATGTTTAACCTGTTTCTACCCAATATAGTAAGTAGCCTTGGGAATTGTTTCCTAAAGAAGCCACAGTGGACAAACTGTTCAGAGTAGCTAAAAATAATTTCATACACCCATGCATTGATTATTATAAAAATTATCTAATAACTGTAAATATTAATAATTAATTATCAGTATGAATATATAGTTATTTGGCCGGTGGTATTAGTCCCTAACCTGCCATTATAAATAATCACATACAGACACCTCATGGATTTTATCAAGCCTTAGCCTGGATTGTGCAATCTTAGCCCATCTAAGCTAGCTTCTAATTCTATTCCTCAAATAAAACCCCATAACATATAAATATGTCCCCTGTGAGCAGGAGGAAGAGGATGGAAACACACCATGAGTTAGTTGAAAGATCATAGCTCCACATGGCCAGGAACATCAGCATAACATGGAGAATAACAGTATAGGAGGACATATATATATATTGGGGTTTTATTGGGGGAACAGAATTAAAAACTAGTTTAGATGGACTAAGATTGCACAATCTAGGCTAAGGCTTGTTAAAATCCATTAGGTGTCTATGTGGCAGGTTAGGGATTAACAACATCAACCAAATAACTATATAGTCATACTGGTAATTATTAGTTATTAATTTCTACAAGTAACAATTCAATTTGGGAATTCTTTAAATCTGAATGTTACAATTAAATTTGTGAATATTTTGCATAAAACTTTCTATAATATCCTATATAATAAGATAAGATTTCCAGAGCTGATTTTTGTTTTTGATTTGGTTTGGTTTTCTGTCTGTGTACATGTCTGTCTGTCTGTCTTGTTGGCTAGTCCTGTGTTTTCTTATTGTTGTTGCTGTTTTTCAGGCAAGGTCTTTCTCTGTATCATTAGCCAGCCTGATACTTTCTATGTAACCCAGGCTGGCTTTAAACTCACTCCTGACTCAGCCTCATGAATACTGAGATTACAAGCAAGAGCCACCACATCTGGCAAGGATACCACTATTTGGTGGGTAAGTTGCAAACACAGAAATGAAGGTTTTCAGTGATTACATTTTGTATTCAAAGAACAAGACCCTCCACTGAAAAGCTCCAGAAAATGGCCCTTTGGTCCCCTGTAATCCATCTGACCTCCCAGTTACCTCTTCAGGATCTGCCCAGTATCAAGGGAATTCAGGAACTAGACAAGACCCAATAGGTCCCCAATATTTAAGGATTCCTCTTACAGAATATGTACTGAGGATACTTTTAACTTAAAAATAGTTTTAACCATAAAAGCATACATATCAAAGCAAGTACATGTGGTATGAGTTTATTAAAATAACCAATTATGAGAATGTTTTTGTTTAATCCCAGGTGTGAGGCTGATTAAGACACAGGTGTAAAGTATTAACTGCCTTATGAACTAGCAGGGGTGTGGATTAGCCAGCTGAGCAAGTTTAACTCAGAGGACTTGAGAAGGGTTAAAAAGCCAGAGCATAAGAAGAAGGGGGCTCTACAAACAAGTAGGAGAAAAGACTCTATGCAGAAGAGAAAGGGCTACAAAGAAGTGGTTGTTGCTCTCCCAGCTGCTGGTGCTCCCCCAAACTTCTGCTTGTTCTTCCTGCTTCTGTCTCCTGGTCTCCTGGACTTCTACTGAGACTGGGATTACCCCCAAAGAACCCAACAACCCTGATCAGCAGTAGTTCAAAGAGAACTGTGCCCCCTTTCACTTCTAACTTTCTTTCTCCCCTGTATATTGTTGGGGGGTTGGGAGGAAAAAGGATTGGACGGGAGGCATAAGGTATTAAGTACAGTAAGATAAATTAAGTATAGTAAAAATAATAATAAAAGTCACCTTGTTACAGGTACAGACTTAAGGACACAGACAGGAAAACATGTGTGTTGAAATGGTGATTAAGGCTGACAGGTAAAATCCAGGACCAAGTACCCTACGCTGAAGCCAGGTATGAAAAGAAGCATAAACCCTGTCATCAAAATCACTGTTCCAGCCAGTGGACTCACCCTCCTCTAAAGACAGGTAGCAGGGTCTAGTCTTCCTGTCTGGCACTCATTGAACCACCAACCTATCTCATGTAAAATTATTTTACTTAATCCCCAGTTCCTCAAATACAATGGGTGTGCTCCTAACTAACTGAATAGCAAAGCTACTGGACAGCCTTGTGAAGGTGGGTGGGAGATCGTTTTTCAAAGTCATACACATACGTCTGTGCTCTTGGGGGCTCTAAGACTGTTGCTCACAGACCCATAGAATTGCTTAAGGAGAATACCAAACCCGAAGGAATTTGCCATAGAAATCCCACCCCGTGAGAAATCCTCATTTTACTATTATGTCACATGTCATCTTTTTATGAACAGAGAACTGAAACAGAGACTGTACCAAAGAAGACACACTAGGCATGAGGTAGTGACAGTCACAGATCACGCCACATTAAGGACATGGTATTTGCAGGGTGGTCAGATGCCACAACCTCAATGATAATGCAAGTTCAGAATCGAGTGAGGTCACTCGATAGACCGGGGTGGGGGGGGGGTTGGTAAGACTGATTGCTTGAAAGTGGGAGAAAGACGCACGACATGGTCTCAATGGGTCTGTAAAATATGTCAAGAGACATCAGAGTTGCACTGCTGTGAAGGTGCAACACAGGAGGAGAGGTGCTAGTCACACTCTGGGAAGACCAGGGTAAGTGAAAGACGACGGTTACAGACATGGGCTCTGGAGTCAGAATGTCTACATCTGATTCCCCAATATGCCGTTGATGAGCCATGTGCACTTGGGGAATCA